>CM062811.1:99548026-99881413 GCA_031772625.1 Pinus tabuliformis
ACTCAAGGTCCTAAAAATCTCAAATTTGATAGAGCAAATTGAGACTTCTTTGCCTATAAAAGACTCTCATGGTGGAGGACAACAATAATTATACAAAAGCAAAGCTTAAATTTTCAGACATAAGAAATATAGATACATAAATCAAAATCATTGAAATGAGATTCCCTAAAAACAATTAAAAATGTTGCTTATAATACACTTTGATACAAAAATAAAGTCTAATTTTTCAGACATAAAGACTATAGATAAATGAATCAAAATCATTGAAATGGGATAAAAAAATAACTCTTCGTTTTATTATTTTTTTAAATTAAGAAACTATAATGAAAATTGTTTTATCAAAATTTTCCCTTTTTAAAGAGAAAAATTGTTCCCATAAGACATTCTCATGTTGGAGGACAACAATAATTATACAAAAGTAAAGACTATAGATACATAAATAAAATCATTCAAACAAGATTTCCTTTTTTTTTAAACATTTCTTATAAGACACTCTCATACAAAAGTATAGGTATTTTTGATCTGAGAATTTTCTTTTATTTACACAAACCATTTGCAAAAGATCTAAAATATAATTAAAATAAATAAATAAAATTTATATGTGATTTATAAAAAACTATGTGATTTTTTAGGTAAGTAACTTTTATATATATATATATATATATATATAAAAGGAGAGAAAATAACTCATTTTTTTTTCTTTTTCTTTTTTAATTAAGAAATTATAATGAAAGAAATTTATCAAAATTTTCCTTCTTTTTTTTTTAACTTTGTATGGTGTTCTACAGAGGAAGGCTTATTTTTATTAATAATAGTCATATATGAGATTGATAACTCAAGGTCCTCATCCTTGAATGGCTCCCTGAATTTTTTGTGTCTATGCATAGCTCTCACACAAAAAGATTCAAATTTGGCACAACAAATTGACAATTAATTATTTTCATGTGTGGAAAATTCATTAGAATTTTATGTCTTTAAATAAGTTATAGTACAGAAAAATATCATAGAAAAAAACCATGGGTTGTGAAAATTATGAGTCAAAATGTTTACCGTAAATTTTCTATTTTATTTTAATTAAATAATTTTATTTTTTTATTCTATTTTATTTTTTATTATTATTTCTTATTTTATTGTATTATTTAAATGTAATTATACCAATTCAAAATATTTTATTAATAATTATATATATATATATATATATATATATATATATATATAATATTTGATTAAGTTAAAATGTTAAAAATTACCCAGCATTACAATAAAATTGCAACAACTCGTAATTAAAAAAATTAAATAAAAACTTACAATCTAAAATTCCATTCCATTATGATTAAAAAAAAACACACAAACAATATGTGTGAAATAGGTGTTTTATCCTCGACTTAGTATTCATACACAATTAAATATGATACAATGACATCACTTCAAAGATTTTGGCCCCAAGCGTATGATAGTGGAGGGATGATTTGAAATAAGATCATATAAGTGTCCTTTCAAATATTTTGGCCTCAAGCATCTGAAAGTGGAGGATTGATTTGAAATAAAATTATATTAGTGACATTAAATAATACAATTATATATGTTGGGTTGATTCTTCATTTGAAATAAAATTAATAGTGTTGGTTTGAAATAAAATTAGTAGGGTTGATTTGAAAGAAAATTATATTAACAGCATTGAATAATACAAATTAACTTCCCAAGGAAATCTTTATCATCATGCCAACCTGAAGACCATCCTTGTCAAAGCTTTTATAAAGTTATTTCCCATATTTTATATGATCAAGTTTTGATTTTGCCATCCGTTTAGATTGGGGTGATTTTTTTTAAAGAAAATTTATTAGAAATGTGTAGGTTAGGTTGTCCGGGTAATTTCAACTTCAACATAAAGTTAATTTTTCATTGGTAGTTTATGAGATTAGAGGATTTTGTAATTTATGGTTTTGTTTATGTAGTGTAGTATATTTAAGGATATGATATCTCTATCATAATTTGTAATTGATTATGGAATAAAAAATTTACTATTTATTTCGTGTGTTTGTAATTGATTATGGAATAATAAATTTACTATTTAGTGTGTTTAGGATATGGGATAATAGATTTATTATTATTATGAGTTGGTTCTCAAAAGTTTTTTAAGATATTTTATGGTGCTTATGTATTACCGTGTATTGTGTATTATTGTTGTTATGTGTTTATAACATATTTATTTCTATTTTTATAATATTGGTATTAGTTATGAAAGAGAAGTTGTATGGATTTGTTTGATATTTAAGTAACAATAGTTTGTGAAAAATTAAAGTGAACAATTTCTTGAAAACTTGAGTTATGTTATCAAAGTAGTGGAGCGGGAACAAGGTGGTCCTGTGAAAAAGATTGGTTTTTTGAATTTATAGTCATGTTTTTTACAAGTCAAAGAGAGCAATTCATGTTTGAAGGATGTTGCTGCTAAGAAACTAAGAGTTGAGCAAAGTGGTTTCATGGTTCTTGGATGGCTCTGTGTAAGATTAGATTTGAGAGTTGGGCTAATGAGAGATTGCATGGATATGGTGCCAAGTGCAAATGATGTTGGAAGGTTAGGTCAAGGTCAGATGAGTACAATAGATGATTGATGAATGGAGGTTAAGGAGTACGTGAAAATTATGGATCAGCATGGGATGGAGATATAACAAGAGAAAGGATGTGTACCTGTATGGATGAGAGAACATAGATGGATTTGATAGTGCCAATGCCCTGCTGAAGGAGCCAACATGTTATGGGGAGTTGCAGTAGTGCATGAACATCCTCAAACATTTAGTCTAAGTTATAAATCCTAGTCATATGCAAGTTGTATTCCTCAAGGTTGTTGTAAGCATGTTTTGTAAACATCTCCCCACCTTAACCTCAGTGAAATGTGTTCTCTTACTAATCCAATATCCCTTATAACAATTAGAGAGATGGGATAATAATAATAATAAAATGTCCTTAGAATTGGAAACAAGCATCATCATTGCATTCATCTCTTCAAAATGAATACTGATATAAAACTTTACCTCAATCTGATCTTTGGAACAGAAGTTATCATACATTGAATTTCCAACAAATCAGATGGTGCCACCTCATCAACCCTACCATGTGGACCCACGTGGCCATGCCATGTGGCCAACCTCCTAGAGCCACATGGCACTTTGTTAATGGCTACTGACCCATTCACGATTTTGGGTCTCATGAACCCAAACTATGCATCCGAGCAACTCCGCTTCATACATCTAAGGAGACTTGCTTCACACTTCCAGGGAATAACTTTTGATGCTCCACGCTTCATACATTCGGGGAATACTCGCTTCACACATCCGGGAATAGTTTCCGCAACTCTCAAATATTGGGATGCTCATTAACAGGAACTTTCCACTTTTCGGCTTTGAAGCCTGGCTAAACCTCCCAACTTTGTTCCCCGACTAAAACTCCCAGCTCCATTCCATGACTAAAACTCCCTACATCGTCCCCCGACTAAAAATATTGGTTCCTACCCTGACAAAAACTCCTAGTATGCACCCCAACGAACACTCCTGATGTGTACCTCAACAAAAACTCCTAGTGCACACCCTGACAAAAAATCTTGGTGTGTACCTCATTGAAAACTCTCAGTGCACACCCCGATGAAAAATATTTGTGTGTAACCCAATGAAAACTTCTAGTGTGCACCCCGATGAAAACTCTCAGTGCTTAACCCAACAAAAAATCCTGGTGCGCAACCCAAATGAAAACTCTTAGCGTGTACCTAGGAAAAAACTCCCAGCTCCACCTTTGTTTTTTCCTCCGGAGAATAGCCTCCAGTATGGATCTTACGAGATGGTTACCCCAGCCCCATTACCCTGTGTTGGGTCTCCAAAATTTCATCCACTTTTACCCACATTTCCATCATTTTACCCTCATTCTGTAACTCTATAGCTCCATAACCCTACATTAAGTAACCATTTTCATGATTATATGGGTTTATCATTATTATTTTCCAGGTCTTACTTTAAGTATTTTAAGAGAATTTATGATTAAATATTAATAAATTAACATGTTTTCATATATATCTAAAAGTGGTATGAGTTTTGTGATATTTTAGGCCTACTTCGAGATTCTAGAAGGGTCCTATTTGGCCACTCAACCACAAATTCGAATTTCAAATTCCAACTCATGAAGATTTGTGGAAGATTTGTAGAAGATGTGGATCATTAACAAAGCATATTCAAAAGAGAAGAATCATGGACGTTTTGATATGTGTCTCTTATCAAAACTAAGAGAGAATTTAGAGAGGATTTGTATCTTATATTTTTAGGTGATTGGTTGTAACCACAAGAGATAAATGTGGATTTAGGATAAATTTAAGGGTCTATATTTATTGAATAGTTATCTTCAATTTTTGTATAAATAGGAGTGCATCCATCATACAAAGGGTTCCCAAGTTGCAAAAGTGGCTAGTTGTTAGTTAGAAGTTGTTGCTTAGAGTTTGCTAGTTAGGAGGTTCCAAGTTCCAAGATGTAATTTGTAAAGTGTTGATAGATAATTCTTGTAATATCTTGTAACTTCATTTTATGAAATACATACTACTACTTTGATCTCCAAGATGTGACAGTTGTTCAATTTGATTGCTGAGGAATGGAGGGCCCTCATCAACCATAGTTTGCACACCTTTGTACATATTGGTAACATAATGTAGTTAAGTTGTTTCATTTATATTCAACAAGTGTGTTTTCATTTTATGCAAGTAAGATTTTCCTTTTAGCAAGTGTGATTTCATTTCAGCAAGTGTGAGTGTGATTTCAATTCAGCAAGTGTGATTTCATTTCAACAGGTGTGACTGTGATTTCAATTCAGCAAGTGTGATTTCATTTATGCAAGTGTGGTGTGATTTCAATTTTGCAAGTTTTATTTTCATTTCAAGCAAGTATGATTTCCTTTATGAAAGTGTGATTTCAATTTCCTTATATTTGGTTTGGATTGGATTGATTTAATTTGCTTTGTAATTAGTTTTGATTGCATTAGATTAATCTATTCTGATAAATCACCACCTAGTATATATAGTACACGCATACCTCATTAGTTCATGAACCCCGGGTTGACAATTAATGACAGGGATTTAAATCACAATTAATTCACCCAACATTTTGGTGTCGTTGCCAGGGACGTATACATAGGTGTTTACTTTTGAAAATTTAGACAACTCATTATAGTTGCATTCATTCTTAAATGCATGGTTAAAAGCATATTAAAATCATTTATGATGCATATTAAATTTCAATAAATTTTCAACACTTTGTACTAATCTATGTGCATGACAGGAATTATCAACTAGTTGGAGTAATTCACAGAAAATTAAGAGTTTGAAGAATGTCCTTCCAAGAAATTTCTCTAATCCTAGGAATAGTTGGGATATCTGCCTCTAAGGAAGAGTATATTTTAACTATACTTAGAAACTTGTCTATCTCTCCACCTCTACAAGAATATCTTCAAGTCTCTTTTGATTTATCTTGTCAATTTGTTGAAGAGACTAAAGAATCATTGAATACTTTTGATGGGGAGAAACCACTAGAATATAAGATTGAGGAATGCATAACAAAGGAGGATATTCAATGTGATCTAAACCAAGAAAGGAATTAGGAATGTCATGCCTTATTGAAAGATGGTTCCATTCAAGGATCAAGTCACATCACTCTTTCATTTTTCCTTTATTATTAATTGCATTATCAAAACAACTGGTCTTTCATGCTTTGATGTATTTTGATGCATATTTTTCAAAACTAAGAATGAATATATTTTTACTTCTATTACACACATGGTTACACTGGAAATATGCATACACTTGAAACAATTGTTCTATTTCCAGTAGAGTAGAGGAGGTTAGAATCAATGAATAAAACCACATTTGGTGATGTTTTTTTTAAGTCTTAAAGTTAGATTTAATTTTATTTGAAATTTTATTTATTGGTGGTGTAGTAAGAGCCACCCCACTCACTAATCATTCTCAGGAAGATGTAGAAAGAGAAGGAACATTTGTGAAGAAGGAGAACAAACAGAATTTTGAGAGCCAAAATTTGAAGTTAGAGATCGAATCCTTTCATTTTGTATTTTAAATTTCACATTCCAAATGAATAAAGGATTTCAATATTTTTGAGTATGCTCTCTTCTTGTGCTCTCTGCGACCTAGAAGATCAGAAAATAAAATAGAATAAAGTTAGTTTTAAAATTTTGCAATAAAAATTGGATAAGAGATCTAAATTCATACTCAAAAGTATAATTACAGGCTTTTACAAAGCTCAAACAAAAAAAATGATGTCTCCAATGGATCCAACACTGTCGAAAACCCCTGTTTTGACTTTTTTTGCACCTCATTTGGCTAAAAATTGAGTAAAATATCATTGTTTCAAGTTTTTATGCAATTCTGCTATTAATAATCCTAAAATTCGAATTAAACTTGGCCTTTGTGCCCCAAATGAAGAAACTGCACGCAAACCTAGCCTATATTCTCACTCGACAGTCAAATCTATAGGACAGATAAATTCTCCATTAAGCCCTAGTTTCGAATATCATGGTCACGTGGCACCATACGACCACATTAGGAGTCGAAGATTTTGGGTCGAGGGCCAACAGATTTCCGCACCCCTTTCCTCCATGGATGTGGTCATATGCAGGTCATACGACCTGGGGCTAACCCCCACTCCTTCCATCGCACCCATGGTTATATGGCACTATCTTTAATCACATGGAACTGTGGTCGTGGGCTGGGCTAAGGCCTAGCCCTTGGCCCCTACCTGTGGTTCTATGTCATTGGAGTGGCCAAGGTATAGGGCTTAGCTTGGCCTCTTTCCCTCAATGCACGACCATTAAACCTTAAATATGAGTTTGGGACTATATTAAACAAGAAGAAACATAAGCGGATTGGTAAAGATCTTTGTTGATAGTTGAGAGGTCATAGTTTCAATTCGGGGTGGAGTTCGTTTGACCTCACACAAATTTTAGTCCACCATGAGGAGGGCACGTGGCACTCCCTCGTTGGGCCACCACAACAAAATGTTAACCAATGAAAAATAACCATGTTTCAATGAATCAAGCCATGCCAAGTGTCAACCATATATCGGCCAATGAAGGATGAGTAAAACTTGCCAATTCATGACCCATTCAATGTGCAGATTGTTGACTGGGCATTCCTGCAACTCAAAATTCATTTTTTTTATTTGTTTCCCAAAACTAACAAAATGTGATTCCAGTAGCATCCAAAGTCAAATTTGAGTGAAAGAAATTGTGTTGGATTTAGGGCGATGAGATCCACACTTTGGCACTGGTTTCAATCTTAACTGAGCATTTTGAATTTAGAGAATTTTCTTGATGTTGTAGAAAATCGGTGTAGGTTAACCTGATAATGTAATATAAATCAAAGCAGAATACTATAACCTACTTCTACTATCAATTTGTGGAAGCTTAAATATTGAGCTGAACAATATAACTAGAAGAAGAAGAATCAATCGCACAATACATATGAAAATACTTTGGGGAAAGCCTCAGCTAAAAACCCCACACTATTGTATTATCATACATGGTGGAAATACATAGGAATTATACAAAGCCTTAGCTCTCACAGCTAGCTAGCTCTCAGTACAATCCTCACAGATGCTCATAGGAAATCTTGGCTTCTCTCCAACCTTCCTCTCTGCCCTCCAAGCTCCTATTTCCTTGCATTGTTCCTTGTGGATGATTCTCCTGTTACCAAGTGGAAAACCTCCTTCAAAACTGCGCAATCCTCAAGGATAAATCCTTGACTGCATGCATGAGTTTTCTCCATGAGAAAACACATGCAACTAATAGTACATTTTCCTTGACTTTAATCTCAACTGGGTCTTTCTCAGAATAGACATGCATGAGTTTCTGATGAGGGAATCTTCAGTTAACTGGAGTAGCACTAGTTGAGTGCATTAATGCATCAACTGACTGTTAACTCACTATTAGTTCCTCAAATAGTTTGGAACTAATTTAACTGGACTTAACTCAGTAAACTGAGTTAACTAATTATAACTCAAATATAACTCAATCTTATCTCCTTAATTTAAGGGATGACTCTTGCATGACTTCAGAAAGACTTCTAACTTGAATATCTCCAACTAATTAATTTAAAATAAATTAATTAGTTATTGCAAGTAGCTGTTAAGACTAAATTCGATTTTAATTCACAATTTAATTCAAGGAAAAATTAAATTGGAATATTCTTATTGCCATATTTCAACACTCCCTGTCAACAAGAAAGGGATTATCTGCCACCCTGATCCTGTCTCTATGGAACTCGAATTTACACTTTGACAATGCATTTGTCAAAATGTCAGCATCTTGCTCCTCTGTCGAAATATACTGCAACAACATGATCCTCCTCGCTACACGGTCTCTGAGATGATGATACCAGATGTCGACGTGCTTGGACTTATCATGAAATACTGGATTCTCAAAGAGTTTGATACAACTCTGATTATCACAATAGATCACAGTTGGATCCATCCTCTGATCAAACAAACCAACTAGGATTTTCTGCATCCAGATGGCCTCACATGTTGCCTGACTTGCATCCATGTATTCTGCCTCTGCCGAGCTGAGTGCAACCGACTTCTATTTCCTGCTATACCAAGAAACTACCGCTGACCCAAGGTTTAAAATCCCTCTTGATGTGCTCTTCTAATCTGATGGACTCCCTACCCAATCTGCATCAGTGAAGCCTTGTAGCTTCACTTCCTCTATCCGTCTGTACCATAATCCATATTGAGATGTGCCTATGAGGTATCTCGATACATGCTTTGCCGCCTTCCAAAACATCTTGATAGGCTGAACCATCGCTTGACTCAGTTGGTTCACCGCATAGCACAAATCTGGTCATGTGTTCACTAAGTACATCAGTGAATCCACAAGCTGCCTGTACACAGTAGCCTCTACCACTTCTCTTGAAGTAACAACCTCCTGCCTCCAGTTACCTACTAGAGGAGTCTGCATGGGCTTGCACTTCTCCATGTGGAATCTCCTGAGTATCTCGTTGGCATACTTGCCCTGAGACACAAACAACTCCCCATCCTTCTGCCACACTTCCATGCTAAGGAAGTAATGCATGAGACCCATGTATTTCATCTCGAATTCTCTTGCAAGGTCCTCCTTGCAAGACACGATCAACTGGTCATCACTAGTCAATATGAGATCATTAACATAAAGTACGATGATCAATAGCTTACCTTTCACCACGATGTTGTATAGGTTCGCATCCACTTCACTCTTTGTGAAGCCCAACCCGGTGAAGTAGTTGTATATCCTGGTGTACCAAGCACGAGGTGCTTGCTTCAACCCGTACAACGCTCTCTTGAGTCGGCACACATGTGACTCATGATAGAAGGTCTCAAAACCTTTCGGCTGCTCTATGTACACCTCTTCCTCAATATGGCAATTGAGGAATGTAGTCTTCACATCCATCTGATGGATCTTCCAACCCATCTGTGCTGACAGTGCCAACATAGATCTGATAGATAAGTACCTTGCGACAAGAGCAAAAGTCTCATCATAGTCAATCCCCTCAACCTCTGAAAAGCCACGGGCTACAAATCTTGCCTTATGCTTCTCCACACTACCATCAACAGCTTTCTTTACCTTGTAAAGCCAACGAGAACTCACAACTAACTTGTTCTCTGGTCTCGAAACCACGTCCCAAACACTGTTACGAACTATGGAGTCATACTCCTCCACCATAGCATCAACCCAAATCAGCTGCTACACTGCTTCCTCAAAGGAAGATGGCTCGGTCTTAACACATTCCCCAGCAAGGGCCATGTATCCAGTGTACCTCTCAGGTGACCTCCTCTGTCTACGCTGAGAAGATGGTGCTCCCACATTCTCTCTCGCATCCTCCAACAATATGTCATCTTCTCTTGTGCACTTCCGTCCATCTCTGGAAAACTCTGCTTGAGTGGATGTCTCCACTCCTGGAACCTCTGCATGCGGCTGCTCTGCATCAGTCTGAGGCTCCTCCTCCTTAGGAACCAATAGTTCCTCCACAGCCTGTAGTTGGAGCTCCCTCTCAAGGGAAACTCGCATGGCCTTCTGCTCATCAAACTTGAGATCTCTGCGAACCACTGTCCTCCGACTGGTAGGAAAGTACACTTGATAGTTATGAGGTGTATCAGTGTACCCCACAAATATCCCCAACTCTGTTGTCAACTCAAGCTTCTTCCGTGCATCCTTTGTCACATGGAAATATACCGATGAGCCAAAGATCCTGAAGTGACCCACATCTGGTCTCTTACCGGAGAAAGCTTCCTCTGGTGTCTTCATCCCAAGTATGCAATGCGGGATTCTATTTTGCAAATAGGTCGTTGTGTTGCATGCCTCATCCCACAAGTGAAGTGGTAGGCCTTGGTCATGCAACATTTCCCGTGTTGCCCCTACAATAGTTCTGTTCTTCCTCTCGGCCACCCCATTCTGCTGTGGGTTATAAGGTACAATCAACTCTCGTTTAATTCCTTCCGCTGCATAGAAGTCCTTAAACTATTGAGAGACATAATCTCCACCATTGTCGCTTCTCAAGGCCTTGATCTTCTTCCTTGACTCTTTCTCGACCAAAGCTTTGAACTCACAAAACTTTGTGAAGGTTCGGTCCTTCTTCTGCATGAAATAAATCCAACATTTACGAGAATAGTCATCAATGAAAATCACATAATACCTTTGCTTCTCTGTGGATGTCGTCGAGAATGATCCACACAAATCAGTATGAACTCGCTCTAAGATAGCCTCTTCTTGACTGTCTCGATCATGAAAGAAAGAGTTGGTGTACCTTCCCAAGGTACAACCTTTGCATGTGTCAACTTGCTCAAGTTTACCTTTGGGAAGTTCTATAGATATCTGTTGCATTATCCTCAAAGCCCCATGATGCAAATGACCCAACCACCTATGCCACGACTCGCCGATGTCGTGGTTTTGCACCAATTATGCTTTCGTACTCAATGTTGCACAATCATCTACCTCTAGTTTATAGAGATTCTTCACCCGAATCCCTATCCTCTTGGTCTGACCCATGGCTATGTGTCTTAGGAACGCCTTTCCTTTACTGAAGACAACATCGTAGCCTTTGTCCTCCAACATCGCAACCGATACCAAGTTATTCTTCAATCTAGGCACATACATCACATCTGTCAAGGTGAGAGGAGCTCCATGCTCCCTCTGAAAAGCAATTGTACCCACTCCTGAAACACTATACCTTTCGTCGTCACCCATCTCTATGTGCATCTTAAGGTATTTCTCCTCCAAGGCACTGAATAAATTTTTATCACTGGTCATGTGGAATGAGGCTCCACTATCAAGATACCAGACACAACCCATCATTGATGACACCATGTATGCGATGAGGGTAAAGTCCATTTCAAACTGAGAGGCTAATGCCTCACCTTCCAATCCTTCCAAGGATCCCTTCTTGGACTTCTTTGATGGGAAATTAGTCACATAATGTCCCATCTAGTGAAAATTAAAGCATCTTACTTTAGACATGTCACTCTTCTTCCCTCCATGAGAAGAATTCGATTTGGAATGGGAAGCCTTACCCTTCCCTTTCCTTTCCTTACTTGCTAAGGCCAGATTTTCTTCATCATCATTCTTGGATGAAGAACCATCTCGTGTGCTCCTCCTGATCTCCTCCTGCATAAGATCTGACCACAGTCGTTCCCAATCCAGCAGTTTCTCCCTTCCATTCACAGAGTCTTGGTAGCTATTCCAACTTTTTGGAAGGCCAAGGAGAGCGAGGCTAACCATATCATCATCGACAGTAGTTATTCCCACACTGCCAAGCTCATCTCTACAGGTGGTGAGCTTGTTCAGATATGTGGAAATAATATCGCCCTTCTCCATCTTGATTCTTTGAAGCTTATCCTTGAGCACCAATTTCCTCTGGTCGCTACTGTTCTGGTAAAGGTCCTTCAATGTCTTCCACATTGAAAATGGAGTATCCTTCCCATGGAGACTTGAGACAATATGGTCTCGAACTCCCTCAAGGATGATTTGTCTCACCTTTGCCACACACTTCTTCCACTCAGCCAACTCTTGTGCATTAGTTGAAGCTGGCTTTGGGATTTCTTGATCAATGAATTCCTTCAAGCCATTGTCTTCTAATACAGCCTCCATTCTATCTTTCCATGCTATGTAATTCAAGCTACCTTCCAAGGCATACTCGAATCTCAAGCCATAGAACGCCATTGGCCAACCTTGAAGTATGATATGAATTCGATTTGCACCTGCAACCCCGAACTTCAAACTTCGAATTCTCTTCTCAGTATATTGTTCACAGCTCCGATACCATGTAGAAAATATCTACAAATCCTACTCTGATACCATGTAGAAAATTTGTGTAGGTTAACCCGATAATGCAATATAAATCAAAGCAGAATACTATAACCTACTTCTATTATCAATTTGCAGAAGCTTAAAAATGGAGTTGAACAATATAACCAAAAGAATAAGAATCAATTGCACAATACACTTGAAAATACTTTGGGGAAAGCCTCAGCTAAAAACCCCACACTATTGTATTATCATACATGATGGAAATACATAGGAATTATACAAAGCCTTAGCTCTCATAGCTAGTTAGCTCTAAGTACAATCCTCACAAATTCTCACAGGCAATCTTGGCTTCTCTCCAGCCTTCCTCTCTGCCCTCCAAGCTCCTATTTCCTTGCATTGTTCCTTGTGGATGATTCTCCTGCTACCAAGTGGAAAACCTCCTTCAAATCTGTGCAATCCTCAAGGATAAATCCTTGAATGCATGCATGACTTTTCTCCATGAGAAAACACATTCAGCTGATAGTACACTGTCCTTGACTTTAATCTCAACTGGGTCTTTCTCAGAATAGACGTGCATGAGTTTCTGATGAGGAAATATTCAGTTAACTAGAGTAGCACTAGTTGAATGCATTAATGTGTCAACTGACTATTAACTCACTATTAGTTCCTCAAACAATTTGGAACTAATTTAACTGGAATTAACTCAGTAAACTGAGTTAACTAATTACAACTCAAATATAACTCAATCTTATCTCCTTAATTTAAGGGATAACTCTTGCATGACTTCAGAAAGACTTCTAACTTGAATTTCTCCAACTAATTAATTTAAAATAAATTAATTAGTTGTTTCCAAGTAGTTGTTAAGACTAGATTCGATTTTAATTCATAATTTAATTCAAGGACAAATTAAATTGGAATATTCTTATTGCCATAGTTCAACATATGCATGGGATCATGGATAAGGGTGGAGTGCTAGAGGAAAAGGACAAACACATTCACAAGCTTTGACCTTCATCAAAACCTCCAAATATTAAAAATCCAACTGCGATAATTGATAAACCACCATCCGAGTCTAATTGCAATATGAGAAGCGAAAAGGCAGTGTAACGATCCATATTTTTGGCAGCTGCAGAATCAATAGAATTCAGTAGCTTATGCAAATTTGGTTTATGGTCTCAAGTGTGTGGAGAAAAGGTCTCAAGCTGAAAATTGGTTAGCAACACAATGAAGAAGTCACCAGCAAAATACTAACAGATGATTCAAGGTATTGCTTTCCAAACACGTAAAAATGCATTTAATTTTTCTTCGTTGAATTTGTTTTATTTTTACTATTTATGAGTTCTTTTGACATGTATATATCAGATGAATAGAGGATAATCATCTCTTTGTCTTGATAGTCTTACATTTTATTGTAGAAAAGTGCTAAGTTTTTGCAGGTTCCAGGAAGATGAAAGAAGATCACTATATGCACGAGTGCCTTTTAAAAACCAAGTTTCTTTCAGAAGAGCATGATCATTCCTTGTCAAATCAGATCCATTACACCATTTCTATTGTAAATATACCAATTTTACCATTGCTACTTATTCTAAGCCCACATTCGATCCATAAATTTCCATCTCCCTACTACCAAAAACTCATTTCCCTTTGCAATCTTCATACTTTCCTGCCTCATTTTCACTCACCCTTAACCCAAAAATAAAGTCATTCAACTCCCTTACAAAGCTAAGTCACCCCATTTTCCTTTTCACTTCTTTCAAATAAACCTTGCTTCAATGCAAATTCTCCATCTATAGTCCTTCAAATTATTATTTTATACTCGCATTAGACGATGGAGGATTCATTAAAGGCCTCCCTTCTAACAAGTCTTGACCCATCGACTCTGACACATCATCTGGGATCAAGACTAGAGATATTTCAAGTACCTTGAGGCTTTCATGCCTTAATGGCAAGTTCTCTCGCCAATAAATAGTGGGAATACATCAATGTCCCATGTTTGTCGGATCTTCTAGGTGACTCGATTACGACACATCTATTCATACCTAGTAAGATATACTTAGGAATCTTGACTCTCATTGACATCAATGGTGAGTAGTCTCATGTTGGTTAATGGAATTTATTAATAGTCTGTAATCCCACAATTTCTTTTCTATGTTCGACATCAACACATCTATTCACATAGATAATAATTATGCCACTGAGTGGGAATGAATGAAGACTACATGATTTCAGCAGCTTGCAGTAGGACTTAATTCATAATTCAACAACCATAGCAATAAATATTCCAATTTCATCCTCTATTCATACAACCAAGAGAAAGAAAAAGCATATCAGATCCCTTTACTTCACATTCCATTATCCAACAGCAGCAACCACAATCTTCTATATACATAGCTTGTCTAATTTTCAAGTAGGTGAAGGTATGTTATTTTCTAATCTTTAATCATGTAATTCCTTAAATGCTAAAATTGTGATTTTGGAAAATCCAACACTTCATTTATATTCCCTTTCTCATTTTCCAAAAACTAAACACACCTTTAATTGGGGGGAAGGGATATTCACATTTCATGTCACATGCCACATTTAATTTCATCCTAACCAACGTATTTTTTCCAATCAAATATTATTGCATTTTGATTCCAAAAGTTTATATGTTTTGCAATGATCAATTAATGAGAACATTAAATGGCTGACAGCCATTATATGGACTTAAAAAGGAATTCTCAATGTTTTCAAGTATTTTGATGCAACAAAAATAAGAAATGTATTGTAACACAAGAACCAATACTCATAAATTTTTGGTTGTCACACAAGAACCAACCATACAAATATGTTGCAATCAAATTTATTTCAAAGTACACTTTGCAAAGAGAATAAAGTTATCAAATGATATGATTATGCAAAGTTAAAAGAGAATCAAAACAAAGCCAAAGCTCATATAGAAGCAAAACATTTCAAGAAGATCAACTTATGATTAAGAGAATCAATGAAATAGTTGCATGAGGACATGCAACATCTTCATTTGGGGGATATGCTGAGTCTCCAAAATTTCATCCACTTTTACCCACATTTCCATCATTTTACCCTCATTCCGTAACTCTATAGCTCCATAAACCTACATTATGTAACCATTTTCATGATTATATGGTTTTATCATTATTATTTTCCAAGTAATTTATTTTAAGTATTTTAAGAGAATTTATGATTAAATATTAGGAAATTAACATGTTTTCATATATATCTAAAAGTGGTATGAGCTTTGTGATATTACAGTCCTACTTGGAGATTCTAGAAGGGTCCTATTTGAACACCCAACCACAAATTCGAATTTCAAATTCCAACTCATCAATATTTGTGGAAGATTTACATAATATGTGAATCATTAACTAAGCATATTCAAAGGACAAGAATCATGGATGTTTTGATGTGTCTCTTATCAAAACTAAGAGAGAATTTAGAGAGGATTTGTATCTTATATTTTTAAGTGATTGGTTGTAACCACAAGAGATAAATGTGGATTTAGGAGAAATTTAAGGATATATATTTATTGAATAGGCATCTTCAATTTTTGTATAAATAGGAGTGCATCCTTCATACAAAGGCTTCCCAAGTTGAAAAAGTGGCTAGTTGCTAGTTAGAAGTTGCTCGCTAAAGGTTGCTAGTTAAGAGGTTCCAAGTTCCAAGTTCCAAGATGTAATTTGTAAAGTCAGGATAAAGAATTCTTGTCATATCTTGTAACTTCATTTTATGAAATACATACTACTTTGACCTCCAAGATGTGAGTTGTTCGGTGTGCTTACTGAAGAATGGAGGGACCCATCAACCATAGTTTTCACACCTTTGTACATATTGGTAACATATTGTAGTTATGTTGTTTCATTTATTTTCAGCAAGTGTGTTTTCACTTTATGCAAGTAAGTTTTTCCTTTCAGCAAGTGTGATTTCATTTTAGCAGGTGTGAGTGTGATTTCAATTCAGCAAGTGTGTTTTGATTTATGCAAGTGTGGTGTGATTTCAATTCTACAAGTTTTATTTTCATTTCAAGCAAGTGTGATTTCCTTTATGCAAGTGCAATTTCAATTTCTTTATGTTTGGTTTGGATTGGATTGATTTAATTTGCTTTGAAATTAGTTCTAATTTCATTATGTTAATATATTCTAATAAATAACCACCTAGTACATATAGCACACTTATACCTTGTCAGTTCACGAATCCCAGGTTGATATTAATGACAGGGATTTAACTCACAATTAAATCACCCAACACCCTAACTCCTTATTAACGTGTACCCTACTTCTTTCACCCGGGAAATAGTCTCTGAGATATGCTTCAAAAGCCAGCCCCCGATGCCGGCCCCCCTTATATAATCTATAGCAGGGGGCCTCCTGCATCTGCATGCATTCTGAGGCCGAAATGACATATATAAAGAATATCATCGATTCGAGGGTTTCTTTCTTTCTGTGGTAACCCCCCGCTCCTTGACCTAATATAAGCCTGTTCGGTAAATACATAATGCATGCCTGTTCGGTTAAGCATATTCTCTTTTCCTCATGGCGGGTAATGAAGAAGTACTCTTTTCATTCCGAACTCCCGATCACTTTTTGATTCTTCGCAGCACCATCCCCCACCAACAGACATAATCATATCTTTAGGCTAGCTGGAAGTGGAAGATCTTATTTCTGTAGGTAACTCCATATCTTCTGTAGGTCACTAGGCAGTGGGAGATGTATCTTCTATCTGCACTCAGTTGTATCTTCTGCACTCTAGCAGTGGCCCGAGAGATCTGTATGAGAAGTCACTCTGGCTGGACAGAATATATGTTTCTGGGTATATAGGATCCATAAATAGCAGGCATCGTCGAGAATATGAATGACATCTTTCGACAGATTAGCTTCTGCTTTACTATAGTCAAAGTATCTTAGGAATTATTAGGTCAATGCTTCGAATGAGTCGATGGATCTTGGCTGAGATAAGTAGATAGGTAGGAATGAAGGCAATAGTAGATCACTGTATACGTAAGCTGCTAAACCAAAACGACTCTAATCATCAAGGTGGATGGGCACCAACAGATAGGCTGGGATACTGCCATCAAGGTGTGATTCTCCGCTGTCGTGCACTCAACTAGAGTAAGGGATGTAGGTACATAGAATGGATGGCATAACATCAGGTTTAGTACCGCTGTTCTACTTTATAGCATTACATTCCGATCTTTAAAGCACCAATCGTGGCTATAATCGATCACTGAAACTAACCGGTTAACTCAACTATATCACTACCAAATACTCAGATTGGGAGTCAACATGTGTTGGTCATCAAGAAGAAAGCTAGGTCGATTCCGCTCAGCTGTATGCTTATAACTACTATTGGCCGGAATCATACAAAGGTTGTAATGCTAGAAAGAGTGATGATGATAGCCCTAGTTAAAGCTAGATACACCAATAAGTAGGTTGTTAATGCCCAGAATAAAGGCAATCATGTACTGGTATTTGTTTGGCTCTTCGATCTCTAGAGTTGGGGGTGCAAGGACAACTACAGATTAAGTTCTCCGCTAGTGAAAGCTATAGACACCAATCCTTGGCTGAGACACTTCACTTACCGGATACGTAGGTAGGCTGGCAAAGGTTGTGAAGGCATCAAATCAGACTTACTGGCATCATACACGGCTATACGGCTCTGCCCCTTCTTTAGCTAAACTTGGCTAAACGGAGACAAAATGGTTGCAGGATCACCCGCAGAAAAGTTGATTACGGTGACTGGGGAGAGACAGGATAGAACAGAGAGTCGGTTATAAGCTGTCACTGTCTCTAATCAATCAACTACGCCCAAGCGACCGAATAAGCGAACGTACAGCCATCAAGAATGGGGGAAAACGGGATAGAATACGTACACAAAGAGCTGGGTTGATAGGATTGGCTGAGCGTAAGTAGGTACAAAACGAATACTAGTTAAGCGCAGTGAATGCTTTCACTTGCCTTAAACTTCATTTCATTACTGAGATATTAATTCCAATTCGTATAGGATTGATTTTTAGCACGAAAAAAAAGAACTAAAGAAGATCGATTCCTAGTTCCGAACGAGGGTTTATAGTCCCAGCTTACCTAAAAGTCGATTTGGTATACCAATTCGCTAAGGGAAAAGTCAAATAAACCCATTATGAAATTCGTAACACAGCTAGGGAAATAGTATACTGCCAGTGGAAGGTCTCACTGCCTCTCCCAATCGTCTGGTACTGCCCAGTAAGCGCCCAGCCAGCACGATCAGCAACAGGGCGGTTCGAATTCTCCCGTCCGTTAGCAAATGGAACCTAACACTCCGCAATGAAACACTATAGACCCAGTGGCAACTGCCTTATATATGTGACACCCTCGTAATGATGCAGTCTTCCATTTCTTCTTCGGGTGGCGAACAGGATTTGAACCTGCCTCATGGGATTATAACTCTTGGGGTACATCATACTTCTACCCGTCTGTTTTGCAATATGGCACCCACCATGTCCATGACAAGGCTCCTTGTCGGGCCATGCCTAGAGGGTTAATCGACTAAGACCATAAGGTTAAACTTGTGCTTGAGTTGCAGCAGTGCCACTCACAGTAGGGTCTTTCCCACAACTTGTCGATGAAGTTTCTATCCAGTCTTGGACCTTCAGCATCATGTTCGTTCTTATATCCAGTGGTTTTCATAAGGGTTTCCTCCCTTTCGGCACTATGTTCCTTACAAATGAGTTCTAACATAGGCCAATTGTGGTGGTTATACAAACGTCTATACTTTCACCAGAGTTTCCCTGCGACCAATGGAGTTTTCTAAGGCATCCACTAATGTTATCCCTCCTGATATTACATCAAAATTACTCTCATAGGATTCATAATTTCTGTATCAAGAGCATTGATTAGGTACTTGTCAATTTAGGCTGACAACTTTCCTATCTAACCCCTCAAGGGTTTGTAGTTTCTAGGATCTCCAGTATTTTACCTGGATTTAGTAGATCTCAACATAGATATCTACATGCCCCATTCCATAACCAAATAAGCATTGCAAGCATACAATAGCCACCGTGAAGTACAAGGGGCTTAAAAGGACACAAGGAGATCAGTACCCATTAAAGGAACAGGGATTCCCTCCCTTAATTCTAATTACAAGCATGAGCCTTATGGATAGGCACACAATGGTTACGATCACATACCTACAAGAATTCCCTTTTTAGGGACAGAGGATTCCAAGCAAAATTGCACTGATGGTTGTTACTTACCTTCTGTTACAGACTTGGTGATTCTTGAGAGGCCTACAATTCTCACACTACACCCCACAGGGCATCCCAGAGCCTACTACAAACATACAAGTAATTATGTGCACCTACCTAAGCACTACTTGTATGATGGGCCAAGAAGTAGACCTTATGAAGGGTTCCCAGGTAACTTGGCTATTAGCAAGGACCCGAGGATGATTACCCTAGATATGGTGTCATCCTGATTCAATACAAGAATATAAGTAGCCTCAAGAAGACATGCTCTACAAAATAGAACATACATATAAATTATACCAATCCTTAGCAACATCAGGATGTGCATCACTGAGGGCTCGAAGAGGTCCCTCACATGAGATCAAACATTAGTGAGAATAAGGAAGGAGGAAAATCCTCAACATTATCACATTGTAGCATTAGCCATATCAATGCAAGTTATTGTCCATGTAATCATCATGTTGTAACAAGAAGAAATTATATTCTAAATATTACTATAATCAAATCAAGCTTCTTATGGGTTATTCCAATGCCTTTTAAAATTTGCACAATATGTTAGTCAATTGTGTAATACTTGTAATGCAATCATGTATTTTCACTGCATCATTATTTCAAATCAGAATTCTATTTACACATTTAATATCAGAAAACATACTTAAGAAACACTTATCTTTAAATATTTAGGCAACTGAGTCTAGGACTAGAATTATCCAACCTACCGTAGATAGTTGCAGCTAGTTGTCTCTTGTAGCTATCACCCCCAAGCTAGATTCCAAATACTGAGATTGTTTGCTCAAGGGATTGAACACCAATTTCTAGTTGAAACAGGGACTCCAAAGGCTCTCCCACCTCCACCCACCAACCAAATGGGAATAAAAAAATTCCACAGGGAATCAAGAGGCCTACTTCCTCCACCCTTCAGTTGTTCAACAACCAATAAACTCTAGGGAATCTAGAGGCTTCACCTCCACCCTAAAACATACAACACAGTGGTTCCACCCACTAAAAGGAATCCATAACCCACTGCTAGACTAGACAAGCAAGCAAAGGAGTCTCCATAACTTCCTACCCAGGAATCCAAGAGTTAAATCTCTACCCCAGGTTGTCAAGTGACCCTAGAGAAGACCATCTCCACCCTCCAAACCCCCAAGGCATTCAGATATTTACCCTCACCTGTAGAAAGTTCCTCCCAACTCCTGTTGCTCAACTGAAATATGAGTAGCTTCTCTGAGAGCTTTCAAATGCCAGAACCTCTCCATGCTACTTTAAAATGTCTTCAATTGCCACTAGACTAGATATATGCTAAATTATTTTCCTTTTTTTGCCCCAACAAATGCATTATTCCATACTAGGCTTTCTCACAGTGGTGTTTTTCTTCATGACTGAATCTTCTACTACCTTCTTTCTCTTCTTAGTGTGGGAATCGTTCTCTCTCTTTGCTCAACTACTCCCCTTTTATCGTTCAAATATCTTCCCTTCTTGTCCATGGTTTGTATTCACCTATTATTCGACAAGAAATTTCGGGACTTATTGGCTTGTCTGGGTTGTGCCATGTCTCCCAATTCCCTATTCTATTGACTGGCATCCAACCGTCCACTCCCACTTGCATGCTTTGGGTGTAAAACTCTTCAACAACGCTGTCATCTTCTTTATTTTTTTTGTCCTCCCTTACTTGCATTTTCTTACAAGGAAACATGGTCCATATCCTCTTTTTCCAACATCCTCTTTAATGGCATGCTCCAATGCAGTTAGAATGCACACCTACCAACCTCCTTGGTTGTCATAGCAATTAAATCCCCAACATTTACCCTCCTTAGTCTTTGGAATTTGTATCCCATACTCAGCCTCTAATTCTTTTATGAAATTATTATACATTGCGAAAATGAGGTTAAGTGATCGGGCTACCAAAAACCCTCCCCTTTGGGAGAACACAATCCTCAGTGTTTTTTGTCCATACACATCATAGGAACAAAAAAGAAATAGACATACTATTCGATGGATCTTGTACAACTCTATTCACATACTCAGTTGTTTGTCTAGAAACTCAAAGGTTATATATATATATATATATATATATATATATATATATATATATATATAACTCGACCATCTTTCAGTGGCTCTTTTCAACTTTCTTGGTAATTTTGAAGCGGATGTGATCCTCTTTTCAGTCAGCTTTGTTCACCCCAACCAGAAAATCCCATGCCTTCTTGTAATATGGCATACAATCTCTCATGAGATTTATCATATAAAATTGAAAATATTCATATTATACCTCTTGCCTTGTCCTTTGAATGGTTGTTCAACCTTTCTCACGCATAGCTTCAATGAAACCCACTTATCAAGTGCTCTTAACAATTCCTAGTTGTTACTCCACAATTACTACAATATCAGTCATTAACAATCCCATTTATGAGGCGTTCTCAATAGCTTCTCGTTGTTACACCACAGTGGATACACATTAGTTATTAACAAGCCCATTTATTAGGTGTTCTCAAAATCTCCTCATTCTTACACCATAGTGGCTACAATTTAGTGCTATATGTGCATGCAGAGCATATAGAGTCTCAATTTAGCCTTGGAGAGAGAAAGAGATATAGTTATTAGTAAGGATTTTTTATCAACTGAGTTACTCCTAAAGGAATGAGAGTACACTCTCTAGTATCTTAATGGAATTTCCACCCATTTTCTCAACCAAAGTTCATGCAGAAACTACCATCAAGTGTTATATATCCACTATTCCTGTGTGACTCCAACACTCAGAAGTTATCAACCAACATAGTCTTCAGTGGATTTATCAACCTTATAAGGCACAACCACTACTCAATAATTATATGCAAGAAAGACTTATAGGTTTCTTAATTGGGCTATCATCTGAGCTTACTCTCTTATTATCATCCAACAAGCCTCATGGGTTTCTCAGTTGTACTATCATTAGAGCCTCTATGTGATTATCAACCAACAAGCCCTATGGTTTTCTCATTTGTGCTATCATTAGAATTATGCTCTATGATTATCATCCAACAACCCCATGCGTTTATTAATATGCTATCATAAGAATTTTTCTACTCCACAAAACTCTCTTATGGCATCAACACATTTCTTAGTGGATACATATCCAATCCTGCAATCAAGGATTTTGATTATTAGTTAATATACATGCTTCCATCACCATCAACATTACCTTATCATCCACATGACACAACATGAGCATATACCATCATATTCTTATTTTAAAGCATTAGTTAGCTAGGGTTTCCCTGCCACATTGATTCCTCCTTGAACTAGGAATCTCATGGGAAAACTTATTATGTCATACACATATAGCCATTTATATTTTCATTAAATAAAGTTTATATAATCATTCTTCCACAATAATGATTCTTGACAAGACCATGTTAGACACAATGGCATTTATGTATTCATATCAGCATTATCATGAACATACATTTGCATATATAATTAGAGTCAAGGTCAAGAGAACCTCCTTTTGAGCCATTTTCTTGGATGTCATCTCATTGTCCATTATCCCATGGACCAAGCCAACCCACTTGGATGTCATACTATGGATCACATATTCATGGATATATCATGCATTAACACATGTCAAATAAAACCAAAGTTTTAAATAATTCCCTTTATTGATGTTCTTACTCACACAACAGTTTCCAGCCTACATATAATTTTGTTTCTTGCTTGTTGTCATAATTTGGAGCAATGCTCCAATGTATTTCAATGATGAAATTTTCTAGCCCATCTTCCCACTTTCAACTTTTCTCATTTGTTCATGTTATTACTTTTGTGTAGGGCCTCCTTGGCTCTCTTACCAGAGCCCCATGAATTTCTTTCATACCCAACCAACACTCCCAAGTGCCCCCTCCCCCCACCTGCAAAAAAAAGCATGAAGAATGAAAGTAAAAGTTCAAAGAAAATGAGGCAAATCATAAAATTAAAGGATATCATGATAGGAGTTATAAAATCACAAAACATAATAACATGGCCATGTGTAAGTCAACAATAAAAAGATAGTAATCAACGGCAACCATCAATTTAATACCATAATAATTAATCATAAAACAAGGTGATTTCAGATTCAACTCAATCCCCATGAGTCCAACGATTTTGATGCTTCATGAGTAAGGCTCATTTTGAGCCCTCTCCGTGGTTTCATTCAGTATCTTTTGCAACAACTAATCACCACAATTCCACTCAACCACTACACAATTTTTTTACAATTTTTTTATTGCTTCAACAACAACCAAAATGGATCTATAATCCATATCTAATCAGCCATTTTGGCTATTGATGACAGATGGCTTGGTTTCTTATTTTCCATGGTTGAGTAGATCTTAGGCATGTGATCCTCCATTGATTATGCTTCTTGCACTGTGTGCAATCCTATTTGATTTCTTTATATCTGGGGGTAGTCTCTAAATAGATGGTTCTCCCCACATTTTGAGCATACCAAGGGATTCTTCTGAGGTCCATCCCCTTCTTTTGGCTTGAGCATGTCGGCCTTGAGAAGATACATTATTCTTTTGTTGGATTTCACCTCTAGTGGTGGTGGAAGTTCTTGCCTTATCTGCATTTCATTGTCTAGAACTTCCATGCCTTTTTCCCCTAATTTTGAGACCCCCTTTTTCCTTCAAATCGATTTGTTGTAGTGGCTACAACACCATCCAAAACTTTGGCTCGCATGCAAATTTCAGAGCCTACCCCAGATCCTGCGATTGATTATCTTTGGTCACTTGTTGGTAAGTTGATGATTTCATGCCCCCCTCCTTGATCTTAAGAGTTGTCTGTGTTCTCATCTTCATGCATCATGTGTCATATTTGAGCATAGGGGTTGTTGTTTGTCATACAAAGGGAATGTTGTCTTGCTTCAAGGGAATTGTATGCTTATGAGAAGTTGTCATCACATAGACATGTTTCACACTCACCTCACGCACTCACGTTACGAAGGTTTTTGCATCAAGAAAAGGATGTCATATGTATTCTTGATGGTCTACATTGTGTCATAAACTATATATGTGTGATCACAGTCGAGTCCTACCAATTTTTGCATATGTTTCATTGATCTCACACTTAGCCATTTTCCCAGGAAATCTATCCTCATCCATCTTCCCAGAACTATGTGCTTTTATTTTGCAAACATCAAGCTTCCTCCCTTGCCTGCTGAAACCCCATAGTACACAGAGACACCAACCTCCCTTGCCTGTTGAAACCCCACATTCCATAGAGGCCCTCGCCAACACTGCTCTCCAGAAATGCGCAGAGTAGTCCAGCTGCACTGCACTTAGAAATTGCACAGAGGTGTCCTCCCATGACCCCCGTCCCGCAGTAGTGCTTTGAGCCTCAAAATTGCGCAGTGGTGTCCAAGTTGTCTTGTTAGTCTTGCATGCAGAAACTGCACAGATGAGCCTCCCAGAGCCTCATTTCGGCATCATTCACTGTTTGCTGAAATTGCACAGATCTATCTCTCAGCGACTACAAGAAAAGGTGACATGCTGAAATCGCTTCCAAGGAGTTGAGGGGAAGGACCAAGGAACCGAGTAATGGAAAAGATCATGACCGCATGAAAACTCCATCGGATGCATGATCATCTTGAGGGTAATTATGGTAAGTAAAGAACATCTTCCGAAGTATACCTCTTATTTTAGTTGGCAGGACTGCTTGTCATTGTCATATCATCTAGTCCTCGGTAACATGCATGTGCGCAAACATGAAAAGTCATCTCATGTGTTTCTTCTACTTGTCTTGATTCTTTTTCACTTGTTTGACCAACTATCATCTTATACATGTTGATTGCTATGTCATGTTTGCGACCTTATTCTGGTGATGTTGAAGGTTGTGTTTGAGTTGTGTTCTCCATGTACACATCTATCACACTGACACACAATGTTGTATGCATTGTTGCACAAGCATCGTCGCAGTCATTCAACGATCCATCACAAGCGTCGCACTTGTCATTGGCATCGTTGGTCAGTCATGTTGAGCATATGTTGTCTTGATGGTTTGAGGTGTCTTGTCATCAAGTCATGTGAGTGTGTGTTTGCAAGGTCACATATGCACAAATTCACTCACTCACACACTTAGTCATTTTAGTGAAGTTCTGATGACTGGATCACCCTCTAATAGCCAAACCTTCACCCTGCAATCGACTCGACTGAATGTCACCCAAAACGGTGCATAAGTGTCCAACAAGCCATTTCAATCCGCACTGCACAAAAGCTGATCAACCAACCCTCCTGTTGGTCAACCAGAGAGTTTGACCGAGAAGTGACCCCAGGACTCACTCCCCTCAAAAATTTCCCAGAAGTTGCAGACATTGCCCTCTCCACTAACTGAGAAAACTGCACAGACAAACTAGACAGACACCAAGTGTCCATCCCTATCTCCCCTCAAGAATTGCACAATTTTTCCAGCCGGCCACTAGTTAGCCGACTGGATTCTCACTCAGAAAACTGCGTAGATTTCTGAGCAAGCCCCTCAGCAGCCCAACATCCCTCTCAGCTTAGAAACTGTGCAGAGTTGTCCAGCAGGTCAACCTCCCAGCAATTGCACAGTTTTGGTCTCCAACAACCCCACAGTCTACTGCCATCTCCCTCCATGAGTTGTGTAGTTTTTGTTTCCAATCCATTCTACAACCCGCTGCCATCTCCCTCCAGGAATTGCGTAGATTTTTCTACCAAGCCTCCTAAAGCCCGTAACCAACTCCCTCTAGGAATTGCACAGTTTTTTCTCTCCAGCTGAGCCAGATCCCATGGAAAGTCACTGTTGATCCAGATTGTCTTTCTCAGTCTCCCAGCAACCTCTGTGCAATTTTCATCCACAGTGCCCGGAGGTCACATCCCAACTCGAAACTTGCCTCGCGCAGTTTCACAGCCTTGTCCTCTCTCCCGATCACCTGGATTCGAAAGTGAATGGCCCTGCATCATGGTAGACTAGGAGGTTTATGGATTTGATGTCATCTCTTGATGAGTGACTGCAGATACATTTACATGAATAAACACAACGCGATGATAGATGGGATGAACAAGGAGAGTACATGCAAAAGGACATGTTCTCGAGCAGACAAACGAATGATGCATACAAGGAGATGTGTTTGTGAATAGACAAACAGATGAACAAACGATACATGCGAGGAGATGTGTTTGCGAATGGATGACCATGCGAAGATGTGTTCGCGAACGAACGGACGATCGAACAAACATGCAAGGAGATATTTTCATGAACAGACAAACTTGTCAAGCATGCCAAAGTACAAGAGAGAAGCAACGCACACATGCGACATCAAGCAAACCCAATGACCATTGAATACTCCACACACCTTGCCATTCAGAGGTGAAGCTGTGATACACCAAGATGAAATTCATCGCTCAGCAACATTGCATCTTGACATAACACTAGCAGCAACATGAACATACCAACACTATCATTTCGAGTCGTTTCATGAGTCATGTCGGCCACATCACTATTGTGGGCCATACTGTTTTCAATCAATGTAATGTAATCTGGAAGTCCAAGAGACCCACTTCTAATCTGAAGAGTCATGTAATCTGAAAATTCATGAAATTCAAACAGTCGTGAGGGAAGTCGAATAGTCATAAGGGCTAGTTTCACCCTTGGCTGTAAATACCCCCTCATTTGTACATGCAAAGGAATTTTTCACCTTGGATCCTCCCACATAGCCTTGAGAGTCTGAAACCTTTTCTTTGAGGAGAGAGTAGTGGCTCCAACGCCCTGCCTATGGGGTTAGTGATGTACAATGTACCAATGTGTCCTGGAACTTTCGCTTAATTCAGAAGCCTGCTCACAAGCCAGCACGTTTTCACACGTGTTGTAATTGTTTGTAAGAATTAATCTTGAACACTTGTAATACATGTTGCTTTAACCTTTGTTAAACAATTGAACTCATTCAGATTTTCTAATACATATATTTATGAAAATGTGTTGTATAAGTTGTTAAAATTGTCCAGCCCGTGTTGGTTACCTCCCCAGACATCAAACAAAACCTTTCATGTAAACTTGTTATAACGAACTTTGCATTCGCGTGGACTACCCGGCCAGGTGTTGTACATGTTATATTGCTTTCTGTGTTGTGACTGCTGCATCCGTGTGGATTACTCTTCCAGAAGTTGTGTATGTCCTGTTGTGTTGTGTGTCTCTAATAGAGTTGGGACTTCCTCCCTTCTGACTGGAGACTCACTCCCACCGTCTCTCTCTTCTGTGAAAGAACCTTGACATAAGTAACACTAGCACTCACCAGGCACGCGAAACTCACTATTCAAAGACAAACAAGACCACTCTCTCGTGCTGACAAGAAAAGGCTAAGGCAAACATTTAAGATAATGGAATCTGGGCCATCATACCGGATGGGACTCCTACACCAAACGGTGTGAGGTCTAGTTGGGACTTCATACCGGGGAGATCCCCTAATGTTGGCAGGTCCAGCACCATCAACACGACCTTAAGATTTGGCTTATGTTTAGACTGCTTGTAGAAGTATTTCAAGTTTTTAATGGCATCATTTAATGTTTAAGGTTAATGGATCTCAATTCAATTTTTAAATGATAGAGGTAACCCATTGATGAACCTTTGGACCTTTTCCTGCTCATCTCAAAGATAAGGCGCATATCTCATCAATTCTAGAAACTTGGTTACATACTCGTCATCTGTCATTTGTCTCAATTTGAGTCCATAAAACTCTTTTGCCTTGATGTCATAGTAACTGTCAGATAAATATTTTTCTCTGAAGAGTCCCTCAAAATCATTCCAACTCAAGTCTTCTTTAGTTATGTCTCTAAAATTCCTTAGATATTCCACCCATATATATGCTTTTCCCTTCAAACTATAGGTGGCGATTTCGGCTTACATATTTTCATAATAATCATGGATTCTGAAAAATTTCATGTCAAGTAACCAATCTTCTTCATCATCATATTTCTTCATATCTTCATCAGATGTGTGTGGTTCGGATTTCTTAAATTCCTCAGGCATATATTCCTTTCCTCTTTTCTAATGATCATGATGAGGGTAATGGTAATAATGCCTCCTAGTGGTGGAGCTGGAATACATACCAAAATGATGCACATAAGTGCTAGTTCTTCCTTCTGGGGTACTCAGTGGTGCATTTCCCTTCATAATGTCTTCACTCTCCCACCTATTCGTCTTCCTGGACCTGTTATCATCTGCCCAATTTTTTTTCTCTTTGGTCTCCCAAATAATTTTCTTGTCTATATGGCTAGTTCCCAACTCATGTTGTTTTTGTCTCTGTAAATCTGAGAGGTTTTGCAAGATGACTGCATTTATTTCATCTTGCCTCTCCTAAGCTCTTACCAATCTTTCATTGTTTACCTTAAAACTTCTAACTTTGGCCCTTAGGCTCCTCAAGCTATCGATTCAATCAGGAGAGTTTTCCCCTCCCCCTTGGTCAATTGATATTTTTTCTTCATTTGTCCTAGCCTCTTCATATCCATGCTACAATTTATCATAGCTATGTTGTACTACTTTGGTCCTCATTATTCTCTATTTTTCCATCATTTGTTTCTTGTGATGTGTTTTCATTGACACATACTTATTAAAAACATTATCACATAAACGAATGACAAGAAATTAGGTTCATGCTCTTGCTTTTGTTGAGTTTCTATAATAAGGCTATCTACAACAAAAGTCGATGTTAGCACACTAATGTTAGTCAATCAATGTTTTCTAGCATCAATATACATTCCTACATGGTCATGAAATATACATGTTGATGCCAATTGTTAGCTCATCAATGGAAATGATAACATATCAATTTTTAGTCCATGCTACATGATCAATCACGGAATAAGCACACCATTCGCCTAGGTAATCAATCAATTATAGACCAAATTTTAACACCTAAACATTTGTTTAGTTTAATGTCTAAAATTCATAATAAATCCTTTCTTCGGGAGTTCTGTTGTTACTTTCCCCATGATAGAGTCCATCTAGTCCAAGTGTTGAACCTGAATGCTTTGATACCACCTATAAACACCCCCTACCTTAACCTCGGTGAAAATGTTCACTTACTGATCTAATCATCCTTATAATAGTTAGAGAGATTAATAATTAATTTTGTTTTGTCTTCAGAACTAGAAAAAAGCATCACCATTGTGTTCGTCTCTTCAAGACGAATTTGGTGATATAAAACTTTACCTCAATCCGATCTCTAGATTAGAAGTTATGATACTTTTATTGTTTGACAGATCAGAGAGTGTCGTGTCATTAACCTTACCATGTGGCCAACCTCCTAGTGCCAATGGTTTCCGACCCATTCATGAGTTTGGGTCCCATAACCCTGCACTATGCATCCAAGCAACTTTTCTTCATACATCCAGGGGATACTTGCTTCACACATCCTGGAAATAACTTCTAGTGCTCCTTTCTTCATACATTCGAGAAGTAACTACTTCATACATTCGGGTAATGCCCACCTTTCACATCCGAGAAGTAGTCTCCGAGCAACTATCAAATGTTTGGATGCTCATTAAGGGGAACTTTTCCGCCTTCTAGCTCTGAATCTCGGCTAAAATTCTTGACTTCGTTCCCTGGCTAAATCTCTTGGCTCTGTTCCTAGCTAAAACTCCTAGCTTTGTTCCCCAACTAAAAATCTGATTGCATACCTTGGCAAAATCTCTTGGTGCACACCGCAATGAACACTCTCGGTGTGTACCCTAGTGAAAACTCTTGGTGTGCACGCCAGTGAAAACTCCTAGTGCACACCTTGGCAAAAAATCTCGGTGTGTACCCTAGCAAAAACTCCTAGTATGCACCTCGATGAAACATCCTAGTGCATACTCAAGCGAAATCTCTTGATGCTCACCCTGGTGAAAGCTCTTGGTGTGTACCCTGGTGAAAAATCTCAACGCAAACCTTGGTGAAAACTCCCAACTACGCCTTTGTTTTTTCTTTCGAGGAATAACCTTTGGTATGGATCTTACGAGATGGTTACCTCGACCTCGTTACGCCAACTCCTTAGTAACATGTACCCCACTTTCTTGCACCTAGGTAATAGTCTTTGGGATAGATTTCATTGGATTATAACTCCTGGGATACGACATACTTCCAATCATCCCTTTTGTGATATAAAATAGTTTGAACCTTTGACCTGCCACTTCCACGACGAGGATCCCATTCAGACCATGTAGATAAGGGTAATTGATTTAGAATATGAAGTTAAGCTCGTGCTTGAGTTGCAGCAATGCCACTCATAGCAGGGTCTTTCCCACATCCAGTCGATGAAGTTTCTGGCCCAACTTGGGCCTTGAGCATCATGTTTGTTCTTGCATTTGGTGGTTTTCATAAGCGTCTCACCCTTCCTACACTATGTGACATTCACAAAGGAGTTCTAACATGGCCCAACTATGATGGTTTTACAAAGGTATGGACTTTCACCAAAGTTCCACTACAACCAATGGAGTTTCCTAAGGCAAGCACTGGTTATATCCCTACTAAGCTTAATTTAGGGTTCTCACTAGATTTAGAGTGTTTGCAGAAACACCAGTGATCAGAGACTTATCTATTCAGGCCAGCAACTTTCCTATCCAGCCCCTCAAGGGTCTGTAGTTCCTAGGATCTCCATTATTTTACCTGAATCCAACAGCTCCCGTCATAGAGATCTACGGGCCTCATTCTAGGACCAAATAAGCAATACAAGCATACAATAGCCACCATTAAGCACATGGGGCTTAAAAGTCCACAAGGATATCAGTACTCCTCAAAGGAACAGGGATTCCCTCCCTTAAGTCTAATTACAAGCATGAGTTGTATGGATAGGCAGATAATGGTTAAGATCACGGACCTACAAGCATTCCCTCTTTAGGGACAAGGAATTCCAGGTATAGTTGCGTCAATGGTTGTCATTTACCTTCTGCTACAGACTTGGTGATTTCTGAAAGGCCTACAATTCTCACACTGCACCCCACAATGCAACCCAAGACCTACAACAGACATACAAAGTAATTATGTGCACCTACCTAGGCACTACCTGTATGATGGGCCAAGCAGCAGAGCTTATGAAGGGTTCCCATCAACTTGGATATTAGCAAAGACCTGGGGATGATTACCTCATACAAGGTGTGATCTTGATGCAGCACAAGACTATAACCAACCTCAAGAAGCCATGCTCTACACATCACAACATACAGATAAATTAGACCAATCCTGAGCAACAACAAGATGTGCATCACTGAGAGCTCGAAGAGGTACCTCACATGAGGTCACAAATTAGTGAGCATAAGGGAGGAAATTCCTCAACGTTATCACATTGTAACATCAACCATGTCAATGCAAGTTATCTTCCATGTAACCATCATGTTGTAACAAGAATAAATTATCTTCTAAATATTACTGTAATCAAATCAAGCTTCTTATGGGTTATCCCAATGCCTTTTATACTTTTCACAGTATGTTAGTCTATTGTGTAATACTATTAATGCAGTCATGTATTTGCACAACAACATTATTTCAAACCATAAATATATTTACACATTCATTATCAGAAAACATACTTAAGAAACACTTACCTTTAAATCTTTGGGAAATTGAATCTAGGACTAGGACTCTCCACCCAACGATAGATAGTTGTAACCAATTCTCTCTTGCAGCTATCACCCCCAAGCCAAATTCCATTGAATAAGATGGTTTTATCAAGGGATTGAACACCAACTATTGGTTGAAACAAGGACTCCAAAGGCTCTCCCACCTCCACCCACCAACCAAATAGGAATCAACAAATTAAACAGGGAATCGAGAGGCCTACTACCTCAACCCTTCACTTGTTCAACAACTAATAAACTCCAGGGAATCTAGAGGAATCAACTACACCCTAAAACATATAACACAGTGATTCCACCCACTAAAGGGAATCCAGAACCCACTTCTAAACCAGACGAACAAGCAAAGGAGTATCCAAAACTTCCTACCCATAAATCCATGAGTTAAATCTCTACCCCATGCTATCAAGGGACTCTAAGGAATACCATCTCCACCCTCCATACCCCCATGGCATATTGGGATTTACCCTCACCTAGAGAAATTTCCTCCCAACTCATGTTTCTCACCTGAAATATGTGTAGCTTCTCTAAGAGTTTTTGAATGTCAGAACCTCTCCACGCTACTGCCAAAATGTCTTCAATTTCCACCATACCAAATATATGTCGATTTCTTTTCCTTTTTTTGCCCCAAGAAATTTTCTATTCCCTACTAGGCTTCTTCACGGTGGTGTTGTTCTCTGTAACTAAGTCTGCTACTACCTTCTTGCTCTTCTCAGTGTTTTCATTCTCTCTCTTTGTTCAGCTGATTCCCTTCTATCATTTGAATCCCTTCCCTTCTCGTCCACGATGATTCTTCACCTATTGTCCAACAAGTAGTGCAAGGTATTCTTGGCCCATCAGGGCTATGCCATCTCTCCCCATTCCCTAATCTGTTGATTGTCTTTCAACCACCCACTCCCGCTTGCTTTCTCTGGGTGTAAAAATCCTCAGTGGCGTTGTCATCTTCTTTATTTTTTTGTCCTCCATTGCTTGTATTTTCCTCCAAGGAAATATGGCCCATGTCCTATTTGCCCAACCTCCTTGGTTGTCATAGTAATTAAATCCCCAACAATTATGCTCCTTAGTGTCTGTAATTTTTGTCCCATACTCAGTCCCTAATTCTTTTATGAGATTATTTACATTGCAAAAATAAGGTTAAGCAATTGGGGGTATCACATGTTGTTTAAGCATACATATCACATGATATCTCAAGTTGTGGAATGAACCACTTGAATGGGTATGAGAGTGGAAAGCATATTCACATGCTAGCTTGATGTTAGTTTGTTGTAAGACCTTTTATTCAAGCATACATGTTATAGTGCAATGGCACATGGAGTTATGTACGATGAAGATGTGGAATGGAACACGTGAATAAAGGTGGTAGGTGTACTTGTATACTAAACTTGGGGGATGAGTAGGGGATGCGAGATGATTAATAAACCACATATGGGAATAAATGTTTTAGAAAAGTAGTGGATCCATGTATTCCATAGGATGGTAACATTTTTATATGAAATTCAACAAAGAAATTAGTACCAAGTTAATCTCCTCAAATCAAATTTAAGAGTAGGATTGTTAAAGTAGTTAAAGTAAATTTGACTAAATTATAATATAGTCACAATTATAAGCTATCAAAATTTTTCTACGCATGATATTCTTATATAATATATCCTATTTAAAGATATGATACCTCATTATAATTGACCTTTAAACCATTAAATCAAAAATCTATTATTCAAAATTAATTTTTATATAAAGATTTCCAAAATGTCCCTGTCATGTATTTGTTCTACATTTATTTATTTTTTAAATATATAACCATCATAAAATAATATCAAAAATATTTTTTTTTTAATTCAATATTCCCTCGTCATTCAAATTTCAATACATGTGAAATAAAATTAGTGGAGAAGGTTTTAGAATTTCTATCACTTTGAATGGGTTGAAATATTCATTTGAATAGTTTGAAATCCTTCATTGGCTTATTTATGTTGGGAGAAGCTCAATTTCAGTGGGTGCACTGAAAAATGTTCGCACAACGTTATATATATATATATATGAGAAGTTCAATTTCAGTGGGTGCAACGAAAGATGTTCACACAACGTTATATATATGTGTTATATATATGTGTGGGGCTAATATATGTACATGTTATGTTATGTTAGAGAGGTTGTACGTAACATTATTTAAAAGAGAAAGCTATTTTAAAAATTAATGTGAGTCATAAATAAAATAATTATATTTTCACTTTTATTTTACATCAAATTTTATAGAGTGAGATAAAGTAATTGAAATTGAAAAACAAACAAACAAACAAACTGTTTTAGTATAAGGGTTATATAGTATTCTAGAAATGTGCCACGTAACGTAATGTAAGCATTTTAACTTCGTGAAAATAAAACAAAAAGAACCCTATAAAAAATAAATAATAATAATAATAATAAATGATTCATGGTATTGACCATATCATGTGAAATATAGCCTATTTCAGAGGGGATTAAACTAGCCTACATCCATCTTAGTTTGATGTTATATTTAGATACATAATTAGTTGTAGGAAAAAAATGATCCATGGTATTAACCCATGGTTTTAAGAATCCATGGTATTGACCCATGATATTCATGTGAAATATAACATATTTCAGGGGGAATTAAACTAGACTAGAACCATTTTAGTTTGATGTTATATTTAGATACATAATTAGATATTGTTGAATCCGTATAGCATGTAAAGGTAAAAAAATTATATTGATATGTTCCTATTGGGCATTTTTCTGGATATCTTCAGAGGTGGAGGAGATATTAGAAAACATTAAGTATTACATTTTATCTAATATTTTTTCCTAACTCCATCCATTTTTTACTAGGTTATATTGGGTAAATATTTCCCTTCCACTGATCCACTTCTTATCGTAATTTTTCTTTATATTTGAAGTTTGAAAGTAAACAAACTCAACTATAAAATTAGTAGGGGTGACGGGAAATAATGAGTAAAATGTAATATTTTGGGATGAAGAGTGAAAGGAAATATTAGGTGAAATGTAATACTATTACATTTTAATTAGTATTTCCACCCACCCGTGACCACTTTTTATTGGGTGGGGGTGGTAATAAATATTGTAATATTATATTTTATCTAAAATTTCCCCACCCAATTCACTTTTTATTGAAAAAATTCTTTATATTTGAGATTCATAAGTAAACTTAACTCCTATGTAAACATTTGATCCCAGTATGGGAGAGATGTTGTAATCTTTAATACTTGGACTATGTAAAAATAAAATTAAAAAATATACAATTAATAATTATTTTTATAATTATAATTATAATTAATAATTATATTTATAATTATATTTATAATTAATAATTAAACTAGCCTAGATCCGTCCAATTCTACCAAGGGTCGTGAGGCATCAAATCCTTTGAGATGTAAACATCCTTTAGAGTGAAAATAGACTTGATGGATCTAGACTGGTATTAGCCCTCTCCAAACATCAATATTGTTTTGTCACATGAGGTTGCTAAATCATGGGAATAGTTATTTTAGTAGTATTTTTCTCCAAAAATTTTTATTGGTTTCTTTTAATTTGGTTGGTCTTTTTGTTGTGCCTAGAGGCCCTCTATAGTCCAATACACAAGGGATAAGTTGTCATGTAACCTCCCACTGAGAAAAATTAAAAATATACATGTCTCTGCTAATATATGTATATGTGAGAGATGTTGTGTGTAAATTTACTTTAAAATAATAAAAATAATAACAACGTTATGTTAAAAATTAATGTAGGCCATAAATAAAATACTTCAACTTTCACTTTTATTTTCCATCAAACTTTATCTAGTGATATAATATCATCGAAAAAACAAAAACAAAAAAAAATTTTAGTATGAAGGATATATGCAATTGGAGTCGTCTAAAGGGGCGGAGGAATTGCCCGGACGGCTAAAAGTGGGTGGAATCCGGGCAAAAAAATTTCAAAAAATCTTGTAGAGGGAGTGCTTAAATCGTGTTAATGATGATGGAAATGGATTCAACACCATTAAAAACATCTAGGACACCTAAAATTTTGAAGTTTAACAACTATAACTTGGATTTACAAAAATCCTTGTTGGATTTATAAGACAGGAATTTCCATAATTTTCTGGGCAACTCCTCCGCCTCGTTAGACTACACCTATGCAATTATTTCATTGAGTCGAGATCTAATTGAGCATCTCTCCCTATACATTCAACATGTAATGTGTGATGCCCCAAGAAAATGTAAATATTTTAATTTTACTGCGATAAGAGACAAATTGAATATGACAATATTAGTCGTTTGAAATTTAATAATCCTTTTTATTATTTAAAAAAAAGAGAGAGAGTAAGAAATGTTTTCTTGATGTGCTGGCAACTTCTTGAGGAGGAAGTTGGGAAAAAATGGTTGCTGTGGTTGCAAACCTAACTACCTCCCCTGACTGGAAGGGCTTCTAGAGAAAAGGGGGAAGGCAGAGGAAAAATCTGCGTTGTAGGGACAGGCAGAGAAAAAACAAAAAAAAAGATCGAATGGCTAAGTCTGGTGAGGACCAGATAGCCAAGCACGAGATGCGTGCATTTTGCTGAGGACTGTAGTCCTGCAAGAGAGCTAGGGGGGAGATTCAGGTCCCGAAAGATGAATCTCATGGTCGGGCGGTCAAGGAAAAGTAGAGAACCCTAGTGAATTATTTTGAGGAGCTCTTACAACCCGGAAGACCAGGTAAGTAGAGCAAACCTCTAAGGGAATCTGCGGTACGAATTCTTAAGTGTTTTTCTAATTATGGTTTTAAAAAAGTAGAGATTACGGTTATGATTATTTGGTGATTGTTAAAGAAGATTTAGATATATTTTATCTCTGTATTCTGTGGTAGTCAAAAACTGCCGAGAAGATTATTCTTTTTCTTCCTTTTATTAAAAAGCATAACAGAAGACACAAACCGACAAATTGTGAACAAAAGTAACCCGGAAATTGTGAATGGAAGTAATACAGAGAGATCTGTTAGGACAAATGTTGTTTATACTCGGGGTTTTCCATGAAGGGCACGGTAGCCATGGGAATGGTATAAAGAAACAGAGACAGCAAATAGAGAACAAGGGTACTCCGTTGTGAGCATCCCAGGAAATGAATAAGGACGTAACTGACTGCCTTCATAGAGCTAGATAGGCGTGGGTGGCCTTAGAAACCCTCAGGATGTGTTTAGTAGTAAATAGAAGAAAACTGTAGAGGTTAAAAGTAGGAGGACTCGCAAGGAATATGCGTGGAATCGGTGCGAAAACCATTAATTATTTAGAAACCCTTATAATGAAAAAGGGAAACTGTACCCTACCACGAGAGAATTCAGGTAGATATGTCATTTTAAACCAGTGCTCATCCCCAACATCGGGACGGAGCTCACATGTAACAAAAGGGCTGTGACAAGCTCTAACAGTAAATGCACCTAGTAAAACATATAAGCAACTTAACCAGAAATGGAGGAAACCATTTAGATTCATAAATGGACAAAGAGTAAACATATTGCTTCAGCTATGAACAGATGCATGCGTAAACCGGTAAAGTACCAACCAGAGGAAATTTATAACCAGAGGAACTTATAAATTATGGTCCTCATAGTATCAAGATAGGACCGACATAAATTCTGAGTTCTGCATAGATATAACTAAAACTCGCAGTAAACATGTACACGCATGGAACTATATGGCAAGCAGAATAATTGGACCAAAGCAGTAAATAAATTCAACTGTGAAACCAGACGAATATATTTCCATTATCAAATGTATCTTACATCAAAAAAAGTGTCCAGGAGCCATAAGAGCTCGGCTTTAATACAAAAGGTAAACAGAACAAATATTTACAATGGACCTGAGGTCCTTTTTCCTAAATGCTGGAAATAATACCATGATTATAGCAAACTCAAACGGGAAACCTGCAGAGGATCCACATATTCCCTCAGCAGACTTTACAAATGAAACCAAACAGTTTGCAGTCATAAGACAAGGACAGAGCTAGCCCAAAGGCTTTAAAAGCCTGAAGGTGTGCCAAAACCCCTGGTCAGGATAGTTCAGGGCCGGCAACCCAATTAACCTCAGAGAAGGCTCCAGAGGAACCTTGTTTAGGGTGCTCTGGCAGCGTCCATCAAATATGTAACAAGCAAGAAATAGGAAAATATGAACCCAGAAGCGGGCAGCCAACAAACGACAATATCTCTTGATTTCCAACCAGTAAACCCTGCATCAGGAGTATGATGCTTACCTGGTGGCTAGCGTGAAAGGATGAGATCCTGAGAGCCTTGTGTTGTTGGGAAAAGTATCCAATACGGAATGACCCTATCCCACTCTAAGGGTGATAGTACCTCAGCAACAATCAAAGCAAAGCTATTTGAGATTACTTCTTTATGAGATGTAAAAGAGGGGAGAAAGAGATCCACTAACCGATGTCTTTCGCTAATGATTGATCCAATCTTCTCTCTTTGCTGCTTGCTCCCAGCTCCTTGCTCTTTCACTGGCCCAGATACAACAAGATCCTGCAAAATGGCAAGAGAGGGAAACTGCAAGAAGCATGCATTCATAATTGATTCAAGGATTAGAATAAATCAAATACACAAGTATAGCAACACATCATTGAGACACATGTATATAGAAGAACCTCAAATGCTTTATTAATGGAAGAAGTAAAGTTCAGGAAGTGATACAACCATAAGAGGCCCAATCCAGCATCACCTCCCAGCAGAAAGAAATCTCCTCTTCACCTCCTTCAAAGCAAATCACCCAATAGTTCTATACTCAAACCAACAGCACTTCCTTACATTCACAAGATTCCAGCCTCCTTAGACCTCATGAGAGAGATCTATATATAGGATTTTTGGAGAAAGGATGAGTCAGCTTGAAGCTGGCATGAAGCTGACTAGTGTCCTCTCTCACTTCAGTTATTCTTCAGTTCTTGAGTCCACTTGGAGGTTCTTGCTTCCACTTGGAGATCTAGACCCTCTTACTCATCACCAGTCGAATTCCTTGATCCAAGTGTCATTTTGGAAGCTTCCTGGGCATTGACACCTTGAGGAATGACTGTGCCACATGTCCCAACTCGCCCAGCGTAGGTAGCCTTCTTTGCAGTTGACATTCAGCGCAGGTAGACAGTGGAGCAGTTGACATTCAGCGCAGATGCTCAGTGGAGCAGTTGACATGATCCAGAATTGCCTTGTTTTTGAGTGTTTTCAGGTGGAGAACTGATATTCAGTGCTGTGGTTTGCTGACCTTGTTCCTCTAGGGGTAGGAAAAACATGTTTAGGGACTTTGGATCCCTTAGATTATGGACATTTCATGCTTCATGCTGTAAGGCACAAAAATGTCTATAACAGTTGCCCCCTAAAGTATGAGGTCGTTTATCGGGTGAAATGCTTTATCAGGAGGATCCGAAGTTCATTCAATCGCTGAGAGGTGACCTGTAATAAGATACAATACAATACATTATTTTTCATTCTGCTTTCATGATCTAGCTGAGGCGGGCATTCCCATGCTCAGCTTTATAAATTCATTTTGGTACATAGAACAGACGATCGTTTGATGGTAGACTGATAATTCTCTGCTGAAATTATCATCCTTTGAGTAGGATGATCATCTGCTGCAATGATGTACATGTCAAATGTCTTTATATTTCCTGAATATATATCGCAGCCCGGATGGATGAAACTAGATCCGGGGTCTTTAGACTCGTTCGATCTTCACTCTAAGTACAAGTCGATCCATGTGAGAATTGCGCTGAAGTCGAACATGGAAAGACATCACTTGATTACCGGTTAATGATGTAAACCGTTAACAAGCGCGAGAGGAATCACCAATAATGATAATGACCCTCAAGGTACTGCAGTACAATTCACGTGGTGTGAATATAGGACTTGGTGTCGAACACCACGCAAAATCTTCTGGTTGAAGGTCATTGATGTATACCTGTCGCCGGAAGTGAGAAACTTGCCATTGAGGCATGCAAGCTTCAAAGTACTGAGGGGGTTGTTCCTAGATCAACTTCTTGGATAATGAGCTGAAGTCGACAAGAAGCGATCCGTCAAAGGAGGGCCTTAATGAATCCCACATCAGTGACACGGAACGGAGCTAATGATTTTAATGGAGGTGAAAACAATCTGTGAAATATGATTCAGGGTGGCGATCATGGATGGATGAAGGATAATGTATGGCAGTGGATGGGACACGGTTGACTCTTTCTGAACAACATCTCTTGAACATATAATGACACTGATGCGATGGATCGGTAGCATTACCCCAAATGTGGATGGTTTGGCGAGACCATGGTGATGAGACCAGTGAATGAAACAACCCAACCCGATGTGGTACGGAGGAAAAGTGTCATGTTCAAGAGCGACTTGCTACCATTAAAGCTTTGAGGTTCTCCCAATTTTTCCCCAGTCATTTCTGACCAGTACCTCTTTATTTTTGTCAAGCTTGAGGAGGATAACATATGCTTGTTCTATAACCTGCCCTTCGGGCAAGCCCATCGCTATGTTTTAACGAGCCTAGCGATAGGGAGACTCGTTCTCGTCTAAAGACAAGTTTGTCGCTATTTAATCATTTTAACGAGTCTAACGACAAGGAAAACTCGGTCCTTTTCATTTTTAGAGAGTCTGAAAAGGTACAGAAAGTTAACTCCAAAATTCCTTTTTCGTCATCTAATCCCTTAAGTCCGAAAAAGTATAAAACAATACCGAAGGGATGAATTTTCGATAACTTTAACGAGCCGAATAAAACAAGCGCTCGACCTTTTTGTGCAATAATCCCTCAGGTCCAAAAAGATTAAAATCTAGAGGAGGGATAGCTCTTCCGGTCACTTTAACGAGCTGGAAGGCCAAAACTCGGCAAACTTTTCATATTTTACGAGTCAGTTGAAAAGAGCTCAAAGAAGACTCGTCTTTTGAGGAACGAGTGATAAACAGGGATAGCAGCAGATTCCAGGTACAGGTTGGAATTTTCCAATCACGGCAGTGTCACAAGGATGGCTAGGTGAAATCACTCTTCGCAGCTGTTCCTCAAAATGGGTAAACAATCATATGGAGGTGAACGATCAGCCAAATGACGGTGGAGGTGGCAGGTGCAAAACACGACCAAGGCTTTTATGGCTGATAAATTTACGATCACAGTGGTTATTTACCGGTACTGGGTTCATTTTTTAAAGAGCTCGAATGCGCCAAAACATTGCTCAATCTTATGTTTATTTTTTAACGAGCATGAACTATGTGCTAAAACTGCTCGGATCTTCGCTTTTCTATTTTTTAACGAGCATAAATTCCGCGGTAAAACTGCTCGAATCTTATGTTTATTTTTTAACGAGCATGAACTATGTGCTAAAACTGCTCGATATACCAGTCATAAGATAAGAAGTGTCTCCTGTGAGATCTCTATTTTTTATGGAGCTTCATCCCACTGAGCTTTGCTCCGCTCCTTTCTTTATGCAAGTTTGGAAACGACTAATCCAAAAAACAGATAAATAACCGCTCTTTGCTTGCACTCCAAAAGGGTTGCATGCCCCCAGGTATAAAATACAATTTCAAGGCTGCCCCTACTTATCCGTCAAAACATTTGTTTTAAAGGGTGAGGCTTGCCTCTTTCTGGTTACCCAAAGATTGTTTCGTTAACTTCTTCAAACAAAAACATTTCCTCGGCACTGTCTACCGAAATAGACAAGGGTGAATGACCTTTGTCAAACACGTAACTTTGACAAAAGAATCCTTTTCCAGAACAACCCCTCTTCCATCCACGGACGGGGTACGGACTAGTCATATTCTCTCGCGGAAATTCTATCTTATACCCAAAGTTTCCTCTGCCCTAAGCAGACCAGGATGCATGCCCCCTGGGTTCCAGTCCCATCTTTCCGAATCACTCGCACTCATCGGGAAGGAGGACTGGGGGTGGAGACATTTCTTAATTGAATAGACCATTCAGGGTTGGTATGTGACTATTTGCGATGCGTGATCCCGGAAATGAAAGTTGGTCTACGAGCTTGACCATTCTTCCTTCGTGTGGAAAACACATTACTCTAAAGAGTGAGGAGACTACAGCTCCCATGCAATATATATAGTCTCGTCCAAGGAGTAGGTTATAATCCAAGGGTCCTTGGACTACCATCACATTCATTTGAACGGTCTTCCCTTTCAATGTAACAGGCACATTGGGGAGGATCCCTAATGGTCGACTGGTTCCTTTATCGAAACCCGAGAGATTTCTTATCTCAGGCAAAAGCGTCGGGGAACCCAGTGCTTTCCAAGCAATAGAGGAAAGGATACTCACAGATGCCCCTTCATCAATGATAGTTCCAGCCATTACCATTCTATATATTTGGACTATGATTCTGAATGGTATACTGGCTGGCAACCGGGGTCTGCCTAGTTGGTTCCAATCAAAGGACACAACCAGGTTGCTTGGTGGTGGGACCGAATACACGGCCGGATATGACCCTGATGATGTTCCTTCCTGCGACAAAGGAATGGGTGCATTGCCCTGACGCTCGTCAGAGTCTGTGTTGATGAAAAGAATCTGGATGGTGTCATCCTTATTCTCTTCAGTGAGGGTGTCATTTGAAGATGAATCTTCAGTGACGGTGTCATTTGAAGATGAAACTTCTGAACGGAGAACCGGGTCAACTGCCGTATCGACCTTTGGACTTTCGTCCGGTCTGGATTCAGTAGGTTCATCTTCAATGACTGACGCTTCAGCTGACCACTTGAGCGGGCCAGTTGTATTCTCAACCAACGAAGGACTTGGCACGAGTTTTTTGTATCCAGGAGGAAGTCTCAACGGTGAAACCGAACGATCTTCCAAAACTCTCTTCGCTTCGTCTAAGAAGGGACAACGGTGGATGGCGTGATCGCCTTCACACAGTCTGCAGGGGGATCTTGCTCCCCCTCTTTGTCTTGAACCTTCACTTTCGCTGGTCGACGGTAAGCATTCAACATGGCTATCAGAGGTTGATGCTCCCGAACTGTGCAAACGAGGGGACCAGTCCCTTAGTATCCGGGGAATACAGGGACAATCTCTATGGAAGTGGTCTCCTCTACATATGACACATGGCGATTTAGGCCCGGTCTGTGCTGTGTGTGGATTTTTTTCAGATGTCTTTTGCTTGCCCCCAGTCGCCTTAGGCTCCTTCTTCTTCTTCTCTCTCTTCTTCTTCTCCTTCTTCTCCATGGGAGCTTGGCTTTTGCCGGCTCTACCTTGCGAAGATGAAGGATTGGAGGAAGAGTTATAGGAAGTAGAAGGCTGGTGGGCAGCTCTAGACTGATCTGACTGTTGACTCGACTATTCAGGAACCATGGTGTTCTGAACTACATTGGTTGAGAATAGCCAAATTGGCAGGCCATTTGTCAGTCCTGGAAGTGACAATGTGGCCATGTGGGGCGCACCAACTTCTCCCCAAGAGGAGAAAGGACTAGGATTTCCATCATGGTGAATTCCTTGGTTGGGGCGTTCCATGTTCTCAACTTACAGATCAACGCAGGAATAGGAGGTGATTATGTTCCGTTTAAAATAAATTTTATTACGACGCTTTAGACACAACTTGCTTTTTCACTTTTTAAGAGTCGAGAAAAAGCTAAAGATGACTCTAGTCTCCTTCGATGTTTTAACGAGCCCGAAGTGACAAATGCTCGGATGGATTTTTTCAGTTATAGAGTTTGAAAAAGGCCAAAAGAAACTACTCTGGAGTTCTAGGCAGAGGGTGTGCCAAACTTTTCGCAAAACCACAGAATACGTTTTACGGTATGAGTGGTCGATCTTCGTGAATGCTGTGTTCACTGCATTGCGATCAGTAGGGCGGCCGACACGGTTTCCTATGGATAAAGGCTTTGTTCCTATAGGGGTCTCCCAATATATACGCGACGGTACGTTGGAGCACAAGTCCGTATTGATACTTATCGCTTCACCGTGGAGGAATCACCCAACCACTCAACGCTAAGATATCACGTTTAACGACGCCGGAACACGTCTCTAGCTTAGACCTCTATGTGTTTGCGTTATGTTTCAAAGCGTTGTTATGTAAATTCAATTCATTTTAATGTTGATCTTGTTTAGTAGTTTGCCTTTATGGATCACCACGAGATGTATGGTACAACTCCTAAATGCAGTCTAAAGATGATAAGCAAGCTTTTTCAATCTTTTCAACTTATGAAAATCTTAACTACTGAGGGAAAAGAAAGACATCATCTTTTCACACAGATCATAGAGCACACACTAATGCACTTTTTCCTAAATCAACATACAAGCTGTCAAAATGCACATGCACAATGCAGGTATTTCTTTCCTCTTTCTTAATGTTGATGTATTACAAAAAAGAAAGTTGTTGTATAACTTTGAATTCAATTTCAAGTGAAAGCAAACAAGCTTTTGTCCAAAATCAAAAGACACCTTAAGATTTACTTGTTTCAACACTAGAAATACATAAATTCAAACCATATGACGAAGGCAAAAGCTCAATCAGCTATGAAAAGTAAACAAACTAACTCTTAAGATCAAAACGACACTTATCACAGGTCTAGATCTAAGAGGTCACAGCAAGACTAGTTCACTTTCGTTATGGGAAACTGTAAATGATGTAAGAAATAAACAAAGAACAAACACAGTTTCTTTATACAACCGAGGCGGAATAGTGGCAAGGAAAGGTGGTTTCAGATAGGTACATTGACTGATAACAGGCTGCAAAAACAAGGATGAAAACAAGGCAACAAACAGCAGGGAACCCCAGTTGCACAAGGCAAAACTGGTTCAGCGCAGGTAGTACACTGTCAGTTTGACATTCAGCGCAGGTAGCCCCTTCGGGACCTGCGATGAAATGCAGACTGCCTTCACAGTGCCTGCAATGAAGAGATAAACTTTCGTTTTTCTCAGTTTCCGGGTTACAGATTGCTAAAAAATTCACAGTTTTTGGCCAAATCAAAAGCTATCAATCAAGTACACACTAAAGGATGAAAAGGAGGATGAAAAGCTATCACTAAGAGCTGTTCAGAGTCCTTGTGGATCAGCTCTTCAAATCATAAACATGCCCAAAAACTGAGCTAGAGTAGCTGCCCTCTACTTTGCATTTGAAAGATTCAAATGCAGTTCGATTCGGTACTCCCTGTGTTTAGGAAATGAATAGCAAAAACACAAACAACCAACAAGATATGATCCCCAGGGGAGTCGCCAATTTTTTGTTGGGAAAAGTATCCAATACGGAATGACCCTATCCCACTCTAAGGGTGATAGTACCTCAGCAACAATCAAAGCAAAGCTATTTGAGATTACTTCTTTATGAGATGTAAAAGAGGGGAGAAAGAGATCCACTAACCGATGTCTTTCGCTAATGATTGATCCAATCTTCTCTCTTTGCTGCTTGCTCCCAGCTCCTTGCTCTTTCACTGGCCCAGCTACAACAAGATCCTGCAAAATGGCAAGAGAGGGAAACTACAAGAAGCATGCATTCATAATTGATTCAAGGATTAGAATAAATCAAATACACAAGTATAGCAACACATCATTGAGACACATGTATATAGAAGAACCTCAAATGCTTTATTAATGGAAGAAGTAAAGTTCAGGAAGTGATACAACCATAAGAGGCCCAATCCAGCATCACCTCCCAGCAGAAAGAAATCTCCTCTTCACCTCCTTCAAAGCAAATCACCCAATAGTTCTATACTCAAACCAACAACACTTCCTTACATTCACAAGATTCCAGCCTCCTTAGACCTCATGAGAGAGATCTATATATAGGATTTTTGGAGAAAGGATGAGTCAGCTTGAAGCTGGCATGAAGCTGACTAGTGTCCTCTCTCACTTCAGTTATTCTTCAGTTCTTGAGTCCACTTGGAGGTTCTTGCTTCCACTTGGAGATCTAGACCCTCTTACTCATCACCAGTCGAATTCCTTGATCCAAGTGTCATTTTGGAAGCTTCCTGGGCATTGACACCTTGAGGAATGACTGTGCCACATGTCCCAACTCACCCAGCACAGGTAGCCTTCTTTGTAGTTGACATTTAGCGCAGGTAGACAGTGGAGCAGTTGATATTCAGCGCAGATGCTCAGTGGAGCAGTTGACATGATCCAGAATTGCCTTGTTTTTGAGTGTTTTCACGTGGAGAACTGATATTCAGTGCTGTGGTTTGCTGACCTTGTTCCTCTAGGGGTAGGAACAACATGTTTAGGGACTTTGGATCCCTTAGATTATGGACATTTCATGCTTCATGCTGTAAGGCACAAAAATGTCTATAACACCTTGCCATCCCTCGTATCAGCAAGCACTTCTAGCCGCACTCGTCCTCCTTCAACCAACAGACAAAAGCAGAAGGACTGTTATAGTCATAAACTTAACAACGCCATTCTTCAAGGAGGAAGGGAGTCGAATAAAACTGTAACAGAACAATAAAGTCTACCTGTATGCTTGAATCCTGGAAATGCTGGATGGGTATTCCCTGTGCATCGAACTAGGGTCATAGACAGAACTTACAGGCGAACCCCGGTGCAGAGATGCGGAACAGAACTGGAGCTAGCGCCGAGGCAAACGAGCTGCCTAAGACTCAAGCTAGCGTAAATGAACACCCGAAACCCCATAGTAAATCTCAACCCTTAGATAAATGGCTTGCGATCCTCACCGTAGGGACGGGTGAAGCCCAAGGAGCTTGGCAGATGATGGTACGCTGCCATATCACATGATGAAGTAGAAAAAGAGATAAGGATCAAGCCAGGTGTGAAGCGTAGAGGGAACCGGTACCGGTGAGACATGAAAGGAACCAGAACTAGTAGTATTGTAAATTAATGCATACGATCATCCATTCCATTGGATAGCCTTTTCCAATCACCTAAGATACTTGACTACAATTCCTTCCACCGGAAAAGATTAACCAAGTACACTATGTGACGTGGCGATATAATGCCTGGAGGGAGGAAAATAATTTTTATTTATTTTTTAAATGTGTAAGTGGGGACATGAAAATTGAGCAAGGTTTCAAAACTGTGGCCTCTAGGACAAACACTGGAACAAAAACAAATTTAAAAAAAAAACTGACTGGAAACAAACAATTACAATTTTGCAGTCGCAATTTTATTTATACAAGAAAACAGTTAATATGTTAACTTCTCTTTTGGTTCCATTTTTAGGCTAAGACAAAGGAAACAACAAGAGACAGAAGATAGTAAGCATGCGAAGGGCAGGCAGCGCTCCGCATAGGTTTGTAGCAGGCCAGGGACCTGCAACAAGCCCTGGGGATAACCCAGAATTATGGGTACAGCTTGGAGAGGAGACTCGCAATACGAACCTTGCAATATTAGAGACGGTACAGGAACTGAAAAATGAAATGGCTCGATTACGAGAGGATAACGCCAGATTAACCATGGAGCAGGAAAGAATTCTAAAGAGCCTATCAGACAAACAGAATCAGCAACCATTGAATCCCAGTGCTGAGCAGCAGAGAGTGTCGGAGGAACAGAATCACCACACAGAACCAGAAGGGTCAGAAGGAAGGGATGAAGAACGGGAGGAACGATCTGATAATGCTTCCGAGCAGCAGACATCAAAAAGACAACGGATAGAGTTGCAAGGGGAGTTCCGCAAGATCAAACCGCCACACTTTGACGGAGAACAAGAGGAAGCAGCTGAGGCATGGTTAATTAATATGAACAAATACTTCCAGCTGTACGAATATGATCACAACCTGAAAGCACGATTAGCCATTTTCCAGTTACAAGGGAAAGCCACCCTGTGGTGGGAGGAAGTCAAGATCGTGAAAGGAGTAAGTGAACAGAATATTACTTGGGATAAATTTCAAAGATATTTCAAGGAAAGGTACCTGACAGAACGTTTCTATGACGAGAAGGCAAGGGAATTCCATGACTTGCGTTTGGGACAGCAGACCATGGATGAATTTATTACTCGGTTTACATCATTACTTCGTTATGTACCTTATATTAGGGAGGAAAAGGCTAAAGTACAGAGGTTTGTCAGCAGCCTGCCCTCGAATATGAGGGAAAGGATTGAGTTTGACAATCCGAAAACAATGGATGAAGCAATACGCAAAGCCAGAATTTGTTACCAACAAAGTAAACAGAAGGGAGAAGTTCCAGGTAAAAGATGGACTGATAAGAGGAACAACAAATTGGCTGGAAATAATAAAGGGAATCGAGGTGGAGGTAGTAAGGGCTTGGCAAAAGGGAAAAATAGTAAAAATCTACAGAAAGGCCCCCTCAGGTCGAAGCCAACTGGTGAGTCAAGGATCAGCGAGCCACCTGGAAAATTTGACAACGAAGGGACAACAAGGCCCCCCGTGCAGTGTTGGGGGTGTGGTGGACCTCATTACGTCAAAAACTGCCCGCAACGGAAGGGAACCGAACAGATTTCCCAGATCCATGAAGCATTGACGGTCGGTGATGTAGGACGTAGTCTGCCAAGGATTAATGCTGCCCTGGAAGATCGTCAAGCGGAGTACCAGCCGACTATGGTGGAATTCGAAGGTAAAATTTCAGACCTTACTGTAACTGTTTTAATTGACCCTGGAGCCACATTAAGTTATATTAGTCCTAAGGTTGTAGAGCACTATAAACTGCAACCTGTTAAATTCAAGAATCCTTGGCTAGTACAGCTGGCTACAGGGGCCAAGAGACGAGTGCTTGCAAAAGTCAATGACTGCCCTTTAAAGATAGCGGGACAGCCAGTGTTAGTAGATTTAAATGTGCTTCCCCTTGGTTCATATGACGTTTTAATCGGTATGGATTGGCTAGAAAAACACTGGTCCCTCGTCAACTGTAAAACCAAGACTATCTATTACAGGGATGAACTTGGAATACAACAGGAGATGCAGGGAATTAAGCGACCTGTGCAGATTCGGCCGATAACTGCCTCTCAGTTGGCAAGATGTATTAGGAAAGGGTGTCAGATGTATGCCATCCAAGTAGGCTATGCTAACTCGAAAGATAAAACAGCCGCATTAAACAACATCCCTGTGATACAAGAATTTGTGGATGTGTTTCCAGAGGAGATTCCCGGATTGCCCCCTAAAAGAGATATAGATTTTACTATCGAATTGGTACCAGGGGCAGCCCCAGTATCCCGAGCACCTTACCGAATGAGTACACCTGAGTTGACAGAGTTAAAGATGCAATTGCAGGAACTGCTGGACAAAAATTACATTCGCCCTAGCGTGTCTCCCTGGGGAGCTCCGGTATTGTTTGTGAGGAAAAAGGACGGGACTCTTCGTATGTGTATAGATTACCGTCAGTTGAATAAATTGACCATCAAAAACAAGTATCCTTTACCCCGGATCGATGAACTTTTTGATCAAGTAAAGGGAGCAACAGTATTTTCCAAGATCGATCTGCGATCGGGTTATCACCAAATCAGGATTAAGGACGAGGATATAGCTAAGACTGCTTTTAGAACAAGGTATGGGCATTATGAGTTTGTGGTGCTACCCTTTGGGTTAACTAACGCCCCTGCAACCTTTATGTGTTTAATGAACAACATATTTCATCAATATTTGGATCGATTTGTGCTAATCTTTATTGACGATATACTTATATATTCTCGCACCATGGAGGAACATAAGGAGCACCTTAGGTTGGTGCTACAAACCCTCCGAGAACACCAGCTGTATGCCAAGTTCAGCAAATGCGACTTCTTTAAGGAGGAAATACAGTATTTGGGGCATATAATCACAAAAGAAGGGATCGCGGTGGACCCTGAAAAGATAAAGACCATAATGGAGTGGCCTGTACCAAGGGATGTGGCAGACATCCGATCCTTCATGGGACTAGCCGGTTATTACAGGCGATTTGTAGAAGGATTCTCAAGAGTAGCGCACCCTATTACCTCCTTACAGAAAAAGGGAAGAACTTTTAGGTGGACCCCAGAATGCCAAGCAAGTTTTGAGCAGCTTAAGCATCTGCTCACCACCGCACCCATTCTGAGCATAGCTGACCCCAATAAGGATTATGTGGTGTGCACTGATGCAAGCAAGGAAGGTGTCGGAGGCGTGTTGATGCAAGAAGGTAAGGTAATCGCTTATGAGTCAAGGAAACTAAAAGAACATGAGCAGAAATATTCCGCTTATGACTTAGAATTGGCAGCCGTCATACACGCTTTGAAGATGTGGCGACATTACCTTATGGGAAGAAAATTTTTATTGCTGACAGACCACCACAGTCTGACCAATTATTTTAGCCAGCCCACTTTAAATGCCAGGCAAGCACGGTGGGTGGATTTCCTAAGTGGTTTTGACTTTGAAATCAAACATTTGAAAGGGAAGGAGAATCGGGTGGCAGACGCGTTAAGTCGAAAATTACAGTGCTTATATGAAATTACCTGTAGTGAATGGAAAAGCCCCTTCGAAGAGATGATTAAAAAAGCAGCAGAGCAAGATGTTGTATACCAGCAGATAAAACAGCAAGTACAACAGCCTACCAGCAAGGAAAATCAGCTAGATTATGGGGTAGATGATGTTGGAATGTTGTACTATAGGAAGAGGCTATATGTGCCCAATCAGAACAGCATCAAGAATCTGATTTTAGATGAATTTCATATCAGCCACTATGCTGGACACCCAGGATATCAGAAAATGATCACTGCCCTCCGAAAAGAATATTACTGGCCGGGTATGAAGAGAGATGTGGCAGAATACTTGGCACGTTGTTTAGAATGTCAACAAATCAAGGCAGAACACCAGCACCCTGCGGGACTATTGCAACCGTTACCCATTCCGGAATGGAAGTGGGAGACCATTTCTATGGACTTCATAACAGGTTTGCCCAAGACAAGGAAAAATAACGACTCCATCATGGTGGTGGTGGACAAATTAAGTAAAGCAACACATTTTATCCCTGTGCAATCTACTTATAGAGCTGTGCAGATTGCTCATATTTTTATGCAAAACATATTTAAATTGCATGGGTTACCAAAAACAATAATCTCCGACCGTGATGTCAAATTCACATCGGTCTTTTGGAAAACATTGTTTGCAAAATTTGGAACTCAACTGAATTTTAGTACGGCATATCACCCTCAGACAGACGGGAAAACAGGACGGGTGATCCAAGTGGTGGAAGACATGTTAAGGGCATATGTTATGCAACAACCAACCAGGTGGGAAGATTACTTGCACTTGGTCGAATTCGCATACAATAATGGCTATCATACGTCACTGCAAATGAGCCCATTCGAAGTACTGTATGGGGAAAGTGTCGCACACCCTCAAGCTGGGGTGGACTAGAAGACAAATTAATGTTGGGGCCGGAAATGCTTGGGGAAATGGAAGAAATGGTCAAGAAGGTACGGTCTAATTTAAAAGCCGCCCAGGATAGGCAAAAGAATTTTGCTGACTGGAAAAGGAGGTTTAAAGAATACCAAGTCGGCGATCATGTGTATGTGAGAATTCAAGCAAAGAGGAGCACATTGCAATGGAGCGGGTGTACCAAATTGGCACCCCGATACTGTGGACCGTTCCAGGTCCTGGCAAGGATTGGGCCGGTGGCTTACCAGCTCGCCCTGCCAAGTCACATCCGAGTCCACAATGTCTTCCATGTCTCCGTATTAAAAAAATACGTCTATGACCCTAAACATGTAATCAGATGGCAGGATGTACAGGTAAGAATCATTCCGGTAAACCAGTCTGAAAGTTTTCTTTAAAAGAAACTGACTTAAAATGTTGCATGTTGCAGGTCGAACCGGAAGGAGAAGTCTTGGTCGAGCCACTGAACATTCTCGACCGGAGAGAAGTACAGCTGCGGAAGCGAGCTATTACCCAAGTTAAAGTGCAGTGGCAGCACTTTGGGCCTGATGAGGCCACCTGGGAGGATGAAGAGCTTATGAAACAAGCTTACCCGGGGCTGTTTATGGTCAAAAGACATCAGGACGATGTCCAATCTCAGGAGGGGGAGATGTGATGCCCCGAGAAAATGTAAATATTTAATTTTACTGCGATAAGAGACAAACTGAATATGACAATATTAGTCGTTTGAAATTTAATAATCCTTTTTATTATTTAAAAAAAGAGAGTAAGAAATGTTTTCTTGATGTGCTGGCAACTTCTTGAGGAGGAAGTTGGGAAAAGACGGTTGCTGTGGTTGCAACCCTAACTACCTCCCCTAACTGGAAGGGCTTCCAGAGAAAAGGAGGAAGGTAGAGGAAAAATCTGCGCTGTAGGGACAGGCAGAGAAAAAAGAAAAAAAAGATTGAATGGCTAAGTCTGGTGAGGACCAGATAGCCAAGCACGAGGTGCATGCATCTTGCTGAGGACTGTAGTCCTGCAAGAGAGCTAGGGGGGAGATTCTGGTCCCGAAAGACGAATCTCATGGTCGGGTGGTCAAGGAAAAACAGAGAACCCAGGTGAATTTTTTGAGGAGCTCTTACAACCCGGAAGACCAGGTAAGTATAGAAAATCTCTGAGGGAATCTGCGATACGAATTCTTAAGTGTTTTTCTAATTATGGTTTAAAAAAAAGTAGAGATTCTGGTTATGATTATTTGGTGACTATTAAAGAAGATTTAGATATCTTTTATCTCTATATTCTGTGGTAGTCAAAAACTGCCAAGAAGATTACTCTTTTCCTTTTTATTAAAAAAGCAATAGAAGACACAAACCGACAAATTGTGAATAGAAGTAACCCAGAAATTGTGAATGGAAGTAATAGCAGAGAGATTTGTTAGGATATATGTTGTTTATACCTGGGGTTTTCCATGAAGGGCACGGTAGCCATGGGAATGGTATAAATAAACAGAGACAGCAACTAGAGAACAAGGGTACTCCGTTGTGAGCATCCCAGGAAATGAATAAGGACGTAACCAACTGCCTTCATAGAGATGGATAGGCACGGGTGGCCTTAGAAATCCTCAGGATGTGTTTAGTAGTAAATAGCAGAAAACTGTAGAGGTTAAAAGTAGGAGGACTCGCAAGGAATATGCGTGGAATCGGTGCGAAAACCATTAATTATTTAGAAACCCTTATAATGAAAAAGGGAAACTGTACCCTACCACGAGAGAATTCAAGCAGATATGTCATTTTAAACCAGTGCTCATCCCCAACATCAAGACGGAGCTCACCTGTAATGAAATGGCTGTGACAAGCTGTAACAGTAAATGCACCTAGTAAATCATATAAGCAACTTAACCAGAAATGGAGGAAACCATTTAGATTCATAAATGGACAAAGAGTAAACATATTGCTTCAGCCATGAACAGATGCATGCGTAAACTGATAAAGTACCAACCAGAGGAAATTTATAACCAGAGGAACTTATAAATTATGGGCCTCATAGTATCAAAACAGGACCGACATAAATTCTGAGTCCTGCATAGATATAACTAAAACTCGCAGTAAACATGTACACGCATGGAACTATATGGCAAGAAGAATAATTGGACCAGAGCAGTAAATAAATTCAATTGTGAAACCAGATGAATATATTACCATTATCAAATGTATCTTACATCAAAAAGAGGGCCCAGGAGCCATCGACTTTAATACAAAAGGTAAACAGAACAAATATTTACAATGGACTTGAGGTCCTTTTTCCAAACGGGAAACCTGTAGAGAACCCACATAATTCCTCAGCAGACTTTATAAGTGAAAACAAAGAGTTTGCAGTCATAGATAAGGACAGAGCTAGCCCGAAGGCTTCAACAGCCTGAAGGTGTGCCAAAACCATTGATCAGGATAGTTCAGGGCCGACAACCTAATTAACCTTGGAGAAGGCTCCAGAGGAACCCTGTTCAGGGTGCTCTGGTAGCGGCCATCAAATCTGTAACAAGCAAGAAATAAGAAAATATGAACCTGGAAGCGGGCAACCAACAAATGACAATATCTCTTGATTTCCAACAAGTAAACCCTGCATCAGGAGTATGGTGCTTACCTGGTGGCCAGCGCAAAAGGATGAGATCCTGAGAGCCTCGCCATCCCTCGTATCAGCAGGCACTTCTAGCCGCACTCGTCCTCCTTCAACCAACAGACAAAAGCAGAAGGACTGTTACAGTCATAAACTTAACAACGCCATTCTTCAAGGAGGAAGGGAGTCGAATAAAACTATAACAGAACAATAAAGTCTTACCTGTATGCTTGAATCCCGAAAATGTTGGATGGGTATTCCCTGTGCATCGAACCAGGGTCGCAAACAGAACTTACAGGTGAACCCCGACGCGAAGAGAGGCGGAACAAAACTGGAGCTAGCGCCGAGGCAAATGAGCAGCTTGAGACTCAAGCTGGCGTAAATGAACACCCAAAACCCTAGAGTAAATCTCAACCCTTAGATCAATGGCTTGCAATCCTCACCATAGGGATGGGTGAAGCCCGAGGAGCTCGGAAGTCGATGGTACGCTGCCCATGCCATGTCACATGACGAAGTTGAAAAAGAGATAAGGATCAAGCCAAGTGTGAAGCGTAGAAGGAACCGGTACCGGTGAGACATGAAAGGAACCAAAACTGGTAGTATTGTGAATTAATGCATACGATCATCCATTCCATCGGATAGCCTTTTCCGATCACCTGAGATACTTGACTACAATTCCTTCCACCGGAAAAGATTAACCAAGTACACTATGTGACGTGGCGATATAATTCCTGGAGGGAGGAAATTTTTTTATTTATTTTTTTAATGTGTAAGTGGGGACATGACATAATGTTTAACCATTAACATTTTTAATCTAATGTTGGCCTTATTTAGAAATAAATCTAATTATTATTATGTATAAACACAACATAAATTTAAAATATAAAGAAGTTTATGAACACTAAAAAAATAGGTATGGTAAATAAATATAAATATAAATAAACTGGAGGTATGGTAAATGAATAAAACCTCTTTTTATACTTACTCCAAAGGTATGGTAAATAAATAAAAATAAAAATAAACTAGATGTATGGTAAATAAATAAAACCTCTTTTTATATTTAATCCATAAACTTCTTTATATTTATGAAGACTCAAAAAAAAAGTTTTATTTAGGTGAAGCCTATGGGCCAATTATTATTACCATGCAAAAAAACATTATTAACCCTAATATTAATATTAAAAAAAATAAAGATGGAACATGGTATTAACTCATGGTATTGAGACCCAATGGTATTGACTCATGGTATTCACGTGGAATGTAGCCTATTTAAAGGGGGGAATTAAACCAACATAGATCCATTTTTACTCCAAATCTACTAGGCGTGAAGAGGGATCAAATATCCTGATATGCAAACTAGCATAGAGTGAAAAAAGATTTGATCCCTATGGGCCCTTCGTAGATCCAATGCTAGAAATGTGTAATATGTAAACATTTTAACTTAGTGAAAATTAAATAAAAATAACTCTATAAAAATTAGATAATAATAAAAAGAAAAAATAACCTTTTGGTATTAACCCATTGTTTCAAGAATCCATGGTATTGACCCATGTTATTCATGTGGAATATAACCTATTTGAGAGGGGAATTAAACTAGCCTAGATCCATAGTTTGATGCTATATTTAGATACATAATTAGCCATAGAAAATGATGGAGTTGAATCCATGTCGCCCTTAAAGGTAAAACTTTTTTTATTGATATGTTTGTGTTTGACATTTGTCTAGATATGTTCAAAGGTGAGGGAAATATTAGGAAAAATGTAATAATTACATTTTTTCTAATATTTTTCCCTATCTCCATCCACTTTTTACTAAGTTATATTGGGTAAAATATAATATTATAATATTACATTTTATCTAATTATTCCCCTCAAGTGATCCACTTCTTTTTGTATGGGTGTTAGAAAATAATATATTATAGAGAAATAGAACACATAAAACATTGCAGAAACATAAACATAGAAAATGCATAAAACAAGAGAGACACTAATATATGTAGTTCACCCAATTTGCGCTATGTCCACAGAGAAACATCCAGTCTTTCCTTTATATTATCCAACAAAATAAAGAGATACAACCTACAACAAATCCACTGTAATTTCCTCTTAGCTCTCACACAATCTCCTCTCTCTTTCTCACTTAGAATATGCATCTACACAACCGCAATACAATTCCTTCATATATAACAAGGGGTTGCCTTCTAGGGTAAAAAACCATAAATTAAACAAAAATTCTACCATCAGATCATATGCCTAATTAACGATCCAGATTGACTACAAAATTACAATATTTTACAAGGCAATTTTACATATATTTTTAGCTTCAGGGGCAGCGTCCTCGAACCCCTGCCAGGGGGGGCTCATAAAAATCGTTGTCGCCCCCTTTGGACCCCCCTGAAAGTGATCAAATGGGCGTTGTTGCCTCCCCATTATGAATTGGGTTTCAATGCAGCGATACCTCTCAATAAAGAAGATAATCAGGCTCCACAGCCAACAGTCTCCCACTTGGAGACTGGCTATAGAAACTCCACCACTGCTTCATTTGTTGGACAATAAATCCACTTTGGACCTAGCTATTTCTCATCTTCATCATCATTATTGAAGACTAATTGAAACCAAGAAGAATCTCAATTTCTCCCTGCTTACAACTTTTGGTAACATATCTACAGGATTCTTGCTAGTGTGTATATTTTCCAGCTTCAAGTGTCAATCTTCCAACACTGACCATATGAAATGGTACTGGAGATGTATATGTTTAGCCTTGGAATGAAATGCAGATTTATTTGCAAGATGAATGGCACTTTGTCTATCACTTTATAACCTGCCCAACTCCTACTTCTTACCCAATTCATCGATAAAACTTTGTCACCATATTATTTCTTTACTAGCCTCTATAGCAGCAACATATTATGCTTTTGTCATTGAGAGTGCAACAACACTTTGCAGTTTTGAAACCAAATTGACAGTTGTTCCACCTACAATAAACACATACCATGTGGTGCTCCTCATGTTATATTTATCACTTGCCATATCTGCATCAACATATCCCTGTAGAGAAATATTCGAACCACCAAAGCATAATGCTTGATATGTGGTACCCCTCAAATACCTAAGAATCCACTTCATTGCCATCCAATTTTCTTTTCTTAGATTTTTCATGTACCTTCTTATAACTCCCACTGCATGTGCAATATCAGGCCTTGTGCAAACCATTTCATACATTAAGCTTCCAACTGCTGATGCATATGGAAATTTGGACATATAATCCATCTCTTCCTGAGTCTTGGGACACATCTCCTTACTTAGTTTGAAATGGCTAGCCAAAGGTGCAGTAATTGGTTTTGCATTTTGCATATTAAATCTTTCCAACACCTTTTATATGTACTCACTCTGAGACAATGTTAATTTGCGATTTTTCTTGTCTCTAGTTATTTTCATACCAAGGATTTGTTTTGGAGCACCCAAATCCTTCATTGAAAATAAATTTGCCAGGTTTCCTTTGAGCACATTTATTTCATGCATGTTAGACCTTACAATAAGCATGTCATCTACATACAATAACAATATAATATAGCTTCCATCATTTTGCCTTTTGAGATAAACACAATGATTAGAGTGACATCTAGTATAACCGTTTTCAAACATAAAACTGTCAAATTTTAGATACCACTACCTTGGAGCCTGTTTTAAGCCATACAAGCTCTTCTTCAACTTGCACACTAGTTTCTCCTTCCCTTTGACCTCATATCTTTGTGTCTACTGCATATAGATCTCTTCCTCCAAATCACCATGGAGAAAGTTTGTCTTTACAACTTAAAATCAAGGATAATTTTAGGGGCGAATGTTCGCCCTTTGGCGGAATTAAGGGTTTTTAAATTTTTAGTGGGCGAATATTTTGTATCATAGTACATTTTTAAAAATCACCTCAAATAGCCCACCTTATTTTAAGGGAGAGGGTAAAAAAGGTAAATTTAGCCCTTGAAATTAGGACTTACAACCTTCCATTCGCCCATTTTCAAGAATAGGTTTTATTTAAGTGAATCCATTCGCCCATTTTCAAGAATAGGTTTTACTTAAGTGAATCCTATGGGCCAAATACCATATTTATAAAAGAGGTATGGTAAATTAATAAAAATATAAATAAATGAGAGGTATGGTAAATAAATATTTTTTATATTTACTCCATAAGTCACCTTATATACATGTAAGGGTGTAAACAAATAAAAATATAAGTAAAGTGGAGGTATGGTAAATAAATAAAACGTCTTTTTATACTTACTCAAAAGGTATGGTAAATAAATAAAAATATAAATAAACTAGACGTATCGTAAATAAATAAAACCTCTTTTTATATTTAGTCCATAACCCTCGTTCTATTTATGAAGGCTCAAGAAAGAGGTTTTATTTAAGTGAATCCTATGGGCAAAATGCCATATTTGTAAAAGAGGTATGGTAAATTAATAAAAATATAAATAAACGAGAGGTATGGTAAACAAATAAAACATTTTTTATATTTACTCCATAAGTCATCTTATATTTACGAACACTCAAAAAATGGGTTATATTTAGGTGAAACCTATGGCCAAAATACTATGGGACAAATACCATGGACTATATTGTTATTAATACCATGCAAAAAACCATTATTAACCCTAATATTAGAATTAATAAAAATAAAAATGGCACATGGTATTGACCCATGGTATTCACCAAAATGGCACATGGTATTGACCCATGGTATTCACATGGAATGTAGCCTATTTAAATGGGGGAATTAAACCAGCATGTAGCCTATGCTAAGATTCACTAGGACTTTACAAAGTTTTATTATTTAGTGAAAGACTCGCCAAGATCTTACAAGATTTTATAATTGAGTAAAATATTCGCCATGCCTGGTGAGAGATTCACCAAAAAATTATATATACATATTATATTATTGATAAAATCGCCTTCCATTTTTCCTATATACCATGGAGATTCGCCCATTTATTATATTTATAAATTTAGGGGGGGTTCTTAAAATTTTCCCTGCTTAAAATAGTATTGATTGAAGTCATTTTAACAATAGGAGAAAATATTTCATCAAAGTCAATACCTTTCTTCTATGCAAACCCCTTCACCACAAGTATAGCTTTATACCTTTTTCTACCTTCATCTTCTTCCTTCAATCTGTAAACCCATTTATTCTACAATGTTGTTTTACCTGCGTGCAACTTGACCAAGTCCCAAGTCTAGTTATGTACCAAGGAGTCCACCTCTTCTTTCATGGCTAGCTCCCACTTCTTCCTGGTTTCTACCTGAACTGCTTCTTCATAACATTCTGGTTCACTAGAATTAGTCAAAAATACATAATATGATGAAGGAGAGTATCCTTCAGGGGGTCTACTTATCCTGGTAGATCTTCTAACACCACTTTCAGGTGTTTGAGGTGCCTATTGCTGTTGTGGTTGTTTTTGTTGTTCTGGTTGTTGATCATTATGATTTTCAGGCACCCTTACTTTTTTGTGATCTCATCAATCACTGTGTATTCTCTGTTTTCTTTTTCCTATTTCTTTTCCTGCATCAAATCCTTATACAAAACCTTTTCGTTAAATGTGACATCTCTACTACTAATGATTTTGTGATTTTCATAATCATAAAAGCGATAACCAAAATCATTAACACCATATCTAATAAAGGTACATTTCTTTGATTTTTCCTCAAGTTTTGTTCTATTTTCTTTATTAATGTGGACAAAGGCTTCACATCTGAAAGTCTTTAAAAATGAGTGGTTTACCTTTTTACCTGTCCATGCCTCCTCTAGAATACCACCATCCAAGGAACTTGAAGGCCCTCTATTTATTAGATAAATAAAAGTATCTACAACATCTACCCAAAATTGTAAAGGATATCCTGCATGCAATCTCATGCACCTTGCACCCTCCATGATTATCCTATTCATCCTTTCAGACACACCATTTTCTTGTGATGTTCCTAGAACTGTCTTCTCCCTGTGAATTCCATGCTCTGAACAGTACTTATCAAACTATTCGCTGCAATAGTCACCTCCATTGTCTGATGTGAGACACTTCAACCCTTTTTTTTGTCTCATTCTCAACCAAAGCTTTCCATTTCTTGAAAGTATCAAATACATCATATTTATTTCAAATACAATAAATCCAGGTTTTCATGGTTGCATCATCAATAAAAGTAACATAATAGCGAGAGCCATCGAGAGATGATACTGATTATGTCCCCATACATCTGTATGCACAAGCTCTAATTTTTTTCTCTTACTTTCTTTCCCAACTCTGAGGAATTTGACTCTCTTCTATTTTCCATAAACATAATTCTCACAGAAATCCAAATCAACATGCTTCAAACCTAGCAACAAATTTCTTAAGTGAAGAATTTGCATCCCCTTCTCACTCATGTGCCCGAGCCTATGATGCCACAATGTTGTATTTTATCATATGGAGGTTAAAGCATTAACAAAATTAGAAATACCATCGCATAAATACAATGTACCAACATTTTGTCCTTTTACTATTACCAGGGATCCTTTAGTAACCTTCTAGGTTTTATCTGTAAAAGTAATTACACAACCTTCACCTCCCAATTGCCCTGTTGAAATTAGATTTTTCTTCAGATCTCGAACATGCCTTACCTCTTTAAATAGACATTGGTTTCCATTCTGCTATTTTATGAAAACTTTACCCATTCCAATGATTTTACAGGGTTTATCGTCACCCAAATGAACCTGTCCAAAACCTCCTTAAACATAACCACGAAAATGTTTCCTATCATGTGTGGCATATAATGAGGCCCCTAAATCTACCACCCATGCATCAATAATATTTTCTAATGAAAGAATCAAAGAATCTTGCAACACATCACCGTCACATTCGCTTCATGATTATTTTCTTGTTGTGTGTCTCATTCTTTTCCCTTTCGAGACTTACAGTCTTTCTTCAGGTGTCCTTTCTTTTCGCATTTCCAGCACACCATCCTCAATCTAGACTTGGATCTGCCTTTCCTTGACCTAATGCAATATCCTGGGCTCCTTCCTCTTTCCATTTTACTTCCCCTAGTCTCTACAGTCAAACCATTGCCTGATGTCTCACCAGAGCTTTTCCATCGCATTTCCTCACTAAGGATTTCACAGACAACAACATCAAACTTTAAATTACTAGATCCAGAGGCAGATTTACTAATGGCCAAGAAATGAGCATAGAAATAACAGAGCCCTAATTGCATCATCAAAATTTACCCCTACAAAACTTAACTAACTGGTAACTATATTAAATTCATTTAAATGATGAGCAACAGTTCCACCTTCTGACATCTTCATATTAAATAAACGCTTCATAATAAATACCTTATTTGAGGCCAAGGATTTTTCATATAGTTTGGTCAATGCCGACATTAAACCCTTTGTTGTCATTTCCTTTGAAATATTAAAGGCTACCGATGCTGCTAGGCACAGTTGTATTGTTCCAAGTGTCTATTTGTCGAGAATATCTCATTATGTGTCTGATATACTCGTCAACTTCTTTGTCTTCACACTAAATGGTAGGTACAGATCTTTCTGATACAGATAATCTTCCATGTATATCTTCCATAGCTAGTAGTTTTGGTCATTAAATTTCTCGACCCTAAACCTTCTATCTTTCGCCATTCCTCCCACTTGAACAAAGAACCCTTCTCTCCTACGAGTTTATCAGCCAAATTGACCTTCAACTCTCATACCGGTTGTTAGAAAATTACATATTACAAAGCAATGGAACACATAAAATATTGCAGAAACATAAACATAGAAAAATCATAAAATAAGAGAGACACAGATATATGTGGTTCACCCAATTTGGGCCATGTCCACGAAGAAATAACCAGTCCTTCCTTTATATTATCCAACAAAATGAAGAGATAGAACATACAGAAAATCCAGTATAATTTCTTCTTCGATCTCACATAATCTCCTCTCTCTTTCTCACTCATAATACACATCTACAGAGTCACAATACAATTTCTTCATATATAGTGAGGGGTTTCCTTCTAGGGTAAAAAAACCCTAAAGTAAATATATGTAATGTCCCCCGAAAATTTGTAAATATTTTATTACCGCTGTAGGTAAATACATTGGACAATGTTATTATTTTCTGTTTTGATTAATAGTATTGTTAATTCTGAGTTTGAGAATTAATCGAGTAATATCAGATATTGTAACTTCTCATTGGGAAGTTGTTTTAATAAAACAAAAAAAACAGTTGCCAGCATAAGGGAAAAAACCCTAATTTCCTTCCCCAACTGTAACCACCCAAGGAAAGAAGGTTGGGGGGGGGGGGGGGGGGGAAGGAAAAGGACCGTGTTGTTGGGATAGATGGGACGTGGCAAAATTATGCTAAGTCTGGTGATGACCAGATAGCATTGGCACGAAGTGCGAAAGGTTTGTTGAAGGCTGTCGTCTGGCAAACAAGCTTGGGGGGAGATTTGGTCGTGTAAACAAATCTCGCAGATGGGAGGAAGACAAGCAAAGAACCGGTGGTTACGAAGCTCTGACAGAGAGAAATAAAATACTGAACATACTGGGACACAAGTAAGTAAACCATATGACAACCTTGTACTGAAATTGTTGTGCTACCAAAGAGCTCTATTCAATGTTATCTGGTTAGATTCTGTTAAGAGGGCTCTATTTTATGTTATCTGGTTAGATTCTGTTAGAGGGTTTTAATTAGGAAACTCTATTATGAGAGAGCATTATTGCAGGAAAAGTGGCTATGGGTATGGGGTAAATAGATAGCTCATAGATGGGAAAAGCATATTTCTTTTTATATAACAGACTGTAGGAGACCTGACGCACCTGTTGAGGCACCCGTGTCTGTGTGGACCAGGTGAAAAATCCTAGGAGACGCACACTGTAGGTAAACCGAGGTAAATCTAGCCATAAATTACACCTGTAGCTATAGTAGAAGGCCTTTATGGAAGCTAGTAGTGTTTCCAGATAATTAGGGGAAAAGCTGCAAGACAACAAGCTTTAAAATATTCATCTTTCGGCAATTATAGAATTTACTCTACATCCAGAAAACATTAAAGTTACTTTTCTTCAAACTAACAAAAGTCAACAAAAACTAGAACAATTCTTTCACAAACAAGAAGAAAGGAACGAGACGGGGGAAACTAGCTGGAAGATTTAACAAACACGAAGACCATTGGATATAAGAACCAGTCATACATTTATAGCAAATCTGCCCAGTAAGTCAGCACTGAAAACAAAGATGACCAGCACAGCGCCTCTACAGGACCCCTGCACACTCTAATGGGTTAGTCGCACACTGGGGCCTTCAACAGAGAATAAGTCGCGTAAAGAACGACTTTCCCTTCCCTTAATCATAAATGAGCATAAAAGCCCTCATATCAAGTACAGTTGTTACCAATATATTTGCATTTAGATAAAATTCAGAACAATAGTAAACTGGTAATGAAAAAGAGATTATCCCTCTAACTCTGGAACTATCCAGAATGTCTCCAAACTGAAATGCATATAAATATAACGAGAACCAGAATCCATTATTCAATCGAGGGAAGAACCAAACTCATCGCAAAAGCGAAACCAAACTCAGCGCAAAAGAGAACCAGATGAGTATATGTACATATTCACATTTCTCCAAGTAAAAATCCATATATATATTTATAACAGAACAGAGAAAGGAGTAGCAGCCCGTAGCTCAAATCCAAGAGTCGAATGACTTGTCAACAGAGTTAAAATTCATGTATATATATAACAAACAGAGAAAAGAGCAGTAGACTATAGCTCATCTTAAGAGTCAAATGACTTATCAACTCACATGTACAGGTGAGGTCATAAACGTACATAAATTATACAATATCAGGTCGAGGTGAAGTCAGCACCACAATCCTTACAAAGACCCCTGCTCTGGCAAATAAACCCGCTAAACTTAGAAACAAAACTGAACTATAATAGTATACTGTGATAGAGTACATGCAGTCAAAACCCTTCACCGGGTAGCAAAACTGCGGGAAGAAACCTCCATAAAAAAATGGGAGCTAGAGCGAAACCCTTTCCAGAGCGAAAACTGGCAACCCAACCTGACAAGAGGAAAACATGCATGAAGCCACTTGAATCCGGCAAATCCTTTGTTCACCACAGTCCATAAAACAAAGGGGATTCAGAAGTGCAGACTTACCTGGGAAAAGTCGTGCGCCATTCTTGGAGGAGGGGCCGTCTCACCTTCATAACCGCTAGTGCATCATATTCATGGTGTTACACAACCTGCAACAGGAAATCGGATTGGAATTCATCGACAGATCTCATAAGAAGGTAGGAGAACGTAGAACATAATAGAACTGGGAAACCAAAACTGAAGAACAACCTGACCTGTTTGTAAAAAGAGCTACCAAACTCCATGTGAGGGAGGCACCAGGATCGCCCCTGTAGGGTGGAATAGGGAAGACCTCCAGCCTGCAAATTCGCGAACAGAAGAAACCCATCCGGGAGCCAGGACCAAATGTATCGAATGAGTACCAAAACCCAGTAACACGAGACTGAAAAGTCATCCGGAGCAATGCCAGCCGTTCGATGGAATGGATGGGTTTCCTCCGTCGATTTGATCAGGAATCCCGAGGAAGGTGGTACCACTGCAGTATCCATTAAATCGACAGCGCAGCAAAGTTATTAGCCGGAGATTATTTTGGCTAAGCTCGAGGTGGAGGCTTAGCTGTCACGCTCCAGGTGAGTTGCCATTAAGAGTAGATTGAGAAGTACTGTAACAGTACTCGCCAACATTCATATCAACCCAAATGTAAACCAGACCCGTAATGTAACTGAGTTGGCGTAATAAATATAGTCCGGTGGTAAAACGGGGTAAAAACCAATAAATTGTTGCCTTGGGTAATTCGCAAGGTAAAAACTTTAGTTTTCATGTTTTCATACTATTGCTATGGGGAGATATGACAACATAACTTCTACCGTCAGATCATCTGCCTAATGAATTGCCCATATTGACTACGAAATTACTATATTTTACAAGGCAATTTTACGTCTATTTTTAGCTTTGGGGGCAGCACCCCTGAACCCCCACCAAGGGGGGCTCATAAAAATCATTTTCGCCCCCTCCTAGACTCCCCTGGCAGTGATCAAACGGACAACGTTTCCTCCCCATTACAAATTGGGGTCCAATGCGGCGATACCTCTTAATAAAGAAGATAATCAGGATGCAAACCCAACAATCGAATACACAACAGTTAGCCCAGTGGAAGAAGGATACCAAAAATCTAGGAGGATCATCCTAGAGGGTGTGAGAGACCACATAGTCTCGAATTTACATGGCAAGGAGACTCCATTTTCTATGTGGAAGACCCTCACTAAGTTATTCAAAAATGGTAGTGATGCTAGGAAATTGGCATTGAGGGACAAGCTCAGAAACATATGCATGCAAAAAAATGAAACCATTCCACATTACCTCTCCAGATTCACTTAGTGTTGAGATGAGCTTGGAGGAGTTGGAGAAAATATACCATCTTCGGAGCTAGTGAGCCTAACTCTCCTAGGCCTTCCAAAATCCTGGCACAACTACTAGGACTCTGTAAATGGAAGGGACAAATTACCAAATTGGGAGAGACTTTGGTTTGATTTGGTGTAGGAAGAAATTCGAAGGAACACTAGAGATGGAGTAACATTCAAAGCTGAGGAGGAAGAGAATTTCTAATTGATTGGGAAGGGCAAGAAGGTCCATAGAAAGCTAGATTCCAACTAGAACAATTGTAAGAATAAGGACGTAAGCGAGATTAAAAAAAATCAATACCACGAATATGGGCACTATGCAACAAAGTGTCCACACAAAAAGCCTAGCAAGAAGCCTTCTGGTGGATCAGGAGGTGAAGCACTTGCCTCACAATTTGAATTAGACTTCACCCTAATTACATGCATGGCCAACATTATAATGGGGAATGTGTGGTACCTAGATTCAGGTGCCTCGTTCCATATGACAGGATGCAAATAATTCTTCATTAGCCTAGAGGATAAGGTTCTCCAGATGTACATAGAACTTGGGGATTATGGAAGGTACATTACCAAAGGAATTGGAACTCTAACCTTTAAGAGTGAATCAGGCTCCCATCTTCATCTAAGAAATGTTATGTATGTACCTAGGCTAAAGAAGAAATTGATATTTATAGTTGTATTGGAGGATAGAGGCTATGATGTAGTTTTTATTAAGGGGAAATCCTTTCTAAGACATGTAGCTACCAGTCTAGTGAAACAGATTGGATTTAGAGTGAAAAATCTCTACAAACTTGAGTTGGAATCTTGGAATGCATTAAGTAGCAAGGCAGAAAATGTGCAAATTCAAGATGTTGGAGAATGTTGGCACAGGTGCATGGGACATTTACACCATGGGGCCTTAAAAACCATGCAGCTAATTACCACCGGTCTTTCGAAATGCACCCTTCACCATAATGATGTTTGCAAGGGAGGCACATTTAGGAAATATGTCAAATCTATGTTATAGGGCCGAGATAATAGAGTGGGATAAATATTGAAGCAATTCCACTCTGATGTATATGGACCTTTTTCTACAGCCTCTATAACAAAACGTAAGTATTATGTAATATTTTTTGATGACTTTTCTAGAAAATGTTGGATTTTCTTCATGAGGAAAAAGGATGAAGTGTTTTCCAAATTTGTTGAATTTGAAGCATCGATTGAAAAGGATACTGGTCAGAAATTGAAATCCATAATAAGTGATAATGGAGGATAATCCGTATCTAAGACCTTCAAGGAATTTTGTGCCAAAGAGGGTATTAGAAAAGAACTGATAACACCTCAAAACCCGTAACAAAATGGGGTGACTGAAAGGAAAAACATAAGCATAGTGGGAGAAGCAGGAGCCATGTTGCATGATCAAGGGTTAGCATTACATCTATGGGTAGAAGTATGCAACACCGCAGTTTATCTGCAGAACCAGAGCCCTCATAGAATACTTGGCATGATCACACCCAAAGAAGCTTTCTTTGGGAGGAATCCAAATGTATCTCATTTGTCATGTCTCCAAGGATAACAGGAAGAAATTGGAACCTACAACTGAGATGGGGGTCTTTGTAGGATACACAGACACTCCACATAACTATATGGTGTATTTTCCCTCAGTCAGGGTGACAGTAGTGATGATAGGTGTCAAATTTGATGACGATAGGGCTATGAGATGCTCTCTAGAGCGAGAGTTGAGTATACCACAGAGGAGAAGCTTCTAATTCCAAAGGAGGAGCCTCAGATAGAGCTTCATGATGTTGTGGAGCGGCCACAAGTGGAGGCGCAGACAGGAGGTTGAGTGGAGGCACCCACTCAACCAAAATATTCCAGAGAGGGGAGGAAGAGAACCACAGAGGCTAAAAGGTTGCTGAAAGATGCTAAGGAGGATGTGGGAGCTCCTACATCCTTGTGTAGGTAGAGGAGGTCACAAGATAGATACACTGGGTATATGGCTCTCATGACAGAACTCATTGAGTCAGAGCCTTCTTCATTTGAGGAAGCAGGTTCTCAACCAGTGTGGGTTGATGCCATATTAGAGGAGTATGACTCCATCATGAAGGACGGTGTATGGGAAGTGGTGTCGAGACCAAAGAATAAGTCAAGGTAGGTTCCAAATGTATCTACAAAGTGAAGCATGCAGCTGATGGGAGCATCGAGAAGTACAAGGTCAGATTTATGTCCAAATGATTCTCTCAGGTAGAGAAGTGGACTATGAGCAAACTTTTTCCCTAATGTCAAGATATTCCTCGATTAGAACCATTCTAGTATTAGGTGCATAGATGGGGTGGCAGATCCATCAGATGGATGTGAATATCGCCTTCCTCAATGGTGTTTTTGAGGAAGAAATTTACATGGAGTAGCCAGAGGGATTTGAGACATATGACATGGATACATAAGTGTGTAAACTCAAGGGATCCCTTTATGGTCTCAAACATTTGCCCTAAGCTTGGTACACTTAGATTGACACATATCTCAGTAGATTGGGATTCACCAAAAGTGAAGCAAATTTCAATCTCTATCAGATTGTGGTAGATGGCAAGTTGCTTATCTTAGTATTGTATGTTGATAACTTGATACTTATAGGGGATGAGAAGCTGATCCACTCTTGCAAGGAGGACCTTGCAAGAGAACTCAAGGTGAAGGGAATTGGCTTAATGCATTACTTTCTTGGGTTGGAGGTATGGTAGGGAGATGGAGAGTTGTTTGTGAGTCAGGGGATATATTCCTCTGAAATACTACAAAGATTTCATATGCAGGACTGCAAGCCTATGGACACACTTCTAGCTATAAATTGGAGGAAGGAGCATGGTTCTTCGAGAGAGGTAGTAGATGCTACCATCTACAGACAACTTGTGGGATCCTTGATGTATCTAATGAACATAAGGCCCAACATATGATATGCAGTTAATCAGTTGAGTCAAGCCATGTTGAAGCCTACCAAGTTGTATTGCAAGGCAAAAAATCATGTGTTAAGATACGTCTCAGACACAATCGAGTATGGGTTATGGTACATGAGGACATAGGGAGCGAAGCTTCAAGGCTTCACTAATGCAGATTTGGAAGGGAGTCCATTAGAAAGGAAAAGTATTTCAGGTGCTATCTTCCGTGTTGGTTCTGCAGTTATTTCCTAGTATAGAAAGAAACAAAGTTCTATGGCACTCATCTCAATAGAGGTTGAATACATTGCTGCAAGTCAAGCAACATGTGAGGCCATATGGACGATGAAAATACTTGTGGGTCTTTTCAGTCAGGAGATGGATCTGATAGTGATTTATTGTGATAAGAAGAGTTGTATTAAACTCCCTAAGAATCCAGTATTTCATGATAGGTCCAAGCACATTGATATCAGGTACCATCACTTGTGGGGTTGTGTGCAGAGGAGAATAATGATGCTACAGTACATTCTAATAGAGGAGAAGGATGCAGATATCTTGACAAAGGAATTATCAAGAGGAAAATTACAATTCCACAGGTGCATGATAGGGGTGGTGCAAAACCCCTTTCTTGCTAAGAGGGAGTGTTAAAATTATAGCAGGAAAGGCTCAATTTCACTTGTGCCTTAGTCAAATTGAGTAATTCGATTTTCCACATCAGCTAGATGATTTGGATGGTAGTTAACTTGTGCGACATGACCTTTTATCCTAGTTAGATTAACTAATTCGAATTTGTAGGCTTGAGTAGACTTGTGCATGTAGTGATTTCTAAAATTTAGGAATCTAGTTCAGTTATTTTCAGTTGAACTCAGTTAATTGAGCTCATTCCATCAATTGATTCAGTTGAAGGTTAATTGAGTAGTAGAATTTGTTGTTAAGTCACTGATCTCTCAGTTAAAATAGTCAATCAGCCAAAAAATAACCTAGACATGCATGGAATTCGAATTGCCTAACTGGAGTGGAGGAAAAGGGACATTGTAACTATCAATCGTATACTAGTTGAGTGTACAAGCTTTGTGGGAGAGTACTAAGTCTACCGAAGAACGGAACGGAAGAGCGGGAAGAGCGGGAAACTAAGACGAAGGGCTTCTGCGTGATTTTTTCGCCATGGACGGGAGCAGAGGAGGGAGCTCCACTCCCTCCTTCAGAGAGGTCGTGATTAAAAAGAGTAAGGCCTCTCCAGAATTAGACATAGGCAAAACGAACGAAGGAGGAAAAAATAGAGAACAGGAAACAGAAATTATCAAGGAGAAGGAAAATGTTGGCACAAAAGACAAAAAGGATAATGACAAAAAACAGGGAACAAAGGACAGGAAACAAAAGGGACCATGCAAGCCAAAAGCTGAAGTCACTCCTAGAGTTATCTTAAATAACCCTGAGCTGCAGACCCACAGGGAGCACATGTAGACTTATGCAATCATATGCAAATTTATGGGACTATGGCCCATCGAAAAGACTTTACAAACCTGGATCAGATACCACTGGAAGCCTAAAGGTAGCATTGAACTTCATCTAGGATCCAAGGGTTTTTTCACTGTGGTGTTTGCAAACATTGAGGACAAAGACAGAGTGTTTGAAGGCGGGCCCTACTTCTATGCAGCAACAGGGCTCTACATGCGGCCGTGGATGATGAACTTCATGCCAGAACGGGAAACCTTTACCTTAGTGTCGTTTTGGGTAAGACTCTATTCGCTACCTCTGGGTTATTGGAAAATAGAATCACTAATAGCCATCGAAAATAAATTAGGGAGGTATGTTAAAATTTCTGAAGCCACAAAAAGGGGTAAATATACCTCCTTTGCTAGGATTTGTGTAGAAATGGACCTATCTAGAGCTCTTCCGGATGAGGTCATACTGGAGGTTTTTGATGAGGAATGGTTGCAGACGGTTGACTACAAGCATATTCCATTTAGATGTCGAAAATGTCATGAACACGGGCACCTTCTGAGAGACTTTCCTCTTAGTAAGGCACAGAACAAAAGCAAACCTCACACAATGAAAGAATCAGATGGCTTTCACAAAGTAACTCACAAAGGTTAAAATGGCAAAAAGGGGCCAAAAAAGCACCAAAATGGAGACCAAAAAGGGAGGCAAAATCAGTTCCAGGCTCTTGAAGAGGAGGAAGATGCAGCAGTTGAAAATCAAGTTAGGAAGGATGAAGATGATAAACAGGAAAATGAAGAAGAAAAAGTTCAGGAGCAGGTAAAGGAAAAACAGAAAGAGATAATGATGAGTGAACCAGATATGGATATGGATCAGGAGATGACCCAGAGTGAGATGGAAATGGAAGATAATGAGTTACTAGAGATTCTCGATAGAGAAAACCTAGGTCTAGAAGGGTTCTTGAGTAAGGGTACAACTAATGGAGTAGAATCTCTACCACAAGAAGAATGTAATCAAATAAAGTAGCTATTCTTATGGAAAATGTAGACAAAGGGCTTTGGAGGAGATCACAACAGTGAAAGACAGGGTAAGCAGGGAGTGAAAGTGGTAAAATCAACTCCAGTATTGGCTCCAAGAAACCCGGGGCAAAAAAGGGGCAGGAAAAAGCAGAATGAGCTATTAATGGAATGTGGAAAGCTCATGATAGACTCAAGTAAGATGAAAGACCTAACCAGCTACTCCTTTACCAATCTGTAATCATGAAGTTTACAACTTGGAACATCAGAGGGCTAGGAAGTAAAAGAAAACAGAGAATGTTGAACAATAGAATGAAACAGGTAGCTCCAGAGATAATTTTTGTCCAAGAAATGAAAAGCTTTGTCCAAAAGATAAGGCAAATCCACAGTAAGTGGCTCAGCAGATATGAGTTTATAGAAGTCAAAGCAAAAAATACAGCAGGGGGTATCCTCATCATACGAAATCCCCAAAAAATAGGTATTATTGATGCGGAAGCAATGAGGAATTATTTATCAGTTGTCATTCAGCCTGTAGGAGACAGGGAGACTTATCTGGTAATGAATGTTTACGGCCCACAAAGGTTAGATGACAAAATCAAGTTTATTGAGTCCCTAGTGGACCTTCGAAACAGATTTACAGGGATACCGTGGGTTATAGGAGGCGATTTAAACATGATTAGATCTATTTCGGAGAAAAAAGGGGGCACAAGAGCACTAAACAAAGATTCCTCAGCTTTCCAAAGTTTTTCTGAAAACATGAAGTTGGTGTACATTGAGACAAATAATGGTCTTTGCACTTGGAACAATAAAAGAGGAGGGGATTCTCAAGAAGCTTCAAAGCTAGACAGATTCATGATCTCAGAAGAGCTCATGCTGCTAGACAAGGAAATTACAGTAGATATCCTTCCTTTTGGAGGTTCAGATCACTGGCCGATTCAAATGGAGATCAAGCGCATTGGTACCCCAAGAAACAAACCATTTAGGTTTCAAAATATTTGGCTTGCACACCCGGATTTCATCAGCAACATTGAAAAATGGTGGGTTGAAGACCTACAGATACAGGGATCATCCATGTACCTGTTACACAAGAGATTAAAACACATCAAGCAGAAGCTAAAGGAATGGAATCAGAAGGAATTTGGCAATATTTTCACAAGTAAAAAAATTGTAGAAATCAAAATCCAAGAGCTAAACCAAGCTCTAATCAAGAATGGCTTTGATAAAGATAAAAATGAACAAGCAGAGAATTACCACCAAGAATGGGAAATGTTGTGTAAGCAAGAAGAAATTTTTTGGAAACAAAAATCTAGGATTCTCTGGCTAAAAGAAGGAGAACGAAATACTAGATTTTTCCATAGATCTACCACTGCGAACAGAAATGACAACAGAATCTCCTCGATCAAGAATGAGAATGGCCTGACTCTTCAATCCCATGAGGAGATAGATGCAGTGTTAGTAAAGCATTTTCGGGGCATTGCCAAGGAAAATTTTTCAGGAAGAGAACCTTTCATTAAGAACTTAATAGAACATATTCCTAAACTGGTGTCCAGAGAGGACAATTGTAATCTCAACAGACTTGTAACTGAAAAGGAGATTAGTGAGATCCTCAAGGAAATGCAAAATGGCAAGGCACCAGGTCCGGACGGATTTAATGTGGATTTCTTCAAAGCCTGCTGGCATATTGTTAAAAGAGATATTGTTGAGATTGTCGAAGACTCCAGGCGGAACAAGACCATTTTGAAAGCTCTCAATACCTCCTTCATTGCGCTTATTCCAAAACAGGATAATGCTCAAGCACCTGAGAGCTACAGGCCTATTGCCTTATGCAATGTGGTTTATAAGATAATTTCCAAGGTGGTGGCTAACAGACTTAAACCCCTGCTGCCCACGCTCATCTCCGGGGAACAAACAGGGTACGTTGAAGGAAGACAAATTCTGGACAACATTATTCAATCTCACGAGGTGGTTCACTCGTTAAATTGCAACAAAAGAGCGGGCATGATCATGCAACTAGACATAGCGAAAGCATATGACAAAGTAAGCTGGATTTACATCAAAAACTGTCATAGCGTTTGGTTTTGATCATAATTGGGTCAGATGGGTCATGGCCCTTGTGACTTCCTCCAGCTTTTCAATTTTAGTGAATGGCTCTCCTTCTGAACTTTTTCTCCCTTCCAGGGGTCCTAGACAGGGAGATCCGCTTTCGCCTTTTCTCTTCATCCTCATGATGGAAGGGCTGGGGCGGTCCATCAAGCATGCAAGAGTAATGGGAAAAATTCAGGGACTCCAACTTTCGAATAATGGGCAAGTTATGACTCATCAACAGTTTGTAGATGATACCATGCTACAGAGAATTCCCACTGTTAAAGAAACACTTGCTTACAAACAAATTTTAAATGACTTCACAAAGGCCACAGGTATGGAAGTAAACCTTTCCAGGTCAAAAGTTTTTTTCTTTAACACTCATATAGCCATACAGAGAAATGTCTCCAGAATTTTAAGCTTTCAAAGAGAATCCCTTCCCTCTAAGTATTTGGGAGTTCCTCTTACAGATAAACCCCATCACAAGAGTATATGGGATCCTCTAGTAACTAAAATGCAAGACAGGGTCAGGAAATGGAAAAACAGATCTCTAAACTTAGCTGGCAGATTGGTTCTTACTAAAGCAGTTCTCCAAGCAATCCCAATCTTTCTGCTATCAGCCCTCCCAGCTCCAAGAGGAGTCTTACAGCAATTTCAGAATATTCAAAGAGATTTTCTCTGGGGCAAAGAGGAAACAAGGAAAAATGGGCCTTAGTCTCTTGGGAGAAAATATACAAACCCAAGAAACAAGGAGGCCTGGGTTTGGACGATCCTAAGATTCTCAACAAGGCTCTTGGAGCCAAGCTTTGGTGGAGGTGGGTCAAGGATCCTAAAGCTCAATGGGCAAGTATCTGGAAGGAAAAATATGCCAATGACTGGTCGGCTTCTAAAATCATTCGTATGATAGGAACTAGGAAAGGCTCCCCCATATGGAACAGGGCCTGGGAGAATAGAGAAGTGGTTCAAAAAAACAGTTTCTGGGAAATCAGAGAGGGAGACCTGGCACTTTTTTGGGAGGACAAATGGCAACAAGAACCAAATCTACTGAAGGAAGAATTTCTAAGCCTCAAGCATGAGACTAACAATCAAGGGTTAGTAAAAGTGAAAGAATTTTGGGAGAATCCACATAATGTTGGTAAATGGAGAATTTGGAAAAAAATTGAGGGCAGAGGGGATAGGACCCACAACAGTCAAGCAAAGTCCCTTAAAAGAATGTTGGACCAGAGAATAATTTTAGTAGTGGAAGGGCAGGACCAACTGAGATGGGGTAACAACAAAGAGGGCAACTTTAATATTAAGGAAGCTAAAGGTTTTCTCCTTTGGAGACACAAAGGTTGGATGAAAATCAAACTCTTCATGTGGTTAGTTCACCACAAGAAGATATTAACCTGGGACAACCTTAAAAAGAGGGGCATGCTGGGACCCTCCAGATGTCATCTCGGTGAGACCCATGAGGAGGATATTGAGCATCTTCTCAACAGCTGTATCTTCACCGACAGGATTTGGGAGTTTTTTAACAATATTTTCAAGCAGTCTGACAGAGATAAAGAAAGTATTACTAACACTCTCATCAACTGGAGGAATATTTTTTCTACTAATGAAATTCTAAATTCAGCCTGGGATCTCTTGCCGAGTTTCATTATATGGAATGTGTGGAAAGAAAGGAACAAAAGAATATTCAAAGAGGTAAAGACTGCCCCTCTTAGCTTTGTGAAGCTGATAGTAAAACAACTTAAAGAGACAGTGGGCACCACTGTTAGGAATCTCCCCAAAAATCCTCCCTCAGCTGAAGAGTTGAGAATCCTCCATATGTTAGACTTGCAGGGGCTTATTCCTCAAGATCTAGACAGAGAAGCAAGTATTAGCAATAAGAGGGAGGAATTCTGGCTTCCTCCCCCTGAAGAATTTCTAAAGTTCAATATTGATGGAGCTTCCAAAGGAAACCCGAGGGTGGCTAGCTTTGGGGGAGTTCTACGGGATGATACAAGCAACATAATCTCCCTCTTCCATGGACACTTAGGTAAAGCCACTAACAACATGGCTGAACTAATGGCCTTGGAACAATGCTTAGAATTTTTGATTCAGAGCAATTGTCAAAATTTCATAGTAGAAGCGGATTCAGAATTGGTCATAAATGCTGCCAAGAGAATCAGTAATGGTACAGGACCGGAAAAGGTCACTAAACACTGGAGGCTAACTCATGTTCTACACAGGATCCAAGAACATCTACGGGAACTTCACACTCTCAGATTCATCCATGTGAGGAGAAAGGCCAACAAATTGGCGGACATTCTTGCAAATCAAGGTGTCAGCTACAAGGACAATGCAATTTTAAGGAAGTGGAACACTATGGAGCAGAGCAATCTGAAAAAACTCTGTCATAACCAGGCAGAGGAGGACAAAGCAGAGTGGAGAAGCAAAAGAACAGCATCAAACCAGTAAAGGACCGCGGCCAGAGGGCTTCTTCAGGTTGGATTGATATGTTCACGATGAGAGGAATGACAAGGATCATGCTAAGCGACCGTCGTCAGAGTTTCGTCAGAGGTATGTCTAGGTATGCAACAAAGTTGACCAAGATCGAGATTATTCTCCGAGACCAGCGCCAAAGGTTCATGACTGTTCGCATCAACCACTTTTTCCATTGGCGGGAGGTAATACCGCCTCCGGAGAGGGTTCACAGTATCGCACCACTTTTAAATCAAAAGTGGTTTTATATTATTGGCAGCGATGCCACTAGGAGCAAGACACGTGGAGACAGGCCCGCTCAATTTACCACTTTCCCCGCTACTTTTAGGCTGAGCACCTCGGACGCGCGATATGCAGCTAAGTCGTCCGATGGAGAGAGGAAAATCAATGATCAGGATCGATCGTGCGATTTTGTGGGGCTTTTATATTGGCTGGAGGTAATACCGCCTCGGGAGAGGGTTCATAGTATCGCACCGCGTTTAATTCTTAAGTGGTTTTTTGTTTCGGGCAGCGATGACACTGAGAGCGTGACACGTGGAGACGGGCCCGCTCGAAATACCACTTTCCCCGCTGCTTATAGGCCGAGCACCTCGGACGCGCGATATGCAGCTCAGCCGTCCGATGGAGTGAGGAATTTCAACGATAGGGATCGATCGTGCATTTTAGGGAAATCCCCGCAAGCTTTTTGTCAGCCTTCTTGGTGGGGTGTTCTATCCCTTGATTGTTGGATCCTTTTCTGTTTGAGCAACGGTAGCGATGGGTCGAGCAGCTTGGAGGCGTTGCCTATTAAGAGGCGTACTTCTTTCCTAGGTGATTTAGTTCTGAGCCGTTATTTTGGGCCTGTTGGTTCTTCACTGTAGTTTCTGGTTCTTTTTGGATTTTTCCGGTTCTGCTTGGTTGTATTGAAAGGTTAGGTTTTTGTGCCGAGTCTTATGCCTCGGCTCATTCTCGGTTCCTTTGAGGGGTTGTTCTCCTTCGACACCTTTCGGGGTGGCGTTTTGTAAATGCTGTATTTTATTAATGGATAAGAAGGACCCACTCTTGCTTCAGCAAAAAAAACGAGTGTACAAGCTTGACAGTTAAGCAGGTGATCTATTCCTTGGGAATTGTGCAAGGAAATAGGGAATTTCCATAATATTTTGGAGCTCAACTTCTCTAGGATTGCACAAGGAAATAAGAGGAAGTTGAGGCCTTGATTTGGCTAAGTGTTGGCCAGAGCAAGACAGTCAATAGGAGAACAGGTTTACAGTGTAGGGTGTGCTTCAACACTGAAGCAAGACACTCTAATAGTTTCTCATTCCCATTTAATTAATGAAAAGTGGCGAAGGAGTTTTTCCCAGTTGGGTTCCCCTGCAAATCATTGTTTTCTTGTAGTTTTGATGGTTTCATGTCTTTGCATGTGTTTCTAAATTGTGATTTCCATTCCGCAGAATAGTAGAGAAAATTTGTAATCTCTTGTTTTCAATTTGAATTCATTAGTAATAGTAAAGTTCTATTAATTTCTACAATAAGAAAGAGAAAGGATAATCTGATTTACACCTTATCCAAGAATCCAAATCCATTTATATTTGAGTTCCATTTTCAACTTTCTAATAAGATAATTATCAAAAACTTTTATAATGCTCTTATACCGTTAACCAAAGGAAATCTAATCTATTTTTAATAATAAAACAAGGCTTATATTTTTTAAATATTTATAATTCAAATAACGATATCATTATAAAATTTTAAATATATTTATTTATTATTGATATTTTATTTTTTATAAAAAAATCTGAACTTTGATAATATATTTATTATTTGTGTTATTTTTTCTAATGAGCAAGAAGTTCCCACCTTTGCCTTTTTTTTATTAAATATTAATCAATTATATAAAGATCGTGTTCAATTCTTTTAATTAGTAAAAAGTGTTAGCTTTATCTTCTTCCTTTTTAATTAAATATTCATTTATCATATGATATTTTTGTTTTACCTTTCTTTTTAAAATTATTATAAAGTTTTTAGTTTATTCTTTTTTATTAAATATTTATCCATTATAAATGTGGTCAATTCGTCCTTATTTTTGGACAATTGCCATCTCTTTAATAAAGTATGTTGTCAATTCATCCTTGTTTTTGGACCATCGCTATCTCTTTAATAAAGTGAAGTTATATCAATTTTAAAATGTTTTCATCTTCCTTTTTAATCAATTTTAAATAATAATTTTGATCTTGTGTCCCTTGATGGAGGTATTTTAGGATCCAAGTGTTTAAAGGCGATCAAGGGATGCGATCTCTTTCGTCCATCCTTTTGTATAGCATGAGTTAGTATTGATGTTTGCTTGTTTGGCACTTACGAAGATATCTTGGGTATGCACGACTAATCTGAAGCAGAAGAGTGAGAAGTGTTATTGAAATGGAATTGGTAACTTGATGTTTTTGTCATGGAAGTCTTGCGGATTGCACAAGAGCTTCTACATTCTTTGGCCACCCAACTCTCTTATGGTTTTGGAAATTAGTTTCTTTTATCGTTATATTATATTTTTAAAAAGATTTAGATTTCTTGGTGCTTCGAGACTGTAATGTTGGTCGTTGTAATCAAGTTGCAAGCTCTGTACAGACTGGTTTGTGTCCTGGTGATACCAAATGCTAATTGGGTTGGCTTTTTCTGACAAATAGTCAATTGACATCCACTCTCAGCTTACCATGGGTGGTTTTCTCTCTAGTTCCAAAGCTCCAATTGAGGTGTCCACCTCCTCTTATTTGTTATGATGCTTTATGTCTATCCTTTTGCTTCTAGTTGGCAGTAGGACAACTATATGATGATGTATTTATGTGTAGGCCTCCATGCCCTTTATGCAGTCATGTTTAGACCTAGTTATCAAGTCTATAGTCAGCACAATAATGTTGCTAGTAGTTTAGAAGTTTATTACTATGTCTTTGGGACTAAAAAACTTTTCTTCAGATGTTGGCCTGGTTTCCCCAGTGGGAGACTATGGCTAGAAAAATTATTGATGTAACTTGTCTTTTTTATTAATGGAAGACTCAGTAGCTTCAAAAAAAAATTGGTAACTCAAAATCAATTTGAATTTTTTATTGTTTTTGTTGATTGTTCTAATTATTTATTTATATTTTCCCCTAATGGGGGTGTTAATGTGAGTAATGAGGGGGTTTTGTGGGCTATGTTCGCCACCCTCAGACATGATGTACATTTATGAGGAGGGGGCGCATTTTGCCCCATGCATGAATTCACATCCAAGACCCGAGATCGCCTCCGCTCATTATAAACCTATCCAAATGATGTCTTGCAGAGTCATTAGTGGTGGATTGAGAGAAGGAGGCAAGGTTAGTTCCTCGACCTACCCAGTGCTTACTGTTCCAGTTGGTGGTTAAAGGTGCTTTGCATTTTGTTTTAGGTCTCCAACCCATGAGGGTGTTGGTAGCAGGATTTGAGTATCTTTGGCATTGAGGTATCTAGTTTTACGCATGGAACCATGACACACGACAGGCTGGTGTGCACTTCACTTTCAACCCCTGCAATGTAATTCAGGTCAATTCCTTCCATTACTTGGCAATTTGTTTTGACTTAAGTACTGGGGTAGGGTCTGAGGTTGTAGATTTAATTTCTTTATGCTGGGGGGTTTGGTTTTTAAGTCTATTTATCTAGATTGGGAAGGTTTAGCATCTTGTTTGTGTCTTTCACTCTAGAATCTCCTTGCATTTTTAATGTCCAAGTCTATTACTAATTTTTGTGTTAACATTAGTGAGTGGCATCTAGTGAATTTTGAGGTTTGGGTTGGAGGGCTTCTTTGGTCTTGGCTTCTTGGGTGTTTTAGAGTTTTCCATGATCTAGGTTCACTATACTATGTGTGTTTTGGAATATGTTTAATAGTGTTGGGGAAGGGGTCCTTTTCAAAGACTTCCGCGACTATTGTACAACACATAACCAAAGGTATTTACAGTAGTTTCTTCACTTGTGCCCTCTTGATTTCATACATGCCACCTAGGCATTGAATGCATTGAAGGCACAGGGAAAGGGAAGTGATCCGCAGGCACAGAGAGGAGTGAGGATTTTCGCTCAGGACTCAGCGTCCACAAACTTTAATGCATTTATCTGGAAACAAGGAAAGAGATATGTAAATTGGAAACTCAAGCTGGGGTGGACAGATAATCCCACTTTGATTCAGAAATCTTGGAGGACATGTCTACTTCGGTTCCTGACCCTGGGCACACTAGGGGAAGGAAGAAACAATATCTAAACTCTATGGCCTTGCATTGGCAAATGAAAACCTTGTTGGGGCTTGTCCTGAAGGACAAGCAGGTGGAGTTGTATAATGTCTTTTCCACCCTATAAGATATCAAGAGAATGCTCATAAATCAATGCTTCTACTTGGACAAAATTGATGCTCGTCTTGCTCATGTTGAGGGGCATATTCTATGTGAATCAGATAATAAGGATCTGGAAGACCCGTGAGGTTCCAACATAACAGCTCCCGCATCGGTTTCTTCCTCTAAAATTGATTAAAATGTATTCTATGTTGTCTTTCTTTCTTTCTTTCTACTCATTTTTGGTCAGCCCACTCAATAAGGTTGATTATTTTTATGATATATTCAAGTCTTAGTTTTCTATGTGTCGGATCTAACATAACATTGTGTTTTTTGAATTTTTGTAACTATGAATATCAACATAAATGTTGGTCTATTAGTTGCATGCTAGGTGGTTTGAGGAAGAGTAAAATCCTCAAAGGGAAATATTTTTGATTTCTAGTAGAATCGAATGTTCTCTAAGTCTCAAATTTTGTAGGGGCGCTTGGGCACATGTATTCCAAAGAACCTAGGAAGTGTTTTGCGAAATTCCACCCAAAGACAGTTTTATTAAAATAATTAATTATTTTTTAATGGGTCCCGAAGTTTAAACTTAGGAAATTAAAATAATTAATGGGTATTAATCTAACCATGGGTGTAACTTGTAGAAGAAGATGAGGATCAAGCAAAAATGATCTTATCCATTGATTAGCCTCTAATATGGCCCATTGAATGTCAACGAGAAGATTATTTAAGGAGGCTTGAGGGTCATTTGGAAGACACACAATGAGTTGATCAGTCAGATCAAATTGCTGAGCTAGAGAGTAGTGTAGTGATTTCGTGGTGATCACGCAGAGAGGAGCAGATAGTTTTGGCCAGAAAATCTTCTCGAGAACCAAGAATACACAACAGAGAGGAAGAGAAAGATGTAGAGGAGGCAGTGCAGTGCTCAATGAGGGTGATGCAGAGCCAGGAAGGGCTCACGCAGAGCAATGTAGTGCCTTCCAAGCAGAAGTCTGAGATTTTACTGGGGGTTTGACATTTTGATCTAGGAGGGCTGAAGTCGAAGCTCCTGAGAGAAAACCGATCTAACAGAAAGGTGACACAGTGCCTCAAAGGCAGTGACGCAGGCCCACGCAGTGATTGCGTAGGGGCAGCACAGAGGTAGTCAAGGAGTCATTCGTTCAACTTCCGATCAGTAGGGACTTGTAGTGTAGAGTGAGTTAATCTCATTAATTTCCTCTACCGAGTGATATTCTCTATACTCAATTGCCAGCAAATCATCCAGAGTTTTTATTCAGAAAAAACTTTTGGTTAATAATAAAAACCCTCATATATGTTGCAGCGACTTTCCCACATTGGGTTTTTCCAGGGACGTTTTGCCCAAAAATAACTGTGTCAGTTGTGTTGTATCTTTTCTTGCTCAGTTTCTTGTTTTGACATATTATTTTTAATTAAGTGAAGTTTTCAGTAGGATTTACTTCGATATTTACCGTAGAACACAGTGAATAACTTGTATGGATTAAAAAGGAGGAGAAGTAACATCAGTTTGTTGCAGTAGGGATTTCCAGTTTAAGGAATTTTCACATGGTGTCAGAGCAATGCAGGTGAAACAGGAAGAGAAATGCCAGGGAACCTAGCGTAGAGAACAAGAGGAGGTCGAATAGTTGCAAGAGGTAGTAGTTTGAATCCCCAGAGGGATTGAGCAGTCCAGGCCAGAAGGTTGAATTTTCGAGGAAAGTCTCTCTTTGAGTGAGCTGACAGAGAGGAAAGATTTCTAGATCGAAATTTTCCAAGCCAAAGGGAGAAATGCAGAGCCTCAACGTGAGGAAAGAGTTGGTGGGGCGCAATTTTTAGTAGGCAGATTGTTGGGCTAAAAGATGTCAGAAAAGAGAGGAGAAGCACAATGAGGGAATTTTTCCTCAGTAGACTCCTGCCAAGAAGCTTGTTTTCGAGGTCTAGAGGAGCGATAGTAAGAGACGGAGAGGACAGTTCGACATTTTTGTGGCAGAGATGGCATCCAGTGGGTTGAGATATTAGGATAGGTTGGATGGGGCATCCAACTATATGATCTAGAAGGCAAGGATGTTGTGCCTTCTAGATGAGCATTTTCTCAAGGCCTATGTCGACAGCGTAGTGACTGAGCCTGCGGATCCAGATCCGCTGAAGAAGTACAAGGGAGAAATGGTGAAGGCCAAGATGATGATCCTTGATGGAGTAAAGGATCACATGGTATGTCACATTGCTAGGAGATGGACTGCTAAGGAGATGTGGGATGCCTTGGAAATGTTGTGTCAAGGATCTTCCAAGCAGCGAAAGATGTACTTATAGCATAAATTGAGATCTGCACAGATGCAAAAGGGGGAGCGCATTGATCCAATCCTCACAAAGCTTCAGGAGACCCAAGATGAGTTGCAAGTTGTGGGGTATACACCTAAAGGTTCTGAGATGGTGAGATTGGCCCTATATTCAGTCTCAGAAGAGTGGCAAGTCTTTATCTAAAGCATCCCGGGCAAGGAAACTTTTCCAGACTGGGATAGTATGTGGGCAGATCTCAAGCAGGAAGAGCTGAGGAGAGATCTAGTCAAGTGTAAGCTTGACAGAAGTAGTAGAAGTGGGTTGAAGCCCAAGGAGGAGGAAGAGAATGCAACCCTTACATCCAAGAGGCAGCACGAGTAGTGAAATGGGTCACTACGCAACATAGTGTCCTCTTAGGAAGAAGGACAAATATGCTAAGCAAGATCTGAAGGCTGCACCCATAAAGATCGAGGAGGAGGATTTTTCCATGACAGTCGAGATACCTCCAGGAGGGAGGTGGGATGATTTGGAGTTGTAGTTTGAAAGAGCTACACATGGGCAGGATCCTTGAGGAGCCCACCTCTCAGATCAATTCCTTGCTATGGGAGCCCATATCAAAAGTAACAAGATGTACCAATGTCAATTGGTGGAGAGGAGTGTTGGATTGAAAGATGCAATAGGATAGAACTCCAAGTCTGAGCAGTGTAGTGCAGAGTTGCAACAGTGTGCAGAGGCATAGTGTAGTAGCACCAGCAGCACAGTGCCTTTAGAGGGATAGTGTGGGACTAGAAGTAGTCAAATATTTAGCATCGAGATGCATATATGTTGAACACCTATTCAGATTTTGGGATGTTTTTCATCTTTAGTACATATGAGTGTTAGCAGTGGCAGTGCTAGCAGCAACATAAATGCAACACTTAAGAGGGGGTTGTAGCACGTATGTAGTGTTGACAGTGGTAGTGTCAGTAGCTGTACAGTTGTAGTAGCAATGCAGTAGTTGGTGGACAGCATGTCAGACATCAGCAGTGCAAAGGATGATGTTATGAAGTCAGGGTGATGCTTCAGTGGGAGGAATTGTTAGAGCACGTTCCTTGCTAAGTGGGAGTGTTAATTTATGGTAGCATCGGATGTTCTCTAAGTCTCAAATTTTGGTAGGGAGGCTTAGGCATATGTCTTCCAAAGAACCCAGAAAGAGTTTTGGGAAATTCCACCTGGAGAAAGTGTTATTAAAATAATTAATTATTTTTTAATGGGTCCCTAAGTCTAAACTTAGGAAATTAAAATAATTAATGGGTATTAATCTAACTGTGTGTGTAACTTCTAGAAGAAGATGAGGACCAAGAAGAAATTATCTTAGCCATTGATTAACTTCTAATCTGGGTCGTTGAATGTAAACAAAAAGATTATTTAAGGAGGCTTGAGGGCCATTTGGAAGACACACAGGGAGTTGATCAGTGAGATCAAATTGCTGAGCTAGAGAGCAGTGCAGTGATTTCATGGTGATCACATAGAGTGATCCAGATTTAAACAGGAACACAACAAATTACAAATATAACCATAAATATAGATATGCAACAGAAATACACTTCATTTCATTAATATCAAATACTGAAATATGCTTACAAACAGAATGTAAAACTAGCTTGGGCGATGGTAGCTTATCTATGAGAAGAGATGTGGTAGCTACATGTCTCTGGATTGAGTTACCATGAGGCTCAAGGGCCTTTTTAGTATGTTCAGAGGCATGTAGCCACCACATCTCTTCTCAGAGATAAGCTACATTTCCCGAGCTAGTCTTATTTCCATTCTGTTTGCAAGCATATTTTGGTATTTGATATTAATGAAATGAAGTGTATTTCTACAGCATCTCTGTATTTATGGTTATATCTGTAATTTGTTGCGTTCATGTTTAAATCCGGATCAGTGGTCTTCTCTTTCTCTTTTTTTCTTTGCATGTCCCCAACTAGGTTGGGATATAATGAGTCAGGGCTCGATTTGGTTGAACCTTTGCAAGATCAACCTGACAAACCCCGACAATCACCCATGGGGGAGAAAAGAAAGACGAGGGAGTAGGAGATCCTATCAAAATATTGCTCTAGGAGGCTCTTGATAAAAAAAGGAACGTGATGATGGATAACTTTGCCTAGATCCTTCAACGGTTGCCCACCAGCAATGCATCCACATCTAGCATCCACTCTGGAGGCTCCACACCTTATAAGGTACAAGTAAAATATGAAATTCCCATATTTAAGGGCCAAATAGATGCAGACATCGTAGATAAATGGTTAAATCTTCTAGAAGGATGTTTTTTTGTTCATGATTTTTCCAGCCGGGAAAATATTAATTTTTCTCTTCTCAAATCTGCCCCCCACGTCAAAGACTGGTTGGAAACCTACTATGAGCAGAAGGATGAAAGTATGACCTCACTATTTTCAGTCGCTCCCACTTGGAATTCATTCTGGGAGGCCATCAAGGAGCGGTACTACCTTGTCGGGAGCTATGAGGACAAATACATAAAGTGGACCACGCTGCAGCAGGGAATGGACCAAGATTTGTCAGAGTTTACCAATGTTTTTCATACCCTTCATAGGAATTTGGGTATCAAGGATTCTGAGAAACAATTGGTACTCAAGTACCATGGCTGCCTACACAAATACATCCAGGATGAGATGGAGTTCCTGTACATCTTCTCACTCGGCACGGTGTCCGGATATGCCATCAAGATCGAGTAGAATTTTAAACAAAAGAAGTGAGACATTGGATTTGCGAATCTGAAGCAAGGGAAAGGTGCCCCCAAACCGCAGAACAAAGGACAAAGCCAAGGCGAGATGGCCCAGGAAAACCCACCAAAGCCACAAGAAAAGGAAAATACTGCGAAGCTGAAGAAGGACATGGGAAAGTGGTGTGAGTTCCATAAGGGCTCCAGTCACAACACAAGTGAGTGTCGGGCCAACCAGGCACTGGTGGCCGAGCTGAAGGCTTCAGAATTAGATGCATGTTCTGACTCTAAGTCAAAACTCATTAAGGGGAATGACAAAGGGAAGAAGATTATTGATGGGGATCCCAAGGCCACCGTTGTCACCATGAAGATCTAAAAGGAGGAACCCGAAGATCCAGAGGAGGAGGAGTGTCTCTTCCACTCCCATATGTGGGTAAAGGGTTCCCCGCTACAGTTCATTGTTGACAGCAGGAGCCAAAAGGACCTCATTGTAGTAGAGGTTGTGAAGCGACTAGGCTTACTGACCACAACACACCCACAATTGTACACCATTCGGTGGCTTCACCAAGCACGAGATCTTGGCGTGAGCCAAAAGTGTTGCCTTCCATATAGCATCAAGCCCTTAACGGATGAGGTATTATGTGACATTGCTCCCTTTGATGTTTGTGATGTATTATTAGGCCAACCATACTTGTGGAAGCGACATGTTGTGTATGAGTAAAGGCCTCATGATTTTATAATTACCTTGGGAAATAAGTTGTACATGATACCGGAGGTAGCACCGCCTACTTCCATCTCTCTGGTTACTACAAAACAATACAGTAAGCTCATTTCCAAAACTGGGAAATTTGTTTTCCTAATGATATGCCCTTAGGGAAAGAAGAGGACAATGGCCTCGACCTCCAAACATGGCCCCTCCACACGACAACAACATATGGACAAGGTCGTGGAGGAGTACAAGGACATCTTCACCTCCCCCGCAGGGGTACCGCTGCACTGTCAGGTCAAGTACTCCATTGATCTGACCCCAGGTGTGTCATTTCCCAATGAACCAATATATCAATGCTCTATTCTGGAGAACGATGAAATCAAGAGGCAGATTCAGTAGCTGCTACAGAAAGGTCACATTCAACCGAATTCATCACCCTGTGGGAGCCCGATCGTGTTGGTACAGAAGAAGGATGGGACTTGGAGACTCTATATTTACTATCGGGCGTTGAATAAGATCAATGTCCAGAAGTGGTACCGGATCCCATGGATTGATGACCTTTTGTTCCAACTCAAGGGGGGAAATATTTCATCAAGGTCAACTTGAAGTCCAGATATCACCAAGTACCAATCGAACCCTCCAATGTGTGGAAGATTGCCTTTAGAGCCAAGGAGGGCCTTTTCGAATGGTTGGTTATGCCTTTAGGGTTGCTAAAGTATGGAACCATAGATGAAGTCTTGGTGAATGTTTTGTTAAAGTATGAAACCATATATGATAATAGGAAAACATATTCATTAAACTGTAATATACTAACAAACATGTTTGGAAAAAAGAAACATAATTTTGTCTTCCTACAAACAATGTTGCAAGTTTCAGTGGTCGTGTTTGTCAAGGTTCTTACTGTATACTCTTTCATATCCTTCTATTAGTTTTGATAATATTCCACAACAAAGTTCTTGTATGTGTTGATATTGACCACCATTTCTGTCAAGGTAGGAGAGATTAATCTTTTCTCTACCACTTTTGTCAAGCTATGAGAGATTAATGTTTGTACAAATTTCGTTTTACTTTTCTCCCAACTTTTGTTTCTTTGAGTGTTTCCATCACTACCTTGTTGATTCCATATCAAACCAATTTCTCAAATGCCAGCATAACTGTGACAAAGGACTTTCTTGCTTCTACAAATTTGCAGCCTCATTGTAAGGAGAAGTTGTTATATTTGCAGGGGTAATTTATAAACACTTTCATTCGCTCTCCGGGTAGTTTTTAAGCCATCGACCTTTAGGTATTTCATCCTTCCATATGATATTTGGTCATTACACTTTGTTCTTCAAGAAATATATAAGTTATGAAAGTCATTCTACCATGTCATGAAGTGTTGAATCGAGGGAATCCCATACCCATGAACCTTACCTGTGGTCTTATGATGCAATCTTATATTTTGAGTCATTGTGTTAAAGTCCCTCCCCTTCAAGCAGGCTTTATGCAAGTAGGAAAATGAAACAGGGCCCCCTTACTTACTGACCTTCCTTTCTCTTACTTGAATAGTTGTATCTTACCCAACCAACAAATGGTTCCTACCTTGAATGATGGAGTTTAATAGACCAACAATAAAAGATTTATGTAACTCTGGTCCCCACCACCTGAACACCTTATGGCCCAACATGAATGAAGGCATGTTAAGGATTTCTTCATTAGTCTTCGTAAAGATCATTTCAATTCATATTCATCATGGCTTCCACTAACCACTCATTTAGGGTCACTTAGCTTGGCATGCAAATTGCTCATTAATGCTTCCCATCACTAGACCACCTTCAATCATATTCATTTCAACAATTTCATTTTCATTAGCATTTGTAAAATTTGTACATGGTTTTTGTCATCAACAACTACTATTTTTTCTTGAATTTCTCCATCATATTCTTAAGTAGCATTGCCATGTTCATCATCATCACCTAATAGATGATAACATCCTTGAGGTAGACTCAACATGTTTATAATATCTTTTTCATCTTTATCACTAGCTATTTCAAAAACTTGGCTACAAGCCTCATCATTGGTAAGAGCATCAAAATTGACTAGCCAAATTACATTGCACCTACATTCCACATTAATATTAGAGGGTGTCAAGGTCCTTTCAATAGATATGCTAGAAATTTCAACTGTTTCAAACCTTTTTTCCTCTCTCCATGGGTTCTTTTCCATCCAATTTATTCTCTCAAACCTTAAATTATTCTTAAAAGGCCCAAACACACTTCTAGGGGTTGCAACTTATGAGTAATGTCTAAGCAGTGCCAACACTATGTATGCCTATTGTGTTTGTCTCTGTGGTGTGTAAAACTATGTTGTTTTGATGCCCATAAAAAATTAACAAGTATATGTTTGTAAGATAGACACCTCCAGGTAAAAAGTGACAAAATGGTATAGCCAAATCATAAACAATTATTTAGTCATCCATGCATTAGGATGTGCAACCACGGATATTCCCTGCTCACAATTCTTGACATGGTTCTTCATATTTTTATTTCACTAAAACAAATGTAGCCTAGACATTGATAAACCAATTGTAATTGCACAAGAAAATATAGTTTACAAAAGATTTTTCGGCGAAGATCACATGAAACATCATTTGATCCTGACGATGAACCACACTGGTTGGTTCGAAACGCGTCGTCAAATGATGTTTCATGTGATCTTCGCCGAAAAATCTTTTGTAAACTTGATATGGATCACAGAAGCCTAAACTCTACAAGAAAATATAGTTATCCACATTGTTGTTAGGAAACACTTTGGCACATTTTCACTCATTCTCTTGGCATTTATCCACATCCCACAATTCCTTCCAACTTGGAAAGGAAACTCATCACAATTGCATATATATTTTGTAAACTGTATGAATGATCTTTGTATACCTTGGATAGAGTGTAATAGAACTTGGTCAAAATTGTAGGGTGCAAAATCCATAGCTTTGTCTCTATTTAGGATTTCAATTGTTCATAATGCCAGCTCTTGATATATTTTCTTAACTCCAGAACACCCTGATTTCCCCAAAATCCATCTTTGAATGGACTCAAAGTGTTAATGGGAAAAGTGTCTATTCAGAACGACCCTATCCCACTAAGGTGTGACAGTGACCTTAGAAATAAACAGAGAAAACTACTTTTGTATTCTTCTTTATGAACTATAAACAAAGAGGAATAGGATGAACCAACCTGTGTCTTGCGCTAGTCCTTTGATCCAATCTCTCTCCTCTTTGACAGCTTCCAGCTACCTGCTCCCTTGCTTGCCCGGCTTCACCAAATACCTGCAAGATCACAGAAGAAGGAAACTATACAAAGACATGGGTTTATATTCATAACAAGCTTAGGATCAGATTTAAGCTAAACATACAAATGTAACAAACATCAATGATACACAAGCATGTAGGAGAAACTCAAATAGTTTTATTGATATAACAAGAAGATCTAGGAGGAGTTACAACCGATGATTCCTAATCCAGCATCAACCTCCCAGCAAAGAAGCCCCTCTTCACCTTCAACAAAGCATAAATCACCCAAGACTCTGATATCTATCTCAAAACCAACAACAATTCTTTGCAATGTACAAAATTCCAGCCTCTGGATCTCTGGGATGAGGGATCCATATATAGATGTATGCAAGGAGGATGAGTCAGCTTATGATTTGACTAGTGGCTTCTCTCTGTCAGTTCTTGCTTCCACTTGGAGACTGAGAGCCTCTTACTCATCCTTGGTCGAACTCAGTGAGGCAAGTGTCATTGGAGAAGATTCTGGAAGCTTCCATTGTCTTTCCACCTCGCGGAATGACACTGCCATTTGTCATTTCCCGCTCAACGCACCCTGGTAGTGCATTTAGGTGCGTTGCAACGCACCTAGCTAGTGTATTTGGGTGCTATGCAACGCATCTGGCCAGTGGAGCAGCTGAAATGATCCTGATTTGACTGATTATGAGCAGTTTCTGGTAGAGAACTTCTGGGAGAAGCTATAATTTGTTGACCTTGTTCCTTTAGGGGTCGGAACAACACTTTTAGGGACTTAGGATCCCTTGGTTTATGGACATTTCATGCTTAGAGCTGTAAGGCACAAAAATGTCTATAACAGTTGCCCCCTAAAGTATGAGGCCGCTTATCGGGTGAAATGCTTTATTAGGAGGATCCGAAGTTCTTTCAATGCTGGGAGGAGACCTGTAATAAGATACAGTACAATACATTATCTTCATACTATTTTCATGATCTAGCTGAGGCGGGCATTCGCATGCTCAACTTTATAAATTCATTTTCATGTACATAGGACAGACAATCGTCTGATGGTAGACTGATGATTCTGATAGAGCCATCATCCTTTTGGTAGGATGATTATCTGTGCTGACATGCTGTACATTTCAATGTCTTTATTTTCCTGAATATATATCGCAGCCCGGATGGATGAAACTAGATCCGGGGTCTTCAATCTCGTCTGATCTTCACTCGAAGTACAAGTCGATCCATGTGAGAAATGTTCTGAAGCCGAACATGGAAAGACATCGCTTGATTACCAGTCAATGATGTAAACTGTTAACAAGCGCGAGAGGAATCACTGATAATGATGATGACCCTCAAGGTACTGCAGTACAATTCACATGGTGTGAATAAAGGACTTGGTGTCGAACACCACGCAAAATCTTTCGGTCGAAGGTCATTGATGTATACCTGTCGCCGGAAGTGAGAAACTTGCCATTGAGGTATGCAAGCTTCAAAGTACTGAATGGGGTGTTCCTAGATCAACTTCTTGGATAATGAGCTGATGTCGACAAGAAGCGATCCGTCAAAGGAGGGCCTTAATGAATCCCACATCAATGACACGGAACAGAGCAAATGATTTTGATGGAGGTGAAAACGATCTGATGATATATGGTTCAGGATGGCGGTCATGAAAGAATGAAGTATAATGTATGGTAGTGGATGGGACACAGGTGACTTCTCTGGATGACTTCTCTTGAACATGTCGGCGACACTTATGTGATGGATTGGTAGCATTTACCCCAAATGTGGATGGTATGGCGTGACCATGGTGATGTGACCGGTGAATGAAACAACCCAACCCAACTCGGACACGGAGTGGAAGTGTCATGTTCAAGAGCGACTTGCTACCAATAAAGGTTCTTTGAGTTTTCTTCCCAATTTTTCCCCAGTCATTGCTAACCAGTACCTCTTTATTTTTGTCAAGCTTGAGGAGGATAACATATGCTTGTTCTATAATTTGCCCTTCGGGCAAACCCATCGCTATGTTTTAACGAGCCTAGCGATAGTGAAACTCGTTCTCGTCTAAAGACAAGTTTGTCACTATTAATCTTTTTAACGAGTTTAACGACAAAGATAACTCGGTCCTTTTCATTTTTAGAGAGTCTGAAAAGGTATGTAAAGGTAACTCCAAAATTCCTTTTTCGTCATCTAATCCATTAAGTCCGAAAAAGTATAAAACAATACAGAAGGGATGAATTTTCGATAGTTTTAACGAGCCGAACAAAACAAGCGCTCGATCTTTTTGTGCAATAATCCCTCAGGTCCAAAAAGATTAAAATCTAGAGGAGGGATAGCACTTCCTGTCGCTTTAACGAGCTGGAAGGCCAAAACTCAGCAATCTTTTCATATTTTACGAGTCAGTTGAAAAGAGCTTAAAGAAGACTCGTCTTTTGAGGAACGAGTGATAAAATGGGTAGCAGCTGATTCCAGGTAAGGTTTGGAATTTTCCAATCCAGGTAAGGTTTGGAATTTTCCAATCACGGCAGTGTCACAAGGATGGCTAGTGAAATCACTCTTCGCAGCTGTTCCTCAAAATGGGTAAACAATCAAATGGAGGTGAATGATCGGCTAATGAAAAAGTGGAGGTGACGGTGCAAACATGACCAAGGCTTTAATGGCTGAAATGTTACATTCACGGTGGTTATTTACCGGGGAATAGTTCATTTTTTAACGAGCTTAAACGCGGGTGGAAACATTTGCTCATGTCTTATGTTTATTTTTTAACGAGCTTGAACTATGTGCTAAAACTACTCGATTAATCCAGTCATATGATAAGAATGTCTCATATAAAAATGGCAATTTTTAGATTTTTGCCCCACATCCTTTCTTTATGCAAGTTAGGAGACGACTAATCCTACGAGTTTAAAGGGTTAGAGGTCCTAAAAATTTAAAAAATAAATAGCCGCCCCTCGCTTGCACTCCAAAAGGTTTGCATGCCCCCAGGTATAAAATATGGTTTCAAGGTTACCCTTCAATTTGCAGACAAAACATTTGTTCTATCAGGAAAGGCCTACCTCTTACAGGTTACCAAAGATTGTCTAATTCACGTTGCGAATGAAACATTTCTTCGGCGATGTCTACCGAGATAAACAAAGGTGAGCGACGATGCCCGCCAACTCACATAACTTTGACAAGAGAATCTTATTCTAGAATAACCCCTCTTCCATTGACGGACGGGGTACAGACTAGTCATATTCTCCCGCGGAAACCTACCCTATACCTGAAGTTTTCCTGCCGAAGCAGACCAGGATGCATGCCCCCTGGGTTTCAGTCATATCCCTCCGAATTACTCGCGCTCATCGGGAGGACGGACTGGGGATTGATACATTTCTTGCGTGAAGAGACCATTTAGGGACGTATATGACTATTTGCTATGCGTGATCCGGGAAATGAAAGCTGGTCCACGAGCTTGACCACTCTTCCTTCGTGCAGAAAACACATTACTCTAAAGAGTGAGGAGACGATGGCTCCCATGCAATAAATATAGTCTCGTCCAAGGAGTAGGTTATAATCCAAGGGTCCTTGAACTACCATTACGTTCATGCGAACTGTCTTCCCTCTCAATGTTATGGGCACATCAGGAAGGATCCCTAAAGGTCGACTAGTTCCTTTATCAAAGCCTGTCAGATTTCTCATCTCAGACAAAAGCGATGGCGAACCAAGCGCTTTCCAAGCAGTAGAGGAAAGGATACTCACAGAAGCCCCCTCATCTATGATGGTACTAGCCATAACCATTCTATATATTTGAACGATAATTCGGAATGGTATGCTTGCTGGTAAACGGGGTCTGCCTAGTTGATTCCAGTCGAAGGAGACAACTAGGTTGCTTGGAGGTGAGACCGAGTAGACGGCCGGGTATGGCTCTGACGAACTTCCTTCCTGCGGTAAAGGAATGGGTAGATTGCCCCCATGTTCGTCGGAGTCTGTGTTGATGAAGAGAATTTGGATGGTGTCATCTTTGTTCTCTTCAGTGACTGTATCATCTGAAGATAAAACCTCTGAAGGCAAGACCGGGTCCACCGCCGCCTCGACCTTTTGACTTTCGTCTGGTATGGATTCAGTTGGTTTATCTTCAATGATAGGCGCTTCAGCCGACCACTTGAGCGGGCCAGCTGGATTCTCAACTAGCGACGGACTCGGCAAGAGTTTTTTATATCCAGGAGGAAGTCATAACGGTGAAACCGGATGATCATCCAAAACTCTTTTAGCTTTGTCTAAGAAGGGACAACGGTGGATGGCATGACTGCCTTATCACAGTTTACAAGGAAATTTAGCTTTCCCTTTTTGTCCTGGGGCTTCACTTCCACTAGTTGACGGTGTACTTTCAACATGATCACCAGAGGTTGACAACACCGGATTGTGCAAACGAGGAGACCAGTCCCTTAGTATCCGGGGGATGCAAGGACAATCTCTGTGAAAGTGGTCTCCTTTGCAAATGACACATGGCGATTTAGGCCTGGTCGGTGCAGTGTGTGGATTTTCGTTAGATGACACTCGTTTTCCCCCATTCGCCTTTGGCTCCTTCTTCTTCTTCTCTTTCTTCTTCTTTTCCTTCTTCTCCTTAGGAACATGGCTTTTAGCTTTACCAGTTCTATCAAGCGAAGAGGAAGGGGGAGAGGAAGAATTAGAGGAAGTAGAAGGCTGGTGGGCAACTCTGGACTCGTCTAATTGTTGATTCGATTGTTCAGGAATAGTGGTGTTCTGAACGACATTGGTTGAGAAGAGCCATACCGGCAAGCCAATTGTCAGTCCTAGAAGCGACAATGTGGCCATATGGGGTGCACCAACATCTCCCCAAGAGGAGAAGGGACTAGGATTTCCACCAAGGGGAATTCCTTGGTTGGTGGACTCCATTTTCTCAACCTAAGATCAACATAGGAAAGGGGTAATGAATATTCCGTTTAAAATAAATTTTTAGACGCTTTGACACAACTTGTTTTTTCAGTTTTTAAGAGTCGAGAAAAAACAAAAGATGACTCTAGTCTCCTTCGATTTTTAATGAGCCTGAAGTGACAAGTGCTCAGATGGACCTTTTCCGTTAAGGAGTCTGAAAAGGAACGAAAGGGACTGCTCTGGAGATCTAGGTAGAGGGAGTACCAAACCAACCGCAAAACTGCAGAATACTTTTTACGGTACGACAGTCAATCTTCCTAAATGCTGTGTTCGGTGCATTGCGATCAGTAGGGCGGCCGACACGGCTTCCTATGGATAAAAAGATTTAAGCCTATAGGGGTCTCCCAATATATACTCGACGGTACGTGGGAGCACAAGTCCGTACTGGCACTTATCGTCTCAAAGTGGAGGAATCACCCAACCATCAGTGAGGACAACAGTTACCAGGCTTTACGACGCTGGAATACGTCTCTAGCCTAGACCTCTAAATGTTGTGCGTTAAGTTCCAAAGCGTTGTTAGATTCATTGAATTTATTTTAAGTTGATCTTTCTTATGAAGTTTTCCTTTTGGGTTCACCACGAGATGTAGATGTAATTCCTAAAATGCAATCTAAAGATGATAAGCAAACTTTTATCTCTTTTCAGCAATGAAAATCCTAGCTACAAGGGGAAAAGAAAGACACAATCTTTTCACAAAGAGCAAAGAGCACACTGTAAATGCACTTTCCTAAATCAAACCAAACAGACTGTCAATATGAAAATGCACGTGTGCATGTATTTTTTTTTCACTTTCTTAATATTGATGCCAAAAGAAAGTTGATGTACAAATCTGAATTTGCTTTCAAGTGACAAACACAAACAAGCTTCTTTTCGAAATCAAAAGGTAGAGATGATTACGACACTTTATGATTTTGAAATAAATACTCGTTTCGACACTAGAAAGTCACAAATTCAAACCAAAGGCAAAAGTAAAAGCATAATCGACTGTCAACAGCAAATAAACTTTCTCCTATGATCAAAATCGACACTTGCGACAGATCTAAATCAAAGGACGACAGTATGACTATTCTACTTTTGCAATGGAAAACTGTAAATGACGCAACAAACACACAAAAACATCTACAGTTTTTTTGTACAAAGGAGGCGGAATTACGGCAAGGAAAAGGGGTTTTTGAACAGACACATACACTGATCACAGGCTGCAAAAAACAGAGACAAAACTGGAAAGAATGAAGCACAAGAACCTCAGCTGCACAGGGCTAGGCTGATCAGCGCACCTGTTACACAGAGAAACTGCATTGCAGCGCAGGTAACCCTCTCGGGAAGTGCGTTGAAATGCAGAACCTCTTCACAGAGCCTGCGCTGGGGCAGAAATGAGAATTCTATCCGGGTTTTGGGTCACGGTTTGCAGTTTAATCTATGGTTTTTGTTCGAGTAAAAGCAATCAGTAATGCACAATGAGAGGGTAGATTTAAAGAAGGTCTAATAGCTATCACAAAGGGCAATCGGATCATTTGTGAATCAGCTGTTCAAATCATAAACAGATCCAGTGAATGGATTGAAGTAGCAGATGTCTACTTTGCATTTGTTAATGGCAAATGCAGTTCGATTGCTACTTCTAAGTTTATGAAACAAACAACAAGAGAAACACAAACAAACTAATTAGACAATCGTCCCCAGCGGAGTCGCCATTTTTTTAACGGGAAAAGTGTCTATTCAGAACGACCCTATCCCACTAAGGTGTGACAGTGACCTTAGAAACAAACAGAGAAAACTACTTTTGTATTCTTCTTTATGAACTATAAACAAAGAGGAATAGGATGAACCAACCTGTGTCTTGCGCTAGTCCTTTGATCCAATCTCTCTCCTCTTTGACAGCTTCCAGCTACCTGCTCCCTTGCTTGCCTGGCTTCACCAAATACTTGCAAGATCACAGAAGAAGGAAACTATACAAAGACATGGGTTTATATTCATAAAAAGCTTAGGATCAGATTTAAGCTAAACATACAAATGTAACAAACATCAATGATACACAAGCATGTAGGAGAAACTCAAATAGTTTTATTGATATAACAAGAAGATCCAGGAGGAGTTACAACCGATGATTCCTGATCCAGCATCAACCTCCCAGCAAAGAAGCCCCTCTTCACCTTCAACAAAGCATAAATCACCCAATACTCTGATATCTATCTCAAAACCAACAGCAATTCTTTGCAATGTACAAAATTCCAGCCTCTGGATCTCTGGGATGAGGGATCCATATATAGATGTATGCAAGGAGGATGAGTCAGCTTATGATTTGACTAGTGGCTTCTCTCTGTCAGTTCTTGCTTCCACTTGGAGACTGAGAGCCTCTTACTCATCCTTGGTCGAACTCAGTGAGGCAAGTGTCATTGGAGAAGATTCTGGAAGCTTCCATTGTCTTTCCACCTCGCGGAATGGCACTTCCATTTGTCATTTCCCGCTCAACGCACCCTGGTAGTGCATTTAGGTGCGTTGCAACGCACCTAGCTAGTGTATTTGGGTGCTATGCAATGCAGCTGGCCAGTGGAGCAGCTGAAATGATCCTGATTTGACTGATTCTGAGCAGTTTCTGGTAGAGAACTTCTGGGAGAAGCTGTAATTTGTTGACCTTGTTCCTTTAGGGGTCGGAACAACACTTTTAGGGACTTAGGATCCCTTGGTTTATGGACATTTCATGCTTAGAGCTGTAAGGCACAAAAATGTCTATAACACAAAGTGCAGAAACATTACCCTTAACTTGTATCAACTCTAGGTCATGACCAATTTCAAGTATCTCCTTACACCAATCAACTATTTCCTCCTTTTGTTTAATTAACACTGTAATAACCCCTTTCTTCTTCTTCCTTGCATGAGGTATTTATCCAATAATGTATTGATGCTGGTGAGTTCCATATTTTCTCACTGCAACTCTTATTAAGCATCCATTGAAGTCAACATCATCAATTTCCTTCAGCATATCCTCTTTAGTTGCGCTTTTGTTAACACTAATATTCTTGGTTACTATAATTCATGCAGAAGCACCACTTTCAACATCTACATCATATGCTCTTCAGCTTTTATATCATTATGCTCTTCAAAACCTACTAGATTTAACTCCTCATTTGAGGAAGAGTTTTGTAGATGATCAACCCTTGTCACTTGCATTCTTACCCTCACAAGAGCAACACTATTTCCTCGTGCATGACAGAAAAACATTAAACAAACAAATATTGTAGAATAATAGAGGTTGATGCAGTGCATAGCAACAAGGAAACAAAAAAATTTAAGGTAAACATAGGTGACAAGAAACAAAACTTTAAAAGGAGAGAGTTTATGAAATAGTGTTGATCCCTAACTAAAGATTCGTGGTGAGAGAAATGTTTGTAATGACCTATAGAGCAGTATTGTAAATTGAGTTGAAGAAATGGTGATTCCATTAATGATGGTTTAGATTTATCATGCTCCATTGGAAATCTTGATTTATAAGTCCTAAGAATAAAGATACATTGTATGAAATTATGACAGTGATCTAGAGAGCAGTATTGTAAACTGAGTTTCTGCAATGGTGCTTCCATGAATTATAGATTAAATGTATAACATTCCATTGGAAATTTGAGTGGTGAATGGTCACCGACATGGATTGCATATGCAGAATGATGATATATGTGTCTAAGATATATTTGATTATGATCTAGGGGCTCTTAGTTTCTCCTAGCCAATGCTGGTGCGTCTAAAATGTTTAATGGTTGTAGAGCCTCTACTTTACACCTTATCATCCATCATTACCTACTGTTTTCATCACTTTCCTCTCTCTTTTGCCTCATTTTCCACCCAGATCATTACATTAGTTGTCATTAAACATGATCAAGTGAGCTTTGCTAATGGGTGACTGTTTTGTTTAGTTTTTGACATATTTGCAGAGATTCCGCAGCTGACTGGCAATTCCGCAGCCATTCAGCGATTCCGCAGCCATCTGATGATTCCGCGGCCATTTTGTTGATCTCAAGGTTCCACGTGCTATTTTGCAGAACGAGCCACATGGGCATGTTGGAATATATGTGCTCGAGGTTCATGTGCCATCAGTTCAGCCAGCCACGTCATCTGTACCTCCGGTCAAAGGGGGTCAAGTTACGGTCAAATAAAGGCAACTTAACGTTGATGCGTAAGCTGTTTGGTCACGTCGGTGGAAAAGATGACTTGTCCGTGTTTTGTAAGCCGTGGGGAACATGATCTAATGCTGGATTCATTGCCCATAACGACTAGGACCTCCAGCTCGACCATGAAGCATATGACGTGTTCACTGCACCTTTAATACGCATGATATTCAGTTTATTTTCTGTTTTATGCTTTACGCATTAGGCCATCTTGCAGATGCCTATAAATACTTGTGTCTGCGTACGCTTATGTTAACTTTTTAGCTGTTGTAGTTTATGAACTTGTGAGAATTTTAGCGTATTTTTGAACTTTGTTTTTATAGAGCTGTTCCAGCACTTTTGACTATGTATTTCTGCATATGAAGTAATGGAAACAGTGCTGTTTTGAAGTTTTAAAGCATCTGAGTTTTCTGTGGGTTGTATGGATGGAGGGCCCCCATTCATAACTGCCCTTGTATAAGTATTTCATGTTTATACTTCTGCAATTTCTTTATTTCACATACAACATTTCCTTTTCTTGAGTTATGTACAGCTTGATTTCTTTTCATTGCTGCAGCCTTTATTTTCACTGATCAAATTTGCTTCTTTGCGGGTTTTAACCCGGGATTGAGTGTGTTGTATTTGCTTTAATATCTAATGGTAGTTGCAGTTGTCTTATTCGTAATGCTGCCCTTTTTACTCTGTTTTCTAGATTAGTTTTTAGCTTAGTTTTACAAGTTGGATGCTAACTAATTTATGCTCTCTTTATCATGAATGGTTTATCTTTCAGAGAACAGAACACTAATTAATTGCAGCTTGTTTTTAAGTAGTCTTGGCTTGTGGCACTAATACTTTTTCCACTTGTTACACATAATCACATATGTAGGAAGCAGTATGATGGAAAAGGCTTAGTAGTGTTATAATTTGTCATTTAGAGTTTTTATCAATTCTTGGATTTGTCTTCAGCTACTTCCTAATCGTGTTTTACACAGTACTATGTGGTAGAAGCAGGGAGTTAGGAAGAGATAACCATTATCATCAGTCCTTGAAGTGATTTTCTTGTTTCTTTTATTTGCAGCAATATGAGTAGAGACTAATGCCATTAGAACATGGTCATTTGCTTTCAAGTCATTGCAAGTTATTCATTTCTTTCAAGTTCTTTTCCTTTACAAATTCAGCAAGTAATTAGAAATCACCAATCACACACTTTCACTCATCTAGAACTCACTTTTCACACACTTGCACTCATCTGTCTATAATCATCATTCCATTTTAGGAAGATAAATCAACCACAAACAACACCCCCAAACGACAAAAACTCTAAGAGGTTGCTTAAGTACATATAGTACACCTTCACTTCATCAGCTTACGAGCCCCGGGTTGACAATTAATGACATCAATTTAGGAACCCTAAATTGACTAAACATTTTGGCGCCGTTGCCGGGGAAGTGAAATTAAGTAGCCATATTCTTAAAAAAAAAAAAAAACATAAAAATTTCAAGGAAAGAAGTTGATAACCTATCAAAGTATGCTCTCCTCTTGCACTTCAAAGTGATCTGGAGGATCAGAAAAGAGAAAGTTATTGATTTAGTAGTTTCTTGAGTATGCTCTCTTCTTGCACCTAGAGTGACCTAGAAGATCAGAAAAAGAACTATTAACTTGACTTGAAGAAAAATAAAAATATGACATGCATAGAGCTAGAGATTCTAGGGGAAGGTTTTTAGCTAGAGCTCGAAGTTCAATTTTTACAAGTCCATCTGCTTCAAGGGATAGACAAGAGACACATCCCTTATCTCCAACCGAAACTCCTAGTCCTAGAATTCCTGGAATTCAAGAGCCAAGAGTTGACTCTCCTACACCTTCTATTGAGTTTGAACCAGGAAGAGACTCTTCTCTTTCTCCCACAGGAAGACCAATTGTAATTGAGGAAGTAGAATCACCTGAAGAAGAAGGAGAAATCTCTTCTCATTCACCCTTTGTAGAGGAACCAGAAGATTTTGAAATCCCTAGGAGAATCATCATGGCAGAGGAAGAAGGAGGTGGTAGAGGTAGAGGTAGAGGAGGAGGAGGAAATAACAATAATAATGGAGGAGGTAGAGGTCCCATTGGAGGAGGAAATAGAGATGGGGATAATTCATTTGGGTTTCCCATTGTTAATGAGGATTCCCGAGCCACCATGAAAAACATATCACCATCTGTCCTCCCTAACTTCCATGGGTTAAGGACTGAGGACCCTGAAACATTCTTATTTGAGTTTGAAGTTGTGTGTCGAACTTATGACTATCTGGATGATACTCAGAAACTCAAATTGTTCCCCTCAACATTAAAAAATCAAGCTTTAAAATGGTTCATGGGGTTACTCACTCAATCCATTAGGACTTGGGATGAAATGAAACAAACCTTTTTGGATAGGTATTTGGACTATTATATGCCTACTAATCACAAGGACGAGGTATTTAAAATGATGCAAAGAGAAGATGAGAGCTTAGAAGATTTACTTGAAAGATTTCAATATAACTTGAAGAGAGCAAAAATGAGTACTTTGGATGAAGAGACCTTAAAAGCCCTCTTATTAAAAGCCATTAGGGATGAATGGATAGACATCTTAAACATGATGGGGAAAGGGGATATTTCTCAACTTTCTCTCAATGATATAGCAGAACTTTGTATCCATCTCTCAAGGGGCAAATCAAAAACTCAAAAAGGGCCTAGAAATCCTTCTCTCCTTAGGGCAAATAAATCTGCAACAGGATCAGTGAGTAGGGCTGAAATCGGCAGTATGCTTGATGAATTTAAAACTGACATCTTAGGGAGTCTTAGTGAACAACTTGATACCCTTAAGATTCACAATAAACAAAAAGCAGAAGCTGAGGCGTTGGCTATCTTTTGCCCGAAATGTAGAAAGAAACATGCTTTAAGGGAATGTCCCTTAGATGCACACGTTCTAGAAACATGTGTAATTTGCTCAGAAACTCATGAGACCAAGGATTGTCCTTCAATTCCTGGCCTCAAAGCAGTCTTTCAAGAGGATCCAGATACACTTGAATCTCTCTGTTTTATTGCAAGGAGACCTTGGCAAGGACAACAGAATCAAGGGTTTAACAACTCTATGAATTCTCAATCCCAACCAAATTGGAATCCTTGGCAACAACCTTGGCCTCAACCTCAAAATGCTTTTCAAGCATGGATGCAAAGCATGCAAAATCCTTATGCGAGACTTGCTCAATTCTATCAATATCCTCCATCATTTCAGAATCAGCAAGCTCCACAACTTCCAAATCAAGGTCAACAACTATCATTGCCATACCCTCAACAACAACAACCTCCTCCACAAAATCAAAATTCTCAACTCTCCCAGCAGAAATCAAATCAACTTCCCTCTCAGCCACTACCAAATCCGAATAATAGGAACCCTCAAAATGCTTACATGATGGAAGGTCAACCATTCCCTACCTATATGGTTGTTCCTCTCAATGAAGTACAACTCAGATCAGGTAGAATCTTAGATCAACCTTCTACAAGTGTTCAACAACCAAGCATTTCTGAGGAAGAATCTCTCAAAGTCAATAAAGGTTCTGAAGTATCACTTCAAAACCAAAATATCCAAAAAGAAAAAGAATCAATCTCTACAACTCCCATAGTTGAGCAACCTACATCTTTAGCTACACCTCCTTTTCCTGAAAGATTGCAAATTGACAAAGGGGTGGAAAAGCAAATTTGGTTGCCTGACTATAGCTTTTTAGATGAATTGAAGAATGTCTGTATCAAGATCCCCTTGTTACAAGCCATTAAGGAAATTCCCATTCTAGCAAAGACAATAAAGGAGTTGAGTTTGAAGAAAACAGTAAAAAGAACCAGAGATACCAAAAGGATACATCTAGTTGGAAAAATTGCAGACATTATGATGGGTAAGATTACCATGAAAAAGTATGTGGATCCCGATAGTCCTATTGTCAAAACTCATATTAATGGGGTTGAAATCCCAAATACTTTAATTGACTTAGGAGCCGCTATCAACATCATGAGTAGACAGACCATGGATCAGTTAAAGCTTCCTAACCTTCTCTTTACACCTACTTTGTTGCAACTTGCAGATAGATCAATCATTAAACCTGATGGTGTATTGGAAGACATTCCAGTCTCTCTAGATTCTTGGGAATATCCAGTTGATTTTATGATTTTAACTCCCAAGAACAATCTAGGAGGACATCCTCTTATCTTAGGAAGACCTTGGCTGGCCACAGCTGATGCTTTCATAAGTTGTAGGTCTGGGGACATGTATATCTCAGATGGTAATTCCAGCAAGAAATTTAACTTGTATCCTCCAACAAAGGCTATAACAGAAATAGGAGAAGATGAATGGGTAGAGGATGAAGATACTATACAACCAGTTCTAACCATCTCTGAGATCAGTGAGGATAGTCAAATTCTAAATACATTAGAAAATTTTGAAGTATCTTTAGAATATGACTCTGAACATTTTCAGATAGATGCAGACATTGAATATCTCTCCTCTAGACAAATGTCTCTCTTCTCAATGGAAGAGTTTGGTAGTTCTACAGTTGAAATCCTCCCAGGAAAAACATTAAACATTAACAAAAACTTGGGAAGACCACAACAAGAAGAATTAACTAAACTGTTGACATAAAAGGAATCGATCCTAAGACTTGTATTCATCACATCTACATTGAAGAGAATAGCAGACCTATTAGGCAACCACAAAGAAGGATGAATCCAAACCTTAGGGAAATCGTGAAAGAAGAACTCCAGAAATTGCTCAAGGTAAACTTCATTTACCCCATTTCAGATAGCCAATGGGTTTCTCCTTTGGTTATAGTGCCCAAAAAGAATGGTAAATGGAGAGTTTGCATTGATTATCGAGAATTGAACAAGGCAACCTTAAAGGATCATTTTCCTCTACCTTTTATTGATCAGGTACTAGACACTTTAGCAGGTAAAAAGTATTTCTCATTCTTGGATGGTTTTAGTGGGTACAATCAAATTCAGGTAGCACCTGAAGATCAAGACAAAACCACATTTACTTGTCCTTGGGGAACTTTTGCCTACCGAGTACTCCCTTTTGGATTGTGCAATGCACCTGCTACATTTCAAAGGGCTGTATTAGGAATCTTTTCAGATCTGATTCATGATTGTGTAGAGGTATACATGGACGATTTCACAGTTTATGGTAATACATTTGAAGAAGCTTTGGAAAATTTGGAAAAAGTACTGGTAAGATGTAAGGAAACAAATCTTTCTTTAAGTCATGAAAAGTGTTTTATGATGTTTACTGAAGGGATTGTTTTAGGACATCATATTTCAGGAGATGGAATTAAGGTTGATAGATCCAAAGTTGAAGTCATCTCTAAGTTACTTGTTCCAAATTGCCAGAAGGATGTTAGAAGTTTTCTTGGGTTTACTGGGTATTACAGAAGATTTATTGAAAACTTCACTAGGATAGCATCTCCTCTTTTCAAATTGCTTACCAAAGACTGTGAGTTTAAATGGGATCCTGAGTGTCAATCTGCCTTTGAAGCTTTAAAGTCTAGAATATCTGAAGCACCCATCTTAAGGGGACCAAATTGGAAACTCCCTTTCCACATCTCTACTGATGCTTCAGATACAGCTCTAGGAGCTGTTTTGGGACAAAAGGATTTGATCCCTTATGCCATTTATTACACAAGTAAGAATTTGACTCCTACGGAGTTAAATTATACTGTTACAGAAAAAGAGTTCTTAGCTGTGGTACATGCAATCAACAAGTTTAGACATTACATAACCGGCTATGAAACCTTTGTCCATACTGATCACTCTGCCATAAGATATTTAATGAACAAACCTGTCACCCATGGAAAATTTTAGGGGCTAATGTTCGCCCAGTGGGCTAATTTTCCATGATTTTTCCACAAAAAAGATTCGCCAATTTCCAATTTTATAAAAGACGATTCGCCCAAATTTTAGAATATAAAATTATTTTACCTTAAAAATCGCCAACATTATATAGAGACTATATATAAAATAATTATAAATTTGATTAATTTTACAAATATATCAATAAACATTTATAATTTGCATATTAGGGATTAGTGAGATTCGCCAATGTTTTAAACTTCAAGAAAATTTTCCATCCTTAAAATTTTCCTTCAGTGTCACCAATGGTAGAGTTACAAGATGGCTTTTACTTTTGCAAGAATTTAACATTACTGTGTTAGATAGACCTGGAAAGAAAAACACAGTAGCTGATTTCTTGTCTAGAATCCAAAACACTAATGAAGATTCTCCAGTAGAAGATAAGTTTCCAGATGAATACTTGTTTGCAGTGACTACCAAGACTCCTTGGTATGCAGATATGACTAATTATCTAGTTACAGGGAAGCTACCTCTACACTTATTTCCTAATGAGAAAAGGAAAATCATTCGGGAGAGTTCACATTATTCTTGGATTTCTAATGAATTGTTCAAAACAGGGCCAGATTGTATAATCAGAAGGTGTGTTCGGGAAGATGAAATGCCTGACATCCTTAAGGCATGTCATGATGAACCATGCGGCGGGCACTTTGCGGACAAGAGGACAGCCTATAAAATCCTTTCTCTAGGATATTATTGGCCTTCTCTCTTTAAAGATGCAAAGCAGTATGTTAAAAGGTGTGACAGCTGCCAAAGAGTTGGGAAACCAACTCCTTCAAATGAAATGCCTCTACAGCCTTAGGTATGCATCGAACCCTTTGAGAAATGGGCTTTAGATTTCGTTGGACCAATTAATCCACCATCAAAACAAAAGAAGTATATACTGGTTTGTACTGATTATGTTACTAAGTGGGTAGAAGCAAAAGCATTGCCTTCTGCCACTGAAAATTCAGTTGTTCAATTTCTTTTTGAGGATATTTTCACTCGTTTTGGTGTCCCAAGGGAAATTGTGACAGATCAAGGCAGCCAGTTTACATCTAAATTGATGGAGAAGCTGATGGAGGAATATAAGATCAAGCACAGAACATCTACTCCCTACCATCCGCAATCCAATGGTCAAGTGGAATCTACCAATAAAGTTCTTGAAGGCATTATCACCAAGACTGTTTATCTTCATAGAAGAGATTGGGCGGAAAGGCTCCCTGAAGCCTTATGGGCCTATAGAACCACATGGAAGAACACAACAGGACATTCTCCCTATGAACTTGTTTATGGGAAGGAAGTCCTGCTTCCTATTGAGTTCCAAATCAAGACCTTCAAGATGGCAGTCCAATTGGGAATGAGCCTCTCAGAAGCTCAAAGACACAGAATGGACCAGCTAAATGAGCTAGATGAAATAAGACAAGATGCAATTTTAAGGACCGATCTAGTTCAGCACCAAAGATCTAAGTGGCATGATCGTCATATCAAGGAAAGAAAGTTTTAGAAAGGAGATTGGGCTCTATTGTTTGATTCAAAATTCAAAGACTTCAAAGGAAAGTTTCAAACTCATTGGCTTGGGCCATATGAGATTGATGAAGTCTTTAGCAATGGAGCAGTTCGAGTAAAAACTATTGATGAATTTCATACTCCTCTTATTGTGAATGGCCACCGCTTGAAAATCTACCAGAAGCCATTCTCAAAAGAAGAGTTTGTCAAATTGTTCAAAGAAGATTCTGCAATCAGGTTGGTGGAGAAGGATTCTTCTCCTCCATCAGCCTAATCTTTGGTTTTAAAAAAAAAAAAAAAAAAGAATAAATGTATGAGCCTGAAAACCAATCTCTGATTGGCAGTCTCATACAGAAAACCTGAGGTGAAAATCAGGGTCACCTGACACCTCATGTTTTCCAAAAAAAAAATCTCTTTCTCTCCTTATTTCATCTCATTTCATCATCACCACCATTTCATCCACCATTTCATTCATTTTCACTCCACCTCATTTTTTTCATTCATCCATCCACTCACTACATTCCATTCCATCAATAAAGTCATTTTTAGATAGTTAAAGTTGTTTTTGTGCAGTCGGAGGTTACTACTGCAGATTCCGCAGCTGTTTGACGATTCTGCAGCCATTCAGCCATTCCGCAGCCCTCTGCACCTGCATAAAAAAAAACACAGTCTGTTTGAAATTTCTTTACAGCTCAGTAGTCATCAATAATAAATGGAAAATAGTCATGCAACAGCCATAAATCAGTGAAGGGTTAGTGGCAAGTCATCAAAGGAAAATCTAAGCGGGAATCTGAGGTATGGTTTAAATCCTAAACTTACAGTTATTTCATTATGCAAGTTTTCTAGGTTATGTTTCTTGCCACTAAATGTAATGATTACCAGTCATGCGACCATATACCCACGTATCTCCCAAGTCTATCAGTCCTTGATTACCACGATTTTGAATTTCACTTGCGGCTGCTTCTTCCATTAAGATCTCGTACCTAAGTGACATAGCCTAATGTACTACGTCTCTAATGACATTAACTCACGCAGCCAAGTGTAACACCGAAACCGAAACCTAAGGACATAGCCGTTTCCATTCATTATTCCATAACCCTTCTACCCTCTTACGCTCATATCATTTCACTTCCGCTGTTTCATTTCCTCTCACACTGTTTCATTCCATTTACGCTGTGCTCACTACGTTGCTACCATTCACCATACTCTGTTTTTCCTCTCCGCTAATTCTAAATCACCAGTGGAGGTCTGTTACGGCCGTATCCATAGCTAAAACCATAATCCACTGTGTTGAGGCCGTAAATTCACTAAGTCAAGGCCATTTTAAAAGCCGTGTTCCAAAACAGAGCCGTGAATTTACTGTGTAAGACCCTTGTTGAAGCCGTGTTCTAGAACAAAGCCGTGAATTGACTGTGTAAGGCCGTTTTGAAGCCGTGTTTTAAATAGAACAGAGCCGTAAAAGCCAATGGGGAAGCTCTTAAGGGCAGAACCGGAGGGTTCAAAGTTTCTGGAGGGTTATCCTCAGGTTAAAGAGGCATTACAAAAGGAAAACTGGTTACAATGCATCCAGAAGTTCAGAGGCTACCATAAGGAGGTTACGAAGGCCTTTGCACGGTCCTTCAGAGAAAAAGATAATCACGTGGAGATAGGGGATTTACAATTCACAGTCACTGAGAGCAGCATAGCACAAGCTACCTCACTTCCACAGACTGGAGAAAGGTGGTTCAAGAACCGGTCAGTTCAAGATCAGCAATGGAAACAAATCTTAAAAAACCCAGGTATGGATACTAGCATCTTTACAAAAGGGATTCCTATTTCTTATGTTAAGGAGGAATGGACAACTTTACTCTTATTAGTGAAAAAAATTTTCACTTGTGAGGGAAGATTTGGGGTCTTATATGTTTACCATGCAAAGGTTATGATGCATTTTCTAGGAGATGATATTAACCTCCCATACTTTCTACTTTCAAGTCTTAAGAAAATGTGTGCAATTGTCCAAAGGAACCCCAGAAATATTGAAGCACATTTATATCATCACGGTCTTGTGAAATTGCTAGTTGAGGAACAATTGAAATCAAAAAGAGACACATGGGAGAGGTTTCTCATAAGAAATCATTTTCAAGAATTAGGAGAAACTTCTGGAGGGTCCCCTCAAGTACCAAAAAGAAGTAGAAGAAAAAGAGGAGAGGGGGTTAACCAAGAAACTATTGCCCAAACAGAAACTATTGTTCCTGATACCACTATTCCTGAAACAACTACCCAAGAGGAAATTGTTCAAGAACAGTTTGATGAGGAAACTGATATACAGCATCCTGAACAGGAAATTGATCCTGGATTTACTGAAGATGATAACCAAGCAGCCCAAGGAATTATCACTGAAACTCTTTCAGAACTTGCTCAAGAAATTGCTCAGAAAAGAAAAGAAGGGAGGAAGAAACAAAAGCAAGATAAAGGTAAATCTGTAGTCCAAGAAACTTACCTCACTCCTGAGAATTCTAGTGAGGAAGACACTCAGCCCTTAGCTCAAAGAATGGCCAAACTTCATAAAACTGCCCTTTCCAAAAAGGAGGAAAAACAAAAGCAAAAAGTACCAAAAGAAAAACAGAGTACCACCTCTGTAAGAAGGAGCAGCAGATTACAAAACAGAAAAGTAGGGGCCATAAAGGGTAAACAGTCATTCTTCATTGACTTAAGCTCACCTCAAAAAGGTGCTACAAGTCCTGACTTGGAGAAAAGTCCTCCACACGCTGAGCATATTGAGACTAGTCCTCCACGTGAGGAAAGTCCATTTGAACATGAACTTGAGCATGAACACGAATCTGAATTTGATTATGAACCAAGTCCCAAAAATTCACCTGAGGTTGACCCGGAGCAGCAGAAAGTGTATAATTATCTGGAGACATTGGAGCAAGTAGCTGCTGGCCCAAGCAATGTTCAACCTTTAGAGCAACAAGTCCACTCCTTAAAACAGGAAATTTTTGAGATTGAGGTTCTAAATCGACATATCATGCAAGAAAATGAAAAGTTGAAAGAGCAAGCCAAATTGGATAAGATGATTCATGATAACACCATGTTACATTTGGGCCTGTGGCAAAGAAGTAACAAAAAGTTAAGGAAGAAATGCAAAAGGCTAAACAGAGCCTTGATCAACCTAAAGTTCAGATGCTTAGTAAAGAAGCCAAGGGTCAATGTGTCTACACAGAGAAAGAAGAGGAGATTGGATGTCTTGGCAGAGGCATCACAGCAGGTTGATTAATCAGTGTTTTTGCATGAGGACATGCAATGCCCTCGTAGTGGGGGTATGTAGAGCCTCTACTTTACACCTTATCATCCATCATTACCTACTGTTTCATCACTTTCCTCTCTCTTTTGCCTCATTTTCCACCCAGATCATTACATTAGTTGTCATTAAACATGATCAAGTGATCTTTGCTAATGGGTGACTGGTTTGTTTAGTTTTTGACATATTTGCAGAGATTCCGCAGCTGACTGGCAATTCCGCAGCCATTCAGCGATTCCGCAGCCATCTGATGATTCCGCAGCCATTTTGTTGATCTCAAGGTTCCACGTGCTATTTTGCAGAACGAGCCACATGGGCATGTTGGAATATATGTGCTCGAGGTTCCTGTGCCATCAGTTCAGCCAGCCACGTCATCTGTACCTCCGGTCAAAGGGGGTCAAGTTACGGTCAAATAAAGGCAGCTTAACGTTGATGCGTAAGCTGTTTGGTCACGTCGGTGGAAAAGATGACTTGTCCGTGTTTTGTAAGCCGTGGGGAACATGATCTAATGCTGGATTCATTGCCCATAACGACCAGGACCTCCAGCTCGACCATGAAGCATATGACGTGTTCACTGCACCTTTAATACGCATGATATTCAGTTTATTTTCTGTTTTATGCTTTACGCATTAGGCCATCTTGCAGATGCCTATAAATACTTGCGTCTGTGTACGCTTATGTTAACTTTTTAGCTGCTATAGTTTATGAACTTGTGAGAATTTTAGCGTATTTTTGAACTTTGTTTTTATAGAGCTGTTCCAGCACTTTTGACTATGTATTTCTGCATATGAAGTAATGGAAACAGTGTTGTTTTGAAGTTTTAAAGCATCTGAGTTTTCTGTGGGTTGTATGGATGGAGGGCCCCCGTTCATAACTGCCCTTGTATAAGTATTTCATGTTTATACTTCTGCAATTTCTTTATTTCACATACAGCATTTCCTTTTCTTGAGTTATGTACAGCTTGATTTCTTTTCATTGCTACAGCCTTTATTTTCACTGATCAGATTTGCTTCTTTGCAGGTTTTAACCCGGGATTGAGTGTGTTGTATTTGCTTTAATATCTAATGGTAGTTGCAGTTGTCTTATTCGTAATGCTGCCCTTTTTACTCTGTTTTCTAGATTAGTTTTTAGCTTAGTTTTACAAGTTGGATGCTAACTAATTTATGCTCTCTTTAGCATGAATGGTTTATCTTTCAGAGAACAGAACACTAATTAATTGCAGCTTGTTTTTAAGTAGTCTTGGCTTGTGGCACTAATACTTTTTCCACTTGTTACACATAATCACATATGTAGGAAGCAGTATGATGGAAAAGGCTTAGTAGTGTTATAATTTGTCATTTAGAGTTTTTATCAATTCTTGGATTTGTCTTCAGCTACTTCCTAATCGTGTTTTACACAGTACTATGTGGTAGAAGCAGGGAGTTAGGAAGAGATAACCATTATCATCAGTCCTTGAAGTGATTTTCTTGTTTCTTTTATTTGCAGCAATATGAGTAGAGACTAATGCCATTAGAACGTGGTCATTTGCTTTCAAGTCATTGCAAGTTATTCATTTCTTTCAAGTTCTTTTCCTTTACAAATTCAGCAAGTAATTAGAAATCACCAATCACACACTTTCACTCATCTAGAACTCACTTTTCACACACTTGCACTCATCTGTCTATAATCATCATTCCATTTTAGGAAGATAAATCAACCACAAACAACACCCCCAAACGACAAAAACTCTAAGAGGTTGCTTAAGTACATATAGTACACCTTCACTTCATCAGCTTACGAGCCCCGGGTTGACAATTAATGACATCAATTTAGGAACCCTAAATTGACTAAACAATGGCCCTGGCAGATTGATTTGATTAATGGTCATTTTGAACATAGTTGAATAAGTTACTCCTTTGCATTATAGATTGCAAACTTAGGGATGGGTCATGGAAAGCATTGAATGATAAGCATTACCTATTCATGTTTGATCAAATGCACAAGGGGAAATAAGCATTGGGCTCTATATGGACTTGAGGTTATACATATTGGAACTTCATTTAGTGTAGACATTCTCGAGTAATCAACCTCTCTGTCAGATGTGACAGGTAATCTGTACATCAAAACTGAACCTTGTTGGACTAAACATTTGATGGTTCTTAATGTCTAAGTATTTGAAGTGTCTTTACATTAGAGCATTTAAAGATGTGTTTGGACATGATGTTTTGTATGGTAGTGAACTAAGAGTCACTTTCTAGACAATTGTATGCCTAGTGATTTTATGGACTATTTTTAAACTTGTGAGCATTCTTCATTATTTTAATACCACTTTTATAATGTGTTATTGGTGTGCTATGTTCTGATTTGTTATAGCTTCAGAGGTCAAGTTCTATCTCCACTATTGGTCCCCATTCCACTACTGGCTTCCCTCCCCTAGTTTATCACCTACTCCAGAATCACAAACTCATGAGGCATTGATTACAATTGAATAGAACCAATGAGAACTTGACAATAATATCAATGGAGTTGCAACAATAAAAAAACATAATTAGGTCACTGTATCAATACAATACATTAAGCATGCAATAATTCTTGTGAGAATGATATGCATTACAGCAGGAACAACTAGGGATCATGACATCAAATAAAAAAAGGTTCAAAGCATTGATCAACAAGAGGTGCTGCTTAAGAATAATGTATTACCCCACAAAAAACACCTCATGTTTAATTTCAAATGTATTATTACACCACAAACAGCACCTCATGTTTAATTTCAAATGTATTACAATGAACAACAGAGGAACTTCCAACATAAAATCCCAAGAATAAAATATATGCATAACCCAATAGGGGCTTCTGTGTTTTGGCAGCACAATAATGAAAAATAATCCAGAATGAAAAAAATGTTATCTTTTGATGAATGACATATCACAACATCTGTGTAGGAATTAAAAAAAATCATGCACAATCACCACATTATCAGACATAAATTCCCATTGAAAAATCAAAGTAGTTGATCAAAAGCAAAAAACTCTCAATTTTGCAGTCTGCACCAAAAAAAACAAGCACAAGAATTTGAGATGATGACTAGACACAGGAAAATCATGGCTGTTATGCAATAACCGAGTTGCCTAAATAATGTTACCTTATTTGACCAATAATACTCAAAACACAAAAGTACATTCTACCATTTATGAAAGAGTTGAGTTGGAATGTACATGAAGATGAAGGTTTCTCATTAAAACACCATTACTATTTGATAAACCACCACGGTTGTAGACGAATTTCAATACTGATCTTCGACACTGAACCTAATGAAAACCTGAGCTAATTAAATCATATTACTTTATGCCATCCATGACACAACAAAAAAGCTTTTATATTCTGCCATTTTTGAGAGAGCCCAGCTAGGATGTATATGCAGATGAAAATTTTTCATTGAGAAAGAAATTATTACTAATTCAAAACATGCCAAGTTTTTACGTGTAACCTAACACTCACTCATGATGTTCAGAACCTGAGTTAATGGAAACATACCAATACACCATGCCTACCACTAACAAAAGCTTTTGCATCCTGCTAGTTCAAGGAGAGATTAGTTGGAATATATGTATATGCAAATGAAAGTTCACCAAGGTATAGAAGTAGTTACTCATATGTTTCACAATCCCAGTTTGGCAAACTCCCATTATTCTTTTCAACACTTCCAACTGAAAACAATCTCTAGCAATGTGAGACTGCACTCACTATAATTTGCGCTACTTTGAACATCCAGTTGGTTGAAATGCCTTGCATTTGGTGGTCACACAAAAATTTGAGCATTCAAGAGTCAAATATTTTGAAACAAAACTTAACCCATGTTCATCATTTAGATACTATGATTCCATTGAATAATACCCTCTCCTGTTAAGACAATTAAGACCAGAAGACTATTAAATCAAAAGCTAAACAATGTTGTCAATAGGGTCTTACCTGGTCAGTGAAAGAGGGGTGTTGTTATCATGCCCACTGGGGTTCAACTCCCCCAAGTGACATGTTCACCTCTCGTGGACTGGCATACCTCCACAAGGGGCTACTTATTGTGTATGGGAACAGTTACAAGTCCTATGCAATTTTGGCAAAATAGATACCACCCAGTCATGGTATATTTTATAGTCCTGAGGCACATCACATCATGTCTCACAGCCTTAATCCAACAATCCTTGCACTTTTTTCTTCACCCCATAAAACTCCATAACAAATTATATATACACTTGTTTGGAATAAGTGAATCCAATAGTAATTGGATCAAATACTCCACTTATTTTTTTGTGTTTTTGGCTCTCAAATTTGTCTCTATATACTTTTCATTCCTCTGTCCTATAGACTAAATGAGAACTTGATTCTATAGACTCAATAAACTCAGGATGTAGCTTCCTAATAGTGTAAGTCCCAATCGACCTAATATATTGACTAATACTAATATAATTCAAAACAACAAGAGTATTCAACCAGTCAAATGAAACACAGACAGGGTGTGTAAAGTGGTAAATTCAGTAATCAAACCTTGTGTAAATACCTACTAAAGCTATGTCAATTCTATCTATAAACCATGGATAGGGTGGTAAATTCATTATATAAAGGAGGTGCACAATAAATGTAACAGTAGCACTTTCTTTCTATTTATTCTTACCTAAGTCTTTATGCCTATTATTCCTATTACTTAGTCCTAACCAATAGAAGAGAGTCTTTGAAAGGGTGTACCATACAAATTATGTAGACTTTTTTTGCCAATAAATAAAATAGAAAACTCAACATCCATCACACTAAAATAGAATATGTATGCCTATACTTGGAAAGCACATAAATTCAAGAAAAATACAGATTTGAACATGGTTCATTGCTATAATCTACAAATGGGACCAATTCTTGCCATCCTAATGTACTAATAAAATCTTAGAAGCCCAATTGATTGCAAATGTGTCATGTATACATGGAATCTGTGCATGTTTAGAAGTATCTTAGTGAACACACTTTATGAAACCGTGTCATTGGCCCAATACTCGGTCCCTTGAGAAGTATGGAATATCGCTTTCCATACTATATAAAATATCCATAGTCACACCACATAAATAAGTGCTATAATAGCTTCCATACAAGTTATCAATGTTTTTCAACCCAAAATTCTTGTGATGAACAAAAAGAGAGTCCTACATAATTTCCAATAAATAAAATGGCAAACTCAACATCCAAAACATCGAAATATAATCTATTAATGCCAATGTTGGGAAAGCACATAAATTTAGACAAAATTCAGCTTAAAACATTATTCATCACTATAATGTACACATGGAAACAAATTGTACCAACTCGGGTATCGTCACTGAAGCCCAACCTAAAAGTTAATAAAGGACACTTCTGATCTTGTGAGCATTTCATATATCTAACTAAGATTTTCAGTGCCAACACCAGACAATGGAAATTGGCTAGCAAATGATTCAACCCACTTTTTGAGATCAACAATGCTATTTCGTAGCTGGAAATTGTCTGACTTAATAAATTTTATAAAATCTTTTGATTTTGTACTTTTCACAGAGCCCTTAGCCTTAATGGCTATCTGCACCCACTCATGGATAAAATTTGCAACTTTAATAAAGTCATCCTCAAGAAGCCCACGGCTGGTCAATGCAGGAGTCCCTATGCGTATATCACCAGGAACCATAACAATTTTATCACCTGAAAATGTAAGGTATTAAAGTAAGCTATATCATCCCATGGAGAAATGAAAATCAATGAATCCCTTACATCTAAATATACAAAGAAAAAATTCATGTAACCTGGTAAAAAATTCTTGTTCAGTGTGATAGAAGCAACATCCAAAACATCCTCTACTCTTGCACCATCAATGCCCTGTCCAAGCCCATTAATATATACCATGTTACATTCAACCAACTAAATCCAATAGAAATCAATATACAAGTAGGTTGTGTACTCCAGCATATGAACAGAGGATCCTTACCAAGGGCCTCAAATCAACTAGAACTAGGTGATTTTCACTACCACCAGACACCAAATTGTAACCCAAATCCATTAGGCTCTTTGCAAGGGCTCGACAATTTGCTACAACTTACTAAAACTATTTTACCTTTGATAAGAAACAAAATCCATTCAAAAAATAATTCACATGCATGAATTTTACAGAAGCTTAGACATGTGAGAGTGCTACACCTATACTTGATAAGCCTTGAACTCTGTAGTTACATCCTGTTTTAAACAAACAACCAACCCTCCTATGGTATGGTTATGTGGTCCTCCCTAGAAAGCCACAAATTATTTCATGTATCTTTTAGAAATGAAATGATACAAAAAATTGATATATCCAATATTATGATATTAGTGAGCAGGAGAACAATATGGAGGATGGAGGAAAGGAAGGAGAACTCATATTGACCTGTAAACCTAGAAAAACTACATTTTTGATGGTTGTCTCTAGGTCGACCCCCAATACTGGTTCCTTCCTGAAGAATATCATGCCTCCCCAAGGACCTTGTAAATACTAAAAATCACAACCCTCCAATCCAAAAATATTTCAGAATGAAAAATATCATAAAGATAAAAATGAAAGGAAAAAGGTGAAACAATTCAAGGAACATAATGAGTTTCATCAAAGCTTTGATCTAGTAGTGATAAGAAACAAAAAGAACATAAAAAAATGAAAACAGGAAACTGAATCAAAGAACATGTAAGAGAATCAAAAGGAAAATCTAAACCTCTTAACTCTATAATCACTCCTTATATGATGGGAATGGCATATTTGTTTTAGTTCTTAGTTGTTTCTTGAACATTAATGGGATTCTTTTTCTTCTACAAGGGGGAATGGCACAGATAGATAGCATTAAGATAGATCCAAAAAAAATCCATCTAATATAGTCATATTTTTAATCGAAAGGGTGAAGTGCAGAGAAAATTAATAACATCAACTCACCTTGTGCGTTGTAGTTGTTACTACATCACAAAAATCAAATGGACTGGCCATTATAGAAGCAACGATGAGACCATTTATGTGTGCCATGTCCATCATTAAGTATGCCCCAACTGTATTGGCAATCTTCCCAAACCACAAACTTTTTAGTACTAAAAATCATAAAAAAATCCAACATTACATACTATAAGAACATATTAATAAAATATGCTAGAATAAACATTGCTGGAAAGAGAAATTTTTGAAAGGACTGCCATTATAAGATCTGTAGAAATACCCAAATTCAATACCTGCCTCATGCGAGGGTAATCAATATCTCGAGAATATGCACTAGCACCAACAATGATAATGCTTGATCCTAAAAAGGGTGGCATTCTTCTCAAGCATCTCATAGTCAATGAATCCTATAACCGAAGAAAACAAAACTGACCATTAACACTTTGAACACTTCCCCAAAAGATTGGTTCAATATTTGTCAATGATGGAATTGTTTCCCTCCTAATTATTATTAGACTGGAAATGCGATCTCACCTATGGACTCATCTAGACGATACGAAATTGATTCAAAGTAAACTGATGTAGCAGATACTCACTTTTTTTCTATCATGAATCTATGAGACAGATACCCTCCATGTGGTAAGTCCAAACCCTAAACGTTGCAAAGAAAATTTTTACATGTTACATGCCCAAATAGGAATTATAATCTTATCAAATGAGGTTCGTAATTTAGAACCATACACACAATAATGTGATGATGTGGTTGGAGGAGAGTTGTATAAACAACAAAATTAGCTGGGGATCGAGATAATGGTTGAAAATTAACAACCCATGTATTTTTTTCAATATGGAATGCTTATAGGGCCCTCTGCTAGCAAAGCCTCTCACTTTGGTCAATGAATTCATTGCCAGCATATTATATGCATGGCATAAATCCCAACCCAACACAATAGTGAATAAATATAGAAAAGTTTCCAACAACTGTATCCATCATTGTGATAACAGATACTCATGCAACAAGTACATGTCTCTACACTATAATTCTGAACCCAGAAACCATTACACACATGTCAAACATTCAAACTAAAAAGTACAGGTCCAAAAGCTAAGAGAAACTGAGTTTAACAAGAAAAAAATACCAAGTGGCAAGAAGAAACTACCAAGCAGCTCAAACACAATCACAATCATGATGGTGCCATTCTTCACATTCCAAGTTATATCTTCAGGCACTTACCTCTTACCAGGGAGTCCTTCTTAATACTTGTTTGTTAGACATGATCCAACAACTTCCATAACCGCCCAGGATGTAAAATTTTCAGAAGAAATAAGTTCCAAGCCATTGAATTATGATTGCTTTTCTTTCTCAATTATCACATTCATTTCATGATCGAGCTCACTCAGAGGAGGATCTACAAAGCTCTACCTTCCCTCTACACGGAGTAATTTACAAACTAGATAAAAAAATTACAATAAATTTAGTACCCTCAATAACTGAAGCATGATTTGACAAGAGCATTAATTGTATTATTGAGGTCTACAATTTATGTTTGTTGGCATCTAAGGGGAATCTAGATCAAGAACAAAGTATTTATCAAGCCATTCACTAACCATTAACTCAACAAAACTATAAATAAAATTAAGGTATTTGACATAGTTCATTAAATGAAGATAAGAAGCTTATTTGCAGCAACTCAATTCACAAATGAATCTTCTAAACACCTCCAAGTTAAACTATATTCAACTATGATTTGTGCTTTCTTCACTTGGTCTTCAAATGGAAATATTATCAAGGATGTCACATAGGCTATCCATACATGTAGCAATTTCAACCAAAAAAAAATACATAAATAAATAAATCATAGCGTGAATTGTGAACAACATGCACACCTGGGAAGTTGCATGGTTGCGCTAGCATGAATGGCAAAGGATTTCCCATTATCAAGCTTGTTGTGATACAAAAAGGTTTATATGATGGGCATAGCCTCAAAGTTTCAAACCTCCTAATTTTCTGCTTTTTTGTTGCCAGGGAACCCCCAAAACTAGTTGTGAAGTTTTGGGCATCAAATTTGCAATTGGGTTCAAATTATATTGACCCAACAAGCCCATCCCTACTAACCCATTGCCCATTATGACCTGCAATGAATATGTTTGCACCTGAAACAAGATCTATCCTCTATGCCCACTTCAAAATGTGAAAAATAATCAAATATTGGGAGACATGTGAATCCAGAACTTGATGTATCGTGGATAATTCTTTGGCAGAGGTAGACATAAAAGGCACCAAAAGCAACACTAGTTCGAATTTTCCTCCTACATGTTGCTAACTTGGGTTCAAATCGCAGATAATATATAGAACAAGAATATCACACATGCAGGATCAACTGACTTGGGTTCGAATCACAGATAATATATAAAACAAGAATATCACACAGATTCACAGATAATATATATAACAAGAATATCACCTTGGCGAGTACCAACAAAGAAAGGCCATGGATAATTTTTATCAACCACCAGATTGAAACCCACCTTGGAACTTTAACCTTTAGATTCATTTTTATGCTTTCATATAGGTATTTTATTTGATGATGTGCCTGAAAAGGAGGGATCTCCTTGTCTACAAAATTGTGATTCCTTCTTTCCTGTCCAAATGGCTCTAGAGGCAATCTAGGGCAATGATCTATGTTGTTAGGATATTCAGACACATAGGAAATAGTTAAGTATAACTTGGTCTAGTGTAGAGTTAGGTAAAGTGTGTTTCTTTACTATGTACTTTTGTAACTTACAATATGACGGTCACGATATGTTCTAGACATGAATTGATCTGATGGTTCATTCTCTCCTGGGTATTACCGACACTTGATCCGTGGCTTAAAACCTGATTAGTCCATGATCTCTATTTAAAAAGCATGGAGAGTCATTTGTAGGGTGACCGTTCATGAGAGAAGATTATGTAAATTTTCTTTATTTTGTTAATAAACTACCTGAAGTGACCGTGTTGGCTCGGGCCATGGACTGTTTCCCTCTTTGAGGGTTTTAACCACATCAAGAATACTGGTGTATTGATCTGTGATCTGTTTGTGAGCGGTGTCCTTTGGTGTTCTAACTGAAGAACTTACCCTCTAAATTCCTACATGGTATCAGAGCTATTTGAGGGCCGTATCCATTGGTGATCCAAATTGAAAGCTAGTACAACTGCATCCAACTGTCGTTTCCTATATCTATTGTTTTTTACCTCTTTCGGACCGAGACGACTGCTCTATTGCATTAGGAGCATCTGTTCTAGTGAGGAACCCATTTTGTTTCACGTGAAAAGGTGTCTGGTAGCCCTAGCTACGTCATTTTTAAGATCTGGAGGTACACAATGTTTATTTGCAATTTTAGCTATTTATCTCTCTGTTGATTTCGATTTATTTATCTCTCTATTTTTTATTACCAGATCTATACCTTTCATTTCTGTGTATGCTCTTTGCCTTGCGACTTTGTGTGATCTGAGAAAATCAGAAACAGAAAGAAAGAATTTTTCTCATGTGTATGCTCTTTTCCGCCACGCCTTAGTGTGATCTCAGAAAACCAGAAACATTGAGGAAAATATTTATTTTCTGGTAAAAGCTAACTTCAAGCCATAAGGTTTGTTTTTTTTTTGTATGTCCATGTTGAGTTGTGTGGTTTTTTTTGTAGGGAAAAGGAGATTTTTCAAGTAAGCACGCACCCCAAAGCTTCAGTGACTAAAAAAAAATCCTTCCTCTTTTCCAGAAATTACTAACCTTTTAAACTAGCTCACTTGGTCCAAAGTTACTTTATGAAAATAGAGGTCTTGAGTTCAAGTCTTTCTTTTTGTTGCATTACTTTTTCAAAAATCACATGTAACTTATGTTTTAAAGTTACTTTTGTAAAAGTGTTCTCACCCATTATAAAAAGTGAGTCACTTATAATTCTAAAGTCTCTTTATGTTTCATTTAAGTTACAATTTAGTGGGTAGCTCATAAAGTATCATTGTAAAATTGACTTTCACTTATTTATAAAAGTGGGTCACATAATTTTTTTTAAAGTGAGCTAATTAGATTAAGCTTGGAAAATGAGGGGATTTTTTTTAAATATAAAATTATCATTCATTTCCACACATCCACGCACTTCATCGGCATCTTCAACAACTTTTCTTCAAAAAGCCATAACTTCTTCATCTGGAAGATGTTTTCGGCCTAATTTTTCGAGATCTTTCCATTGGAATACTTAGTTTCAGCATCCACAACTTCAGTTTCTATTAAAATGGAAAGTTCATGCTAAGTTATTCTTGGCAGCACCAACTACTTTTAATGGTGGTCCTACATTGTGGATTTACTTAGAAATAAAGGTCTTTACAGAATAGCGTCAGGCCAAGAAACTAAACCTAAAAATGAAGATAAGGCAACCAAATGGGAAAATAGACAAGATCAAGCACATGGGTTGATAGGGATGTCTATTTCTCCAGACCTTAGATTCCATATCGGGGAACTTGATACCCCTAATGAAGCAATGAAACAGTTCACTAAATTTTTTGAAATTAAAAATGAAATTAGAGCCCATCAACTCGAAAATGAGTTGCTTACGTTGGACCCTAATAATTTTTATTCCATTGAAGATTTTTTGTCCAAGTTCAAGACCCTTAGACTTCTCTTGGAAGGTGTTAAGGTTAAGAAATAAGATGGTAGCCTTATCTATTCCATTCTTACTAAATTGGGACCAGCCTACTCTGTGTTTGTTTCCACTTTCCATTCTACCAGAGAAGCCTTTATTTCTCAAGGACAAGACTACAAGTCCCCCTCTTTTGATGCCTTTTGTGATTCTTTAATAAGAGAACAAGAACAACTCTTACATCTTGGTCTTCTTAATCTTGGAAACTCTTCTAAGGAAGCCTTAGCCGCCCAACACCAACCAAATACAAAGAATCCTAAGAAGCAGTATCCTAAAAAGAATGGTCCTAAACCAAACAACGGTCCTAAACAATTTCAGACTCAAAATGAAAAATCATTTCAATAAAATGATAAGGAAAAAAAAAAAAAAAAGGGAAGAAGATTGATAGACATTTTCACTTTTGTAATCGAGATGGCCACTTAGAATCCAAATGCTTTAAGAAGATGGAAGCCTTGGAAGCAGCAATGAAGAAGCATAACATCCATTTGGAGCACTCTTCAACTTCAACTTCATCTTCAGGAATAACACTTTCTGCATGTGGTTGTCAAGTATCTCGTTCTGGTTATGCACTAAATGTGTCTTCTTCTTCTTATCATTCTCATGAGTGGCTCATAGATTCTGGAGCTTCTTATCACATGGCCAAAAACAAAGCCATGTTTTCTTCTTTAAATGACTGTAACACCAAAAATATATATGTTGGTGATGATAGATCTCTTAGTGTTGTAGGGACTGGAACTGTTCATCTAGACAATGGTCAATTTAATGATGTATTATGTGTTCCAACCCTATCGTGCAACCTTCTATCTATATATCAGATAACTCATTCAGGTGCAGGTAAAACCGTTGAAGTTTCACCTCACGATGTTGTAATTAAGGACCTAAGAGATCCTAAACAGATTTTAGCTACTGGAATTGCTGATGATTCTACAAGGTTGTATAAGGTTAACAACTTTGGGTCATCAACTCTTCCCACTATATTTGTTGCTCATAATGATGAAGTGAGCAAACCACATAATCGATTTGGTCACTTAAGCTATCGCTTCCTTCAAAATCTATGTAAAGAAAATATGGTGACAGGTCTTCCTATGGTATCTTGCAGAGATGGTTTTTGTTCCAGATGTGTACTCGGAAAATATCATCGAGATAGTTTTGAAAAACGTGCCTCTTGGCATGCCTTAGCCCCTTTACATCTTGTGCATAGTGATTTATGTGGTCCACTTCCAGTTGTTTCATTCTCTGGCTACAAGTATTTCTTAACTTTCATAGATGATTTCTCCAGACGCGCTTGGATATAATTCTTAAAACTCAAGAGTGAAGTATTTAAAATGTTCTTAGCCTTTAAGGCCTTTGTTGAAAAACAATTTGGAGATCAAATTCTTAAGCTAAGATCTCATAATGGCAGATAATATGTTAACAACAAATTCATCAACTTTTTCACTAAGAATGGAATTCAAATGCAACATATTGTTCCATATACTCCATAACAAAATGGTGTAGCTGAAAGGAAGAATCACACCTTAAAGGAAATGGCTAATTGTATGCTTCAATCTAAAGGACTTAGTCTTAATTTTTGGGTAGAAGCAATTAACTGTGCAAATTACATAGTAAATCGCACTCCTACTAAGGTTTTAAAGAATATCACTCCAGAAAGAGCATGGAGCTCAATTAAACCTTTCTTGTTTTTGGAAGTGAAGCATGGGCCCATATTCCAGATGAGAAACATAGAGCTTTAGAACCTAAGAGTGAAAAATGTATTTTTGCTGGATATTTTGAAGATGTTAAAGTATATAGACTTATTCCACTTAAGTCAAAAAATGTTATCATAAGAAGAGATGTAAATTTTGCTGAAAATATATCATCCTACGAGCCTAATTCGGCAGATGTGCCACCTCTCTCTATCCCCTCTACTTCTGAAAACATTTCTTCTTCAGATGATGATAGCGAGGATGACAATCCTCCCCCACCTTCTCAGGATCCTCCTTCAGCTCCTCAACTTCCTAAATGGGTCTGTGCTACTCGAGATGCAAAATGTGCTCTTGTGGGTGATCCTATAGATCAACGGTGTACGCGTTCTCAGTTCAATAGAGCCTCTTCTTTACTAGCTCAAGATTCAATGAATCATGATCCTGACACCTTTGCAGAAGCTTTAGGCCATCCAGATTGGGACACATTTATGAATGAAGAATATCATTCATTATTGGCAAATGATACATGGGATATTGTTCCTCTTCCAAAGGGAAGAAAACTTGTTAGATGCAAATGGGTTTACAAAACCAAGTTTTGACCAGACGGAAAAGTTGATAAACATAAAGCTCGTCTTGTTGCTAATAGCTTTTCACAAGTTGAAGGCATTGACTATACTGAAACCTTCTCCCCTGTTACCAAAATGAACTCTATCCGCCTTTTTCTTTCCCTTGCTGCCTCTTTCAAATGGGAAGTCCATCAGATGGATGTTAAATCTGCCTTCTTGCATGAAGAAATCTATATGGAACAACCTCTTGGATTTATACAAATAGACTCCAGCCTTGTATGTCAGCTTAAGAAATCCCTTTATGGTTTCAAGCAAGCCCCTCGGGCTTGGTATGCCAAAATGGATAGCTTTCTTTCAGATACTGGCTTTTCTAGGTGTCATTCTGACAATACTGTCTACACCAAGAAAGTGGGTAAGTCTCTTATCATTCTTGTTCTTTATGTTGATGATCTTATCCTTACTGGTAGTGATCCCAACCTTATAAACCATGTGAAGTCCAGCCTTAGAAAGCAGTTTGAAATGGCAGACTTAGGACACTTGCATTATTTTCTTGGTCTTCAAGTCTTGCAATCCAAGGAAGGTATTTCCCTTTCCCAGTCCAAGTATGCATGTGATCTTCTACGCCACTTTCACATGGAAGACTGTAAGCCAACTGCTTCTCTCTTTCAATCTGGAGTCAAATTTTCAGTCAGTACTTCCCCTAAAGTTGATGCTACTTTATACCGTCATCTTGTAGGAAAACTTTTGTATCTGACCCATACCCGTCCTGACCTTTCCTTTCTTGTTGGCCTTATTGCTAGGTTTATGCAAAACTCACATGAAAGTCATTAGAAAGCAACTAAAATAATACTTCATTATGTTTGAGGTACAGTTCAGTTTGGGATTCATTACAGTGCAGAAGCATCTCCTCTATTGGTTGGTTTCACTAATTCCGATTGAGTTGGTGACCCTGATGATTGGAAGTCTACTGCAGGTTATGTCTTCACTCTTGGTTCTGGAGCTATTAAATGGGCTTGCAAGAAACAAAGTGTCATTTCTCTTTCTTCAGTAGAAGTAGAGTATCGTGGTGCCATAGAAGCTAGTAAGGAAGCCCTATGGCTTTGTCAAATCCTATCAGAGTTTGGCTTTCAGCAGCAGCATCCGACTACACTTTGGTGTGATAATCAAAGTGCCATTCAACTATGCAAAGATCCAGTTCAACATCAACACAGAAAACACATTGAACTACACATGCACTTCATCAAAAAGCTCATTCATGACCATGTTCTTGAAGTGCAATATTGTTCAACCAATGATCAAGTTGCAGACATCTTTACAAAGGCTCTCACAGAGGCGAAGTTTACTAAACTTCGATTTATGGTTGGTGTTAGGCCCCTATACTACTAGTGTAACCCCTTATTGTTATTAGTATAACCCACTTATTATATTGATGTATCCATGTAGTGCCCATATTGTTACTATTGTGCCCCATAGAAGCCCACTATTGTTATTATTGTGCCCTTACATTATTATTGTTATGTCGGCTCTGATTATGTTATGACCCCTTAGACTCCTATATATAGAAAGGAGGACTTCTCATTTGTATCATCAAAGAATTGTTCATTTATGTAATGTAAAGGAGGTTGCCCCCTCGAAGAGGATGAATTCTAAGGCGTTGATCTATATTTTCTATCTTTTCTTGAGCTGGTTTCATAACATTTGGTATGAGAGCTTTGGATTCTAGGGTTTCGCTGCTCCAAACAGGTCATCGTGGAATTTTCACTATAACTTTTTTTTCTGTGATGTTTCAGAAGTCGCAAAAAAACCCATTTGAGAAGACATCACGCTGAACCTTCGGTCTGAATTTCAGAGCTTTTCGCACAATATTTTAGGAGATATGATCTGAGGAAGTTGGTCTTTTTTGCAGACTCCTGAATTACATTCAAAACAGGTGACCTAGGGAAAATCATCATAACTTTCTCTCTGAGGATCGGATTGAAATTTCGTAAGAAGGTATAGAAAGAGGACGGACTGTATTTTCTTGTATATATTTTTCAAAGCCAAAGGTAGAAAAATTGACACGTGGAACTTCATACAAGTTCGCTCTTATGGAAAGGTCTATAATCAGGTCATCTTGGGAGATTGTGCATAACTCTTTCTTGGAGAATCCAATTTGGATCAGACTGGTGGCATTGGAAAGAGGACACAGAGTGCTACTACAGGTCACAATTTCAGAACTTAAAGATCCAAAAGTACAGAGTTACAGTCGTTTCAAGGTCGAGATCCTAAAATCAAGAAAAAGCAAGATGAGGAAGTTTGATGGCAAGGATTCGGTAAATTGGATACTTCAGATGGAGCAATATTTTGATCTACATGGTTTACAACTGTTACAAAAGGTATGTATTGCATCTTCATATTTAGAACCAGATCAATTTTTATGGTACAAAGGGCTTTGTTCTCGTAAACAACTTGTTACGTGGTCAATTTTCACGGAGGAAATGATAGCACATTATGAGGATACAAAGAGCAACACCTTCTTTAGAGCAACACCACAACAATTGGAAAGAGTAAAAGGGCTTTGTGACATAGTGGAAAGCAAAATTATGGAAACCGGGAAGCGTACCCCTCACAACTATAAAGATGGAATTGTTATTTCTCCTAGCCTTCCACAACCTACAAGGGTTACACCACAACAATTGGAAGAAAAAAGAGAAAAAGGGCTTTGTTACAATTGTGATAGCAAATGCACTAAAGGTCATAAGTGTGCTGAGAAGAAATTATTTGACATAGAATATGAAGAGGAGGAAGAAAAGGATCAAGAAACAATAAAAGAAGAAGATATACGCCAGGGCCCCACCCCAGAGAAAGAAGAAATGAATCAGACCATATCTTGTAAAGCATTGGCAAGAATTACCACTCCTCAAACTCTCAAGATAGAAGGACATATCAAGAAGAAAAATGTGCAAGAAGTGAAAGATCACATCAACAAAGAAGAAATGGAGCCAACCATATCTTGTAATTCATTGTTCAAAATTACCACTCCTCAAACTATCAAGACAGAAGGACATATAAAGAAGAAAAATGTTCAAGAAGTGAAAGATCACATCGAGCATCAAGAAATGAATGCGACCATATCTTATAAAGGATTGGAAGAAATTACCACTCCTCAAACTCTAGAGATAGAAGGACATATCAAGAATAAAAAGGTTCAAGCAGTGAAAGATCACATCGAGCATCAACAACAAGTTCTCCAACTTTTAAAGGATAACGCCACTTCGGTGCAAAATCAAACGAAACAACAGGTAGATCAACATCGTAGTGAAAAATGTTTTGATGTAGGTGATTGGGTATTTTTACTGCTACATCTCAAGCAAGCTATTTATGAGAAGGAAATGTTGGCAATACTACATGCACTTAAAAAATGGCGACCTTACCGAATGGGAAGAATCTTCAAGGATGAGGATGTGAAAGCATTGTTTTGTGCTATTTATATTATCCAACCAGATTGGATAAACGAAGCAAGGGATGAATGGAAAAAGGACAAAGAAGTATGGCCACTTATTCAAAAGTTGCAAAAGATCCCAATTCAAACAATATTGCCAGAAATTAAAGAGGAAGGAAAAATCATATTGGAACCTGGAGCAGTCACAGAAACAAGAACCCGACAGCTATGAAATCGATCAATTTCAGAGTATCTTATCAAGTGGAAGAACTTACTCGCTGAATATTCCACATGGGAGGACAAGAATTTTATACAGAAGCATCAAGAACTACTCAAGCGTTGAGGACAATGCTTTTTGAAGGAGAGGGGCATGTTAGGCCCCTATACTACTAGTGTAACCCCTTATTGTTATTAATATAACCCACTTATTATATTGATGTACCCATGTAGTGCCCATATTGTTACTATTGTGCCCCATAGAAGCCCACTATTGTTATTATTGTGCCCTTACATTATTATTGTTATGTCGGCTCTGATTATGTTATGACCCCTTAGACTCCTATATATAGAAAGGAGGTCTTCTCATTTGTATCATCAAAGAATTGTTCATTTATGTAATATAAAGGAGGTTGCCCCATCGAAGAGGCTGAATTCTAAGGCGTTGATCTATATTTTCTATCTTTTCTTGAGCTGGTTTCATAATAGTTGGAGGTCATGAAGTTGTCACTAAGGGGGGATAGGCTCTAATGCCACCTTCCTTCTCCTATTGTGTCATATTTACACATCCTTAAATCCTATCCCAAGTTGTTCTTAAGGGGGGATGTTAGGATATTCCGACACATAGGAAATAGTTAAGTATAACTTGGTCTAGTGTAGAGTTAGGTAAAATGTGTTTCTTTACTATGTACTTTGTAACTTACAATACAACGGTCATGATATGTTCTAGACGTGAAGTGATCTGATGGTTCATTCTCTCCTCGGTATTACCGACACTTGATCCATGGCTTAACACCCGATTGGTCCATGATCTCTATTTAAAGAGAATGGAGGGTCATTTGTAGGGTGACCGTTCATGAGAGAAGCTTATGTAAATTTTCTTTCTTTTATTAATAAATTTCCTGAAGTGACCGCATTGGCTCAGGCTGTGGACTGTTTCCCTCTTTGAGGGTTTTAACCACATCAAGAATATTGTTGTATTGATCTGTGATCTATTTGTGAGCGGTGTCCCTGTGTTATATTTGAGTGCTCTATCATCAAACAATCCAACAAGGAAGCCTCCTGCCAAGTACCCTATCCTCAAATAAGGGGAGAATAACACCCCATACCTCCTGAGAAAAAATACAAATGAACACCAGCACGTGGTCTATTGTTTCCCCTTCACATTTGCATAGAGTACAAATTCTAGGACCCTACCTTGCCCTATTTTGTAGAACCTCTCACATCAAAACATTATTCGTTAGGGCCAACCACATAAAAATCATGGATTTCATTGAAGATTTAACTTTCCAAATCTTCCCCACCACCAAGCTACTACTACTGCTTCATCATCAAAGATAGCCTTGTACTGCAAGCTAGCTGTCAACAGTCATATGGCAGGATCATTGGACCATACAACTTTCTTGCGTGAAGAAGACATGGAGACAACTCTTTGCTCCTAAATGAAACCAATGTTGAGTTAAAAAAAATGCTTGATTTTGTACTGAGCAACAACAAAATATACAGAATTTCCTTGTGACAGAGTTACTAAGATGGAATATTCATCTACAAACATTTACTTATCAGGATGAGAAAACGCAAATCGAATTTCTTTCTTATTCCATAGACTCCAACAATGAGATAAAAAAAAAAAAAAAGTAACAAACAAAACAAAACAAAACAAAAACACATCAAGTTTGTTTACCCCAACATGCCAACGAGTAGCAAGCCCCAACTATATAATATAAGAAAGTAGTAGATATCCCAAAGGCCTGAAGGGGATCTAGTGGAAAGAAGTGACCGTTGTCAAAATCCTTCCGATCAATATATAAATATATAAATGTAGATTTATTATTATTTTAATTGGAAATCTTCAATTAAATAATAAAATTTAATTATGTCTCTCCCAATCTAAATTGCTTATTAGCATAATTCACTACCTTCATACGTCTTGCATTTCTTAACAACGTTGTAACCTGTGAATTAATTTCCTTTTTGGTGCACAATATCTACCTTATAGGACAATATGGTGCAGTGGCCCAACCCCTACAGATCATTATGACAAACTAAGAATAACAGAGAAGATGAAAGGTTGTACAAACTAGCATGTTTTTCAAACAGCTAATCCAACATCAGTGCCTTAACTTTTTCATGAAGATATCATATTGAGAACGTTTGAAAAATGTTGGGAAATTTGGGTAGTGACTATCTCTCTTCTGCAAGGGTGATGCGGAAAGAGTGATAAGATTTCATTGTTTTGAATTTTTTCTTGTTAAATCAGAAAAGCCAATATCAATGGAGATATTTGTATTTTTTACTAAATTTTGTGAAGTGACTAAATGTAGCTTTAACCATTCACCTTAAGATGTTTTTACAATATAATTTTCTAAGTCTATTTAATATCTTCGTTATCATAAAACCCAACCTATATCTATCTTAACTCCACATCCACCAAACTCTTAGAGGGATGAAATCTATTTATCCCTCTCGACACTTGGTAGACCCAGAATTAAGATGGATCTAAGATGATAGAATTCCCCCTTTAAATAGCCTATGCTCACATGAATACCATGGTATTACCATGGGTCAATACCATGGGTTATCATAAACCCAGAGCTTAAAAACTACTATTAGTAATTTATAAAAATTGATAAAATTAATAATTGATTATTTTTTTATTTTTTTTAATCGAGTTAAAATGTTTAAGTGACATTAAATTACAAGATCCATTTTTACTCTTGATCTACCAAGCCCCGAGAGGGCTCAAATATTTTTCACTCTATGCTAGTTTGCATATCACGATATTTGATCCTTCTCAACGCTTAGTAGATCCAGAGTAAAGATGGATCTATGTTGGTTTAATTCCCCCCTTTAAATAGACTACATTCCACGTGAATATCATGGGTCAATAACCTGTGCCATATTTATTTTTATTAATACTAATATTAGGGTTAATAATGTTTTTTTGCATGGTATTAATAATAATTTGGCCCATGGTATTTGGCCCATAGTATTTGGCCCATAGGCTTCACCTAAACATAACACTTTTTTTAAGTGTTCGTAAATATAAGGTGACTTATGGAGTAAATATAAAAATATGTTTTATTTATTTACCATACCTCTCATTTATTTATGTTTTTATTAATTTACCATACCTCTTTTGTAAATATGGTATTTGGCTCATAGGATTCACTTAAATAAACCTCTTTTTTGAGCCTTCTTAAATAGAAAGAGGGTGATGGACTAAATATAAAAGGAGGTTTTATTTATTTACCATACCTCTAGTTTATTTATATTTTTATTTATTTACCATACCTTTGGAATAAGTATAAAAAGAGGTTTCATTTATTTACCATGCCTCCACTTTATTTATATTTTTATTTATTTACACCCTTTTCATCGATGAAAACCAGATTTGAAAACAGGAAGACGTTCACAGAAGAAAACAGGGTGATTGGGACCAAATACAACCTCCCAAACCACCTCCCAAACTAGAAAATGGGCGATTGCAAACGAATTTAACATTAGAAAGCAAAAAAATCAGGTGATTGTAATGGAATGTAACCTCTCAAACCATGCTAATTGGGTCAAATGAGTCTTTTCATAGTTTATCCACCCCTCTTTTGGGCTAAAATGAAACTATATATATATATATATATATATATATATATATATATAAAAGTTGGGCTAAATATATGAAATGGGTGTTTTATAAAAATTCCGCTCGTCTAAAATGAAAAACCCCTTAGATTTCACCCTTGGCCTAAAATTCAACCCTAAAATTTACCATGGTCCTGAACTTCCGGAGCCATTTTTTAGGTCCTGAACTTTTTGATCTTTCCAACAAGGTATCATACGCCTCAAACAGAGATAATGTAAAAATCGACGATGGTGTTTTGCCAAAAAAACGTCGTTTAGGGCCTCAAAATGGCTCTGAAAGTTCAGGTCCCCAAAAACTTCCAAAAATAGTAAATTGTGCTACAATTAAGGAAACTGAAAAAACTGGAATAACAATGGTGAGGGTCCATGTGGAATAGGTGGGTGGCCACCAATATCCACCAGAATCACAGAGAGGGGTAGAGATAGTTTTGGCTGGAGAATCTTCTCCGAAGCCAAGAATACACATCAGAGAGGCAGAGAAAGACATAGACGAGGCAGTGCAGTTCCCAGTGAGGGTGACATGGAGCCGAGAAGGGCTCATGCAGAGCAGCGCGGTGCCTTCCAAATAGAAGTCGGAGATTTTGTTGGGGTTTTGATGTTCTGAGTCGGGAGGGCTGAAGTCGAAGCTCCTGAGAGAAAATCCATACAACATAGAGGTGATGCAGTGCCTCAAAGGCAATGACATAGGCCCACACAGTGACTGCGTAGGAGCAGTGCAGAGGTAACAGGGGACTCATTGGTTCAGTTGCTGGATCAGCTAGAACTTGCAGTGTAGAGTGAGTTAATCTCACTGATTTCTTCTACCAAGTGATATTCTCTATACTAAATTGCTAACAAATCATCTAGAGTTTGTATTCAAAAATAACTTTTGATTAATAATAAAAACCCTCAGATATGTTGCACCGGTTTTCCCACATTGGGTTTTTTCGGGGACTGTTTCTCCAAAAATAACTGTGTCACTTGTGTTGTATGTTTTCCTATTCAATTTCTTGTTTCAACATATTATTTTTAATTAAGTAAAAGTTGTAGTAGTATTTACTTCGATATTTACCATAGAACACAGTAAATAACATGTATGGATTAACAGGTAGGAGAAGTAACATCAGTTTGTTGCAGTAGGAATTCCAGATTTAAGGAATTTACACATATGGAACAACTATGTAATTCTGGCTTTTTTGTTATAAAATAAAGTATCAATTTATCAAACAAAAAAATATTTATATTTTGAAAATTTTATATATCTAATTATTGTCTTATGTAATTGAATGAATTATTTAATAAATTTAAATTCATACTTAAAATTTAAATAAATTTATTATTTAGTTATCCTATTACATATTTCAAGGATATGATCATAATTCTCATTATAATATATAAATAAGATTTTTTACAAATTTAAATACAAATGATATAAAATTTAAATAAATTAATTATTCATTTATCTTTCAATTAAATTTATTTTTCATAAAATAATAATAATTATGTGTTTACTTTGGGATAGGTTTTTAAAATTTAATTAGTTATCAATAATTATTAGGTGGATGGTAGGGATTTAATCTCTATATAATATTTTAGAATATGTTTAGTAGCATAACAAATAAAAAATTGATATTAGTGAGTTATGCTTTTTTAGGCATGTTGTATGGATAAGCCATGATATTGTAACAAAGCCTATTTACACATTAATAATCTCCATGGTAAAGTGGAGGTGAATGTCCATGGTCAAAAATCTTGTTCCATATTTTTTTGAACGTATATATGTTTAACTTATGTATTAATTCCTTTTATAACTAATGCATTCATATGCATTAAATGGCTGGTAAATGCCCATACGCATCAATTCATGATAAGCATCAAAACACTTCATAATATATCTCATATTATTAAAAAAAATAAAAATTAACTAAAATATAACCACTCACCCAAAGAGATCAAATGTGTTGATATGCAAATTTCTTTTAGAGTGCAAAACTTGAAGAAAAGTGTGCACCTTCAAAAGATCATATATATATATATATATATAGATATATATGAAGTTCATAATAAAATATATTACGTAATGTAACATCATTCAACATCAATAACAAACAAACAAACAAAAAATTACTCACACTTTTTATCACAGATAGCAAATCTTGTGCATTTAAAATGGTTAATGTGTCAAAGTTATAGTTATAGGGGTACATTATTTATTGTTTATGTGTTAAGTGTTCAATTCTCTTTGAGTTTTTAGCCTCATTGGAATGTTCTCCCTTTTTAACACCTAGCATTATAAGCTACACGGTACCTCGGGCATATATTTCCATATTCTTATAGTTAATAACCATGTATTGTCTTTGATGTGAGATTAATTGTAAAGGTTGGTACTATGGCTAAAATAATGTCAAGGTTTATTAATCGAAATTCTACCCCAGCAACCAAACAATCTCAAAAGTGAGGATTTGACAACTGGTGTCAATCCGATTGTTGTTCCGCTAGGGTTAGGATCTGATAGTTCGACTACTCTTCCACAGTTTATGGGTAACTACCTAGTTTTGTCCACCATTCTATCCATCATTCTCTCTCCATCACTTGTTCGAATAGGCTTTCCATTCGTTTCAACTTGGAGGTTTCCATCAAACCTCCCTAGGTAAGTTTTGATAATTTTGTGCGCAACCTAATTCCTTGGCTTATCTATGGCTTACCTTACTCGACACCGGTTCATACGCATGGCAGGTAATAATAATGATATCCTGTGCAACTTCAAGTCTCCTTCATTGAATCTGATTTAGAGGAAAGGTCTTAGTCCTTACATTGAATCTTTGTTTTCGTTTGCCTGTAAAAATCATAGGTCCAAGTTCTAGTTCGAATACTCCAACCCTATGAGGGCCCTCCTACAAGTAATAACATCAGCGTTATAGCTTCCAGCACCCTTTTCCGTTTCTTTATTTAAGTTATCTATTCCTTTTATTACTTGCTTTCTAGTGGTTTTTCTCGGATATCCTTCCTTTGGTTTGATTGAGTGTTTTAAATGATTTTTTAAGCTTATGAATTCCACGCAGTGATTCAGGGGTTAAGAGTTTTGAAATGTTCTCTAAGGGTTTTCTACTGTAAACTAGACTTTCATGATTATATGGGGGAAATTTTCTTTATTTGATAGACTGAGGCATATTACCTGTGGTTTCAGTCTCTGAGTGAGTTTCTTAAATTTTATGCACTGTAATCACTGTATTTATTTTGGAAATGGTTGATCATTCATGGTGAATCTCTACCGTACTTCTTTGTACAATTTTTTTGGACTTATTGTTAAACTAAGAATTTCGGCCTTTGTTAATGTAATTTTCATCGAATGGTATGTTATTTATGCCTAACAACAATAGTTATCATGTTTAACCCTTTTTTCCGGAAATGTAAGTATTTTTTTAGAGATTTACGTTTTCAAAAGAAAGTATTTCGGTCTTCATTGTTTTACATGCAATATTCTTCGGTCTCTCAAGGTATCAAAACATATTCTAATTTGTTGGCTTGAGTCAGCTTAACCCGGAACTAAACGAGTCCCCTTAGGTTTCCTCAACCAATGGTTCTTATTCAATTAGAGGCGTTAGAAAAATAATATTACTGATTAATTCTTGTCACTGCTTATAGGACTATGTACAAATTTTGTGTTATACTTTTCCTGTTCAAACCCCAATTTCAATGGTGACCTTGTCAACCCTTTTTAATTCTTGCATGCAGTCACAATCTTTTTTTTTATCAGTTTCCTATACAAGCAGAGTTAACCCTAACTGAGGAAAAATTTGTTTTTCATTTAGTTTCATGTTTTCATGTCAGAGAAGGCACCATGACTCGGTTGGATCTTTTCTTATTCTTTCAATCCTAAAGGATTTGGTCATGTTTGTACTATCTTTTTTAGGCGAGTTTTTGTTGTTTGGATTATGGTCACAGATTATCATTATCTTCAATTCTTAAGAATTTTCCATTTACAAAAGAGTACAAGACATTTAACTTTTCTTTGTCCAAGTGTAACACTTCTTTGCTTATAGCATTTTCCATTGTTATAATTAAAATCATCATTTCCATTATTATAATCAAATCATCATTTCCACTTTTATAATCAAATCATCATTTCCACTATTTTTCTTCAAATGAGCTTCATTTACAAGAAAAGAGTATATTTATGTAATTCACATATAACCTTGGTATACTTATCTGAACAATCAACATTCAAGGAATCCAACTGAGAGAATGACCTCTCCTCCTAGCCACGAGTATCGAAAATTAAGTCTAGTTTCTCCCCACAAGATTTCAGCCTCTAGAAAAGTAGTTAGATAGTGACCTCTAAGGTCTATTCTCTAGAATCAGAGCCCATCATAGCCAAGAGTTCTTAATCACTTCAAGATCTCCACTGGCTCACATTCCAATTCAATAGTACCTTATTGGCACTGTCTTTCTTGAATTTTATCTCTCCTCTCCTTCAGGTGCCTCCAGCTTTTTCTTCTTGCTATCTTCGACACCTTTCTCCCATTGAGATGTTTTTCTATAGGGAGAGGGAGAGTGGCTAAATATTTGGTACTTGACAATATCATCATTGGCCCTTTACCGTGAATTCCAAGACTTGTCAATTTTAACCAAAAAGTAAATCGAATAATTACTCATTTTAATCATTACAATTTCACTATGCTTTTCCACTAAGTCCATTATTTACCAAGTTTGGGTAGTAAAAATAAATAAATAAATACTTATGGTACCTGGGGGTGTTACATCTCCCCCACCCCAATTCATAACATTATCCCCAGTGAAGGAAACACTTTATGAGATTGTAGATTGGTTTTCTTCACCACAAGGCACATACATCATATGCTTCAGGTTTCAAACAACCCTTCATCATGTGCCAAGGTATGTGACTAATAAGGTGGTCTTCCAGGAGCTAACATATCAGCTGAACAATGGATTATCTGCACAACTCCAGAGGAGGAAGAAGGAGCCTTGGCACCAATTTCTTTTATGAATTGGACTTTATGAGCCTAAGAGCCTTAAGGAAGCTAATATTGAAATTGAAGAACTCAGGCACCTTCATTTTAGAACAATTGGATTTCATAGATATGATTCCAGGAATGTTTGCAGGAAACATTGTGATAAGATACAATATAATTGACCATATGTACCAATCAATATTCCAAAATATGAAAATATAAACAATTGGTACAATGCACGGAGGAAGAATCAGCTAGGAGATGAGGCAGGGCCCTCCTAGGCTCCACGGGTACTAAATGTATATATGGAGGACAATCAACATGAAGTAGTTGCCCAAGTTGACACAGTATCACCCAGAAAGAGACTAAAGCATGATCCAATGGCAAAAAGAAGTAGAAATTTCAAGGTTGATCCAATGTGCAAAGGTGAAATTGAGGCAGAGAAGCAAAGGAAACAAAGGGAGGAAGAAAAGAGAAGGTTAGAAGTAGAGAAGCAACTAGAGGAAGAACGTAAAAGGGAGGAGGAGTGCTTACACAAAGAAGAAGAAGAAAAGAAGAATCAAGATGACTTGTTGAAGAAAATTAAAGCATAGGAAGAAAGGAGAAGAGCAGAAGAAGAGGAACAACAGAAGCAGTCACGGGAAGAAGAAATGAAGAACAAATAGGAGGAAGAAGTCGCACAGAAAATGGAGGAAGAACATATGGCCTATGAAATGGAATCTGATTTGGAGGAGTTTTCCATTGAACCAATTGTATACTAACCCAACACTCATGCAAAACCTCCTCTCACTAGTGGCCATCTCCCATTAATCGAAATGGGAATTTCTCCTCCACTTGATGACAAAGTTATGGATGTATCCAACTTTACCTTCAACCAGCTAAATAAAAATATTGTACAAGAAAGGTGAAGGTGCTTTTTTAATGATCTTGTCCATCCAGTCTCCATAACCACAGAGACGGTAATAACATCCAATACCAAGAGAAATCCCTAAGTAGTTATGGTAGTGAATGTGGGTTTTGTGATAGTAGACAAGACAATACATATCATCTTTTGAGTGAGAATGCAAAGTTACAAAAGGACCTAGCTGCCGCAAAACATGAACTCAATCATCTTTCCACAAAGAATCGTAGGTTGGCTTCTACTAGCATTAGCACAACAGATCTATGGATGTCCATACTTGAAGAATTGAAGCCAATAGAAGACACCATGAAGTAGTTTTACAGTGAAATGGTTCTCCTAGATGAGGTGGTGGTGCCCTTGGTCCAAATTCAGAATAAATCTCAAGAGATACTAAAGGTACTGAAGGTTACAAGCACAATTTTTTATTTGATGTAGGATTGGGGCATCAAAAATATTAACATTCCTAAGTGGATGATCAGGAAATACAGGATAGCTTCCAAGGTGGACAGAGCATAGTAAGACTACATACTCAAAATTACACCCATCTTGGTAAACAGGTGACTAACACCATAGCTTCTTATGTTCAACTACATAGTAGTTTCGAGTCCCAAGTACAAAAACCTATAATACCTTCTATGGGATCATTTGGATAAATAAGGGGTAAGGAGGTCATCATGAAGGAGTTAAAAGATTTCATTGAACAAATCAAGAAGGCTTGGAGTTGACTAAGGATGTTGTTCTACAGTAAGAAATTGAGCCAGTTAAGATTCACATGAAGTTATCCATGTTGTGGAGCAATATACAGTCAAACTCCAACTATATATTAGAAGATTCATTGGAGTTAAAGATGGGGTACATTGTAGAGCTACCAGTCATATTTAAAGTCATCGGAGAAAAGTTTAGAGCATTTCACTCCAACATCGTTGATGAACTCCATTCTTAAGCCATTGATTTGTATTTTCTCCTACATGAGGAGTTTTTTCTTATTATAAGTTTTGTCCAATATAGCCACCATTTTTATGTGTTTTTCTTTTATGAATAAGAAGTTTAATGTAAAATAAGTCCAAGAGACACATGTGGGATATGAAGAATCACATATAATCCCATAGGTTGTAGAAGTCAAAGAGTCTTGAGGAAGCTCAAAGGTTGTTAGCATTTGTTATAAATAAGCCCTCATAACTCAAGCAAAGGGCTTGGAATTTTGGAGATTTGGCCTTGGCTTCTCTAGTGGTGCATAAGGGAGAAGATCATTCATTTGGAGAATCCTTTTGTAGCTTCATGTTCCACTATTAGAGCTAGTTTTTCATCAATGTAACAGTGTACTTGGATCTTTCATTAATTATAAGAAGCTCTTAGAGTTGACACTCTTTCATGCATGTATCTTAAATGTTGTAAGACTATTATTTAGATGTTTGTGGTATATATTGTGTTATGCATACTGAAGAGAATGAACTACTTCGTTTCTTTAGCTATGAATCTTGTTGAATGGGTGTTGTTATGTGTTTATATGATCGTTGTTATATTGTGAACTAATTTGCAGCTTAATCAATGGTCATTTCTCAATTGCTCTTGTGCGTCTCTCTTAGGAGAGCACTAATAATTTTCTATTAGAGGCTCATCCCTTATATTTCTCGTGTGGAATCTCCTTTTACACCTTACGCTTGAGGCATCACAAATATTACACACTTGTTACCCCAAATTTATGTGCATGATATCTTGTGTATGTTTCACAGCCAAGGCACTCCTTTAAGATCACTTACAATGGTGGTCAGACCTTATATCTGGATGGGGCTCCTACACCAAATAGTGTGAGGTATAATTGGTACTTCACATCAGGGAGGCCCCATATATGTTGGCGGTATCCAACACCATCAATATTTCCCTTTTTCATATGCCATTTCTAATTGTATAATGTATCCTTGCCACTCTATTATTCCAGGAATTTTCTTAATTGCATGTTCGTTCATGTATTTTTCTATGCAGTTTAATGCAAATGAATCATTATGCATGATTGCATTGCAAAAATTCTATGCAATTATGTGTCGTAAATAGGGAACATCATATTCATTCTCCATCAATTGGCATATTGTTTCAAAACAACTTTCACTGTAAATACTCCTAAATGTGGAAAATATCTTAAACATAAGTCTACCTATGTTTTTTTCTATTTGCATCCATCCATGTTTTGTTTTTTTGTATGTTGTAATATTTATCATATGTTCATGATCAGTTCCTATTAAACATTTCTTCTTACACAAAAGAGGTTCAAAATGTCTGGTAATTGAATTTTCATCGAGGAACAATATGTCATAACTTTGTTTGCACAAATTTGAATTAAAATGCAAATAGTTTTTCATTGTTGTCTTTGACCAAAGTCTTATGGGAATTTTTAGCCAGTTTGATAACCAATGTATAAAAAATATGTCCCCCAAAGTCCTCGTTCTTCCCCAGCAATAGTATTTGAAGTTGATTTTGTCATCATTTCCAAGTAAACATTCGGGCTATTTATACCATGCATTTGTATTAATGCATCTATATTCAATTCACATTTGTGAGATAATATAGCTTAGGTGTTCCCTTCATGTAAACAATTCTTGAAATGTTCTATTTTTCATTCACACAACTTTGTTGGCATGTATCTAAAATGCAATACAATTCGCATAGTATCGAATAGGGAATCTCCCGTAGAATATGAAAAATTGTTTAAACGAAATAGATTATGTTGCCTTAGTATTGCATCTATACCACTTCTTTCTATAGTAAACAAATGCTTCTCCATTTATGCTTTAGCAATCACGCTTCAAACATGCTTGTTCATTGATGTTTTAGCAATCTTGCTTTAAAATAAAAATAAAAATAAATCACTATGAGTTACTGCTCAAGAATAAACACAACATAAACAATGTAGAGGAAAACTAGTAAAATGATATAGCTACAACCGACTCACTTAAACTATTGTCTATGAACAAGATATAGAATCACAAAAAAATGAACCACAACATACTTTATACGGATATTGTAAATCTGTATATGTTTTTTAAAACAGATAATGTGCATAATTATTATGCTAACGAGAAAAATGCACAGCCCTCAGAATAGAGTATCTGACAAATTCGAGGAAAACCATTTGTAACGAGCCCCTCCCTAGAACTATGAACTATGCCAATATACATTGGCAATATGCATGCCAAAAAAAAAATGCAGGTTCAACATCTGGCCAATGCAACTACCAACATGTTACCTGTTAAAATTGCGTCACAAGAGCTTCATAAAACTTAGACCTTTTGATTTATCATTCTTACACTAATGAGAAAAACACACAATTCTCATAATAAACTATCGATTATGATAACTATGAGAAAAACCATTTGTAACGAGCCCGTAAAGAAATATCAACTATTCCAATATACACGCCCAAAAATAATTCATGATCAACACTTGGCCAATGCAACAACTAACATGTTACCTACTAAAATTACGTCACAAAAGCTTCATAAAACTTAGATAATTTTTTTATGATTTGTGTCAGAGAACAAGTATGTGCAAAAGCAAACACAATATTTCTATAGCAAAGTTCCACACCTCCGCATTCACTCTCCCCCCCCCCCACCCCCCATGCATATTTCTCTAGCACACTTTCCTTCCGCACAATACTAATTTTTAAACAACCGAAGCCACTTAATATCAATCACTACATAAAATGTATCACACGGTTTAATATTTATGTAATTTTGTATATTTTTGTGATTCAGCGTAGATATTTTTACATGATCTATCCTATCTAACATGTCTTACATGCAAAATAATTACATGTGGTCATTATACACAGAAACGAGGAAAATAGAGTTAGACGACATTGATAACGTCATTGATGAAGCAAGTAATTTTAAGTATATAACATAAATGGCTAGCAAATTTCTCTTTCCACAACGCATTTAGAAGATGAAAGTATTGTTGGAGCTTATGTTTCTTTACGTGAGATTTTATCTTCAAAATAGTGTTGGGTTGTGTTATATTCTTTACACGACTAGCCCATGTAGTTTATGGGGGGGTTAGAGGGGGGCCGGAGCCCCCCCTTCATTGCACCGAATGTGCAGCGGGAGGGTCACGGGGGGGCAGAAGCCCCCCTGTACGGGGGGTTTTGGGGGGGGGGGGAGGCATTTAGCCCCCCTCTATAGGGTCTGGGGCAGTGCCCTAGGGAAAAAAAAATCGGACCCTATATTAGGTTGGGTGGACCTACCTATGGTTTTGTGCATGGTTTTTGCACATGGTTTTGGACGCGATGGTTTTCGGTCCATGGTATTGGATGCTTCGACATGTATAAATATGTATTGTAACATTGAAAGGAACATAATGAAAAATCAAGATGGTAGTCTTGGTTTTGGGATCTGGGGGAAAATCTTTGTGTATATGTGTTTTATGTGTTATGCTCTCGCATTGTTTATTTTTTGTATTTTAGAATTTGTATGCAGGTAATTTCTGTATGGGGTTAAAACCTGGAAATAAGCGTTCCATAAAATCACATCTTCGAATTTCAATCGGTCTTTAATGGCATCTCTAAATATTGCATGAAACAAGGAAATCATGAACATAAAGAAATGCAGTATGATGTTTCTTGAGTTTTGAGATGTTGTTCAAGCCCAGTTGGAAATAAATTATGTATTTTACAAGACATCATAGATATGAAAGACAGTCAACACTTCAACGATTACGGTTTTCCCTTTCCATCAAGCTCCCACACAATACAACCTGAATGCAGCTTTCCACCTTCGAATCCCTCTAGTTTTTATAGAGGATTTGCGCAGGACATGGATGCAAAGATGATAACACCTTCGAATTTTAATTGGGTATAAATGGAATCTCTAAATATCATATGGAAAGCATGAAATGTTGACAATAAAGCTAATACAGATTAGAGATATCATTCAAGCTCATTTGAAAATTGAGGATGTATTTTTTAATAAATCACAAATCCTAAAAATAGTCAACCCTCAAGCGATCATGGTTTTTTCTCTTCGTAGAGTGAAATTTGTCGCATAAGCATTTGTTAATAGTTGTATGGAGACACGAGTCCTTTACGTGCTAGGGAGAGCACTTCTTTGGTTAATTTTTAAACTCTTTTCCATTTAGAACTTTTGTAGATATAGCTATGTGGAAGAACAGTTGCATAGAGCTAATTAATTAATCAAAGGTTGTGCTCTTAGCTAATATGGAGCTAAGAAAAAAAAATTGTTATGCGCAATGAAGAATGTGTGGAAGACAAGGCATGTTCAGGTCAACAGAGGTGCAAAAAGGACACACATTACTAATACGTTTATTTTTCATTTGCATAGTCTAGCATAAGCATAAAGGGTAGCCAAAGTGTCGAGAGGGTAGAATGACGATCCAATACATTAATAGACAAGGAAGCACAAAGATAGATTTATAAAAAGTCCCTAGATAGATCGTTGTCTAGATAGAGTGTTATCTATATTTTTAATCGTCCCAATTCCTTCGATGGATACAGAAATAATTGTATCTGAACACGAAGGAATTATCATAATTTCTATAGTAATGACAATTAAATTAAAATAAAAAAATTGACATTATTCCCGAATCGCATGCTGACAGCAAAAAAAATAGCACGTGAATGACCATTTCGGCTCATTAAGTATCAGGGCGATATGACCGAAAATACATTGTGTTGGTAGAAATTGGTATCAATTTCAGAGGTGGCATGTGTAGGTTATTCTTTTTGAACTAAATTAAAAAATATTTCACTCACTTTCCACACATAAGTGTATCTATCTGGATCTGCACATACTAATGGTAAAGCTAATGTAATGATGGTCTACTGAAAATGGAAAATGTTGCGAATCTTCCAGAGTTATAAAAAACCAACAAACGAAATGAACCCAACAAAAGAACTGATAGATTAGCAGAATAGAACAATTCGCAATTGTGACAAGAAAAGTAGCACAAAAATCAAGCCAAAAATAGATAAATCCATGTTATTAATACAGAGAAAAGTTAAAGGAATGGCGGGGATGAAAAGTGTACAATGAAGAAGAAGCTATATTATTTATCGGTATGTTATGATCCAAACGCACCAGAAGGCTCCAAAGAGAAGCCTTGCGATTATCAGGAGGTCCTATTCGATTATAATTTTATGTGCCGACAATATGAGCAAAATGACCTGTGAATGTAATAGAAATCTTGTTTGATGACAAAATGAACACTTTGATCAACTTATTGTTAATGGTGATACCATATGCCCATATTCTCAGCACATGACATTATAATTATCAACAAAATGAACAATTTGGTCAATGATCCATCATATTGATTGAATGGATGTAAGTTTTATGAAATTGAAACTTATTAATGATTAATACTTTCTATCTTATTTAAAACAAAATATCATTTTTTATTAAAGTCCTTATTTCCATAAATTAATGTTTCTTATTTATAAGAAAATAGTAATGTTTATTATTTTTTTGTTGCTATTTAAATTAATTTTGTGTTTGCAGAATAAAGTGTCTTTTGTATCTAGGTTCTCATGCACATACAACATCCTCCGTGCATTCAACTCTTGTCCCGCACAATTAAATTTGCAAAAGTTTTCAATGGAAAAGAGCTCAAAATCAAATAATACAAGATAACTTCACTAGCAACTATTGTCTTGCTCTCACTCTCAGAACACTAATCGAATAAACGTCACGCAAAATTTGTACATTTGTTCTATTTCTATCGAATTTTGACAATATCAACACGTTAAAGAGAAAAGTGGACACCCAGGTGAATGTTATGCTCACTAGCACAAACCCCATGTTTCTCACAAAAACCCCATCCTCCACACACCTTTCATTGCACACAAGAAAACACTAATCAAAGAAAGAGAACCAAGACATTATGGGCACGTTAACCACGAACCTTATTAGCTAAATTTGCAAAAGTTTTAAATGAAAAATAGTTTAAAATTAAATTCGTCTATGCGGAATAAACTTCCATTTTCACCCTTATTTGTCGTCAATGTGAAATACAGTTCCCTCTCCACACAATAAAACATAATAATAATAACAGATTAACATTAATAGCTTAACATTAATTTCCCCTATGCATCCCTCATTCTCCCGCACATACACCATCTTCTGCATAGTAAAATCTTTGCACAATGAAACATAATAAAATTAATTATTATGTCCTCCCACACACACCCCATCCTCCATAAAGATACATAGCTCTATAAAATCAAAGCTCAATGAAACTGCTCTCCTACGCATCCTCCATCCTCGCACATTAAAATATTTGTACAATGAAAACTTTTAACATAATTTCATTCATGCCGAAAAAAGTTCCCTATGCACCCCCACTCTCCGCATATACCCCATCCTGTGCATAGTAAAACCTCCACACAATGAAACATTATAATATTAATTCAAAATGTGTTCATAGTTCAATTATTAAAATTTCCCTTTGCGTCCTTGTTCTTCACACATTCATAGCTCTTGCATATTTGTTCAGCGCCCCCTCCCCCGCCAATCCTTTGCAAAGGACCTACAAACACATCAATTCTAACACCATTGGGTAGAGAAATAACACATTGTCAGATCACTCACAAAAATCACAGCTCTCCCGCAAATACCCTCGTTCTCCTTCACATACCTCGTTCTCCGCAAAGATTCATAGGTCTATAAAATCAAAGCTCTACGCAACTACTCTCCTGCACATACTTTGTCTGTCGTATAGTAAAATCTTCGTGCAAGGAAATATTTTAACATTAATTTTGTCCCCACTGAAAAAATTTCCCTATGCACCCCCATTGTCTCACACATACCCCATCATGTGCACAGTTAAAGCTCTGCACAATGAAAAATAATAATATTAATTCAAAATTTGTTCTTAGTTAAATTTAATTAAAGCTCCCTTCACATCCTCATTCCCAGAAGAAAATATTTGCACATTGCTTTGCATGCAAAGTTTCATTATGCTCAACTTTCTAATCAAAGTAGCAACAAGTTTAACTAGTAAAAATATTAGATATCATTTTTTGGGATTCAATTGTGTTAAGTAAGCCATTCATCTATGACCATTTCCATGAGAGGTAGTCGTAACTAACTAATTTCTCATGATTTTTGAATAGTCCACTTAGCACTCATTACATCAGGTGATGCTCACAGGGGTGAAGAAGTGGGATTGAAACTAGTGAAATAAATCACATAGCGTCAATCGTCACTTTTGGGGCTTGCACCGAGTAACTAGGACTTCCCATGAGGACACCCATCTTAGATCGCCTCTGGGTCAAGTGCGCTTAACTATGGAGTTTTCCGCACAATAAAAATATGACTAATTTCATGAATTTAATAAAACGTCAAAGCTATACTTTCAATAATTCCATTACCAGTATGATACATGATGTGAAATTTCTAAAAGTAATAGTCATCTCCAGACAAGGAAATATTAATTGAAGATTTGTTTAGCCCCCTCCCTCGAACCTACGTAAAGGACATGCAACCAGGTCAATTCTATCATAATTATGTAGAGAAATACCATAAAAATGTCAGTGTTAGTGTCAGAGCACTCATCGATGGAATGACCACTCATAATTTTATTTTATTTTTTAAATGAATTGTCAAGGAACTGACAAATACCAAAAACAAAACACTCCACCAGGGGAATTATGTCCCATCAGAGGTTGCTAAACCAATAAAAAATTATAAGGTAGATTTCCAAAAAATTAGAAAAATATATTTGAATTATGGAAATATAAATATTTAGCATTTTCCCTAAACTTTGGTTAAAAATGCAAAAAATCATCAAAATAATGCAGGTTCAATGCACTTTGACCGCGAGGTGAATGCTATAGTCAAAGCACTGCACAATGAAACATAATTATTAATTCGTAATTTTTTCATAGTTAAATTAATTAAACTTCCCTCTGCATCGTCATTCTCCCACACATATCCCGTCCTTTGCAAAGATTCGTAGCTCTATAAAATCACAGGTATTGAAAATTTGTTCAGAAATCCCCTCCAATCCTTTGAAAAGGACCTGAAAATGTGTCAATTATAACACCATTGGGAACACCAATAACATATTATCAGTGCACTCACAAAAATTATTGCTCTCCTGCAAATACCCTCATTCTCCTGCACATACCATGTCCTCCACAAAGATTCATAGCTCTATAAAATCAGAGCTCTACACAACTTCTCTCCCGCACATACTCCGTCATCCTTACAGGGAAACATTTTAACATTAATTTCATCCTTCTTGAAAAATTTTCCCTATCCACCCTCGTTCTCCCACACATACCTCGTCCTATGCACAGTAAAAGCTCTGCATAATAGAAGCTTCACACAGCGAAACATAATAACATTAATTCGAAATTTGTTCTTAGTTAAATTAACTGAAACTCCCTTTGCATCCATATTCCCAGAAATAAAGCTCCACACATTGCTTTACATGCAAAGCTCCACTATACTCAACTTTCTAGTCAAAGTAGCAACAAGTTTAACTGATAAAAATATGATTAATTTCATGAATTTAATAAAATGTTAAAACTGTAGTTTCAATAATTCCATTACCAATATGATATACGATGTGGAATATTGTAAAAGTAATACCCATCTCTGCACAAGGAAATATTAATTGGAGATTTGTTTAGCGCCGCCCCCTCGCCAACCCCCCTCCCCCTTGCCTACATAAAAGACCTGCAACCGTGTCAGTTATGTTATCATTGGGCATAGAAATACCATAATAGTGCCAGTCTCAATGTTAGTGTCAGAGCACTCACCGACAAAATGGTCACTTAGAATTTTTTATTTTTTATTTTTATTTTTAAATGAATTGTAAGGCACTGACAAATACCAAAAATAAAGCGCTCTCCACTAGGGGAATTACATCCCATTGGAGATTTCTAAGCAAATCGAAAATTAGAAATAAGATTTCTAGAAAATTAGAAAATTATTTTTAAATTTATGGAAAATAGAAATATTCATCATTTTCCCAAAACTTAGGTTAAAATTGCAAAAAAAAATAATAATAATAAAAGGTCAATGAAATTTGACCGTGAGGCAAATGCTATAGTCCTTGTCAAGGCAAGGAATTATAACACAATACATAAATCCTCTTACACATTAGAAAGGTAGAGTTTGTAATGATAGGGATTATTTAATATATACTGTATCATATGGCTTTTTAACTGTAAAATATATTTAAACTAAAATTTATGTATATTTTTGTTGATTTCAGGATTTAAGTTGTGGTATGGAGATGGATTTTTATTTTTAAAATAGGATAATTTTATAACATTGATACACTTTCTTTTCTCTTTTTGGGTTAATTATGATTTTTTATTGAATCATAAACACTCTTATATAAAGATTAATTTTTTTCTATCCATTGTCATGATTTGTCACTACGAAAACTAGATCACTGAAGGTGAAGGCAATTGACTAGTTTCGCAAACATCAAAATACTCAAAATATAATTTCAGTTCTAGTTATCGTAATTTTAAGAAGCTTTTTGAAATGATTGTCAAAAATACTACATGTCATATGCCAATTGTAGTTGACCATGCATCTAATTATGAAAATAAATTTTTGAGGCCAAAACATGAGGCTAGATATTTGGACAATCATAATTTGTTAGAGGACATTAATGGGGTCGTGTCCTATGTACTTTAGCATGTTGGATGTTTTTGAACACACTGAAGCAGGCATCAAGGATGACCAAGCAAGAGCATTGGTGGCATTTGACTCATTGGATTTCGTTGAGGCATGCAATGATCTCATTGTAGTCCTCATATTTTTATATGACAACTTGTCCCAGGAGTGTCTTCATTTGTAATGAAGAGTGATGTAATTAAGTTATTGAATGTGAAAATTAATTTTTAATTTCATATTCTAAATGGGCCTATGGTCATTGGTGGTTAAATCTTCCAATTATTGAAATTTTGTCTAAATTTCAGGTGGAGTAGAAGAATGGAAAATAGTAGGTAGAAGATTGGGCTTGAATCTGACCAAGAGGCCTGCCGAAGGGCCACGACCTCGAGGCCCCTACTGAGAGTGCATTCTCTAACGAGGCATAGCATTCGAGAGAAGGTAGGACATGATATTGGAAAACCCCCATAGGAGGTGAGGACCGATGAGTCAGGCTACACAACACCAGGACATAGTTGTGAGGAGAATTAAGCATTGCACCCAAGCTAACCAAGGGATGAGGTGAGATAGTAGTGATGGAGGGGGCGGTTCCAATGGGTGGCTCCAAGTGGAAAATGAAGAAAAATTGGCCAAAACATCCCAAGCGTTTTCAATTCTACCAGGATGCCCTATACATCAAACACAAAATTCCACCATGTAGAGAAAACCAGACTAAAAAAAATGCAAATACCATATATAGAATAATTTACCCCATTGCTAATAGCCTACTAGGCTTTGAGTTTCTTTATTTGAAACTCCCCACTTCGTTGGAAAATGCAAATTCTAGGACTGGCATTCCCTGTTGGTGGGCTCTAGTATTGCAGCAATAATGCTACAACTCCTGGAGCTTCCTTCTTTAGTTTTATCAACCCGGTAGTTCGTAACAAACTTGGAAGCGACGGTGCTGTATGCACAAGTACTAGCTCTTGTCGCAGCTATCACTTGGTCAGCTGGCACAAGTCCGCTAGGGGCTCAAGGCAACTTCTATGAGCTCTTAGAAGAAGCTTTTGAACTGATGGACGAAAGCTAATCTCAAAAGAAGCTAATCTATTTGCAAAAAGGAACTGAAAGCCAACAAGAAACGCAAACCCTAGCAAACCCTAATTCTACCAGCTAGTCTTATTGATGCAGAGATGGGGATGCAAACTACTGAAAGAGATGCCATTACTTCTATGAAGGTGAAATGCATGTGTCTAGACTATCTCTATCTGAAGAAAACATCTTTTGTATTTTTGTTTCAATTATTAGAATTATCATGCATGTGCTTTTAACTAGCTTTTTACTGTGCAGAGGTGGATCAAGGAGGAGGAAGGCTTGAAAAAGGTTGGGAAAGTTCAGAGAGGGTCTAAGGGGTCCCTAACACCCTTCCAGAGAGTTTCACAAAGTTTGGCTACCAAGAGGTCGCGTTTACGAGCCTCTACAGGAAGTCTGCAGGGGTTCTACAGGATGTTTCAGAACTTCTACAGGATGTTCAGTAATTCCTACAGGATGTTCTACAATCGGATTTTTGGGTGATGGGTGAGTGGAAGAGGCTGCATGGGTGGATAGGGAGGTAGGAGAGGGGTTTGTAATGACTTAGTGACAGAGAGATGAGATGATGAGGGGGTGTGCTAAGCTAGTTTGTCTAAAGGAGGGTAGAGGGAATGGAAGGCCAAAAAGGTGGGATAACGTGGGTAGTAGAGTAGCTGAGAGACAAGGGGTCTAATTGGGAGATGAGTAGTTGGCCTGGGCAAGGCTTAGAAGGATGCGAAGGTGAGGGAGTAGCACTGCACAGTGTAAACTAAATCAAATTCTTCCACGTCCTGCATATAATCAAAACATTCCTAACCATTTAATGGAACCAATGAACAGCAACGTTATTCTTAAGGAAAACCATGTATGGTACTGAAGCAAAGAAACATTCCAAGAGGTCTGAACGCATGGACAACTTCTACAAACAAAAATATTGCACCACAGATTGCATGTATTCGTAAACCAATGTTTTTGGTGGGTAGCACTGTCTGCAATTCCAGCCCCTAGAAAGAGGTGAAAATGAGTGTGCAAGCAACCCTTTTCTGGAACTTTTATCAACTCCAATCTCTTCAATTTATTCTAAATAGCTGAAGCAACTCTATCTTCTAACAATGACCTACTTAACCACACCAAGAAATCTAACTCAACAAACTGCGTTTCAAATGCATGTAAATAAAAACCATAATGCTGAAAGAAAGGATAACAATACAGAAGAAGGAGGCCTTAGGCTCTCAGGTTGGGCCCAACCCCGAGAGCTATGGCTCCTTTAAAATCTCAGAACTGAGATCAAATCCGACTGCTTTCCATTAAAAAATAATAATCATAAGTCAAATAGCATGCCAATAAGGGCTACAAAAGAGCAAAACTAAGCTAGCAGCTCGTAGTGCAGGATGTGCAACAATGTTTCAAAAGTCCTTTTCGAAGGCTAAAGCCCTATCATTTATACATCTCGAGGCCCCAAGCTGGCCTCCTAAATCAGTGGGTCTTGGATGACCAAACTAGGAGTGAACTGCTACTTCCTCAAAATCCGTTTGGCTGTCTTTTAATCCGGTTGTGGTGGCTGTTGGAGCTCGGAGTTGGGGGTGAAGATCCCGAGGAAGGCCATTTAATGCTGTGGACAACCCTCCTACGAATCCTCAACCCCATCTTGGCTGTTTCCTGTCCTTATCTGCTCAGTTTTGTTCCAATCATGTGTCAAAAAACCTGAAATGAGCACGTGTTAGCCACCTAGGAATAGTGACTGCCCTTATTCGTACAAATGACATAAACATACTAGAAAATGATGCATAAGTTATGAAAAATGAAGGATTGAGCAAAGGTAGTTAGGCCAAATGAGCCCAAAATGTTACCAAATTTGGGGCTCATCATCACCCCCCAGCTAAAATGATTGCTCATCCCTGAGCAACTAATCCAGCTCCTCGTCCTTCATTGCTTTCACCGCCACCCTCACATCCCAGGCTTCTGAAGTGGCCTCCTCCTCACTGGCATGGAACCCAGCCTTCCTTTCCACCTCTTCCCACTGCTTATGCTCTTCTTTTTCTGTGTTGCCTTCCATCAATCCTAATAGCAGAGGTGGGCTTAGCTTGAGGCCAATCCAGTTGGCTTGGAGGTTCTGTATGGCCTTCTTGTAGAGGGGCACCCGTGCTAGAGCTTCCCTCATTCGAGTTGGAGTATGATATTCTCTGATTTTAAGGTTGTGGGACAATGTGTTCCATCGGCGGGTGAAAGCATGAACACAGTTGTCCCCTAATAGTCGCTCCATATCCTCGAAATGTGTTATGGCCTGTGCCTGCTGATCCATGTATTTCAATAAAGTTTGAGGGTTGGTGGCTAAGTGTTGGTGGGCCGATATCAATGCAGTGGGATCCCCTGGCTCTTCTCTGATCAGCAGTGGCTCATGTAATTCTCGGTCCATGACCTCTTTGACTTCTGCTGCCCTCTTTTCTTCATGGTTCAACCATGAGGCAAATGCCATCAACTGCATATCCCCTACAACTGTGTTGGGATCCCATGTAGTCACGTTAGGAAGGGCCAAATTATGGAGATAGAACTCCGAGAGTTTGGCCTTATCCTCTGATGAACTGCTATTGCATAACGTTGTGAACTGTTGGGGGTCTTGGAGTTGGGAGATACCCCTCTGTGCCAATGCATTAATCTGATATTGCAGCCACTGGTCTCGTAGGTACAGGCCATAGGATTTGGCCAATTGTCTACATTGTAGAGCATCCATGGCCCAACTGGCCATGCAAGCCAGTTGTGCCTCTTTTTGCTGCAACTGCTGTTTGAGAGCTTGTATCTCGATTTGTGCTTGTAGTTCCCTTTCCTGTAGATGCGAGGTTGGCTCCCCAAGACCAACTTGCAGTGCTTCTCTGCCTTGATGTTCTGCTGTAATGTCCCCTGAGGATGTGCCCTTTTCCTTCTTTAGTTCCTGTAGCTGCAGTTTAAGTTTCTCGTTCTCTTCCTGTAGGAATACCCGCTGGCAGTTTGCCACGTGTTTAGCCATAGCTAATTCCTTTCTTGCCTCCTTGAGTTGTTCCTCCAAGGGGCCTATATCTGCCACACCTTTTGATTTAGCTATTTTCATCCATGTGTGGGTTCTCACCCTTTCTTCCTCCAATGCAAAGAAAAGCAGCACTGTGAATTTTTATGGGATAATTTTCCCAGCCTCCAAAAAGTTATAGTACGAGCTCAAGCTTAGCTGGGGACTCGGTTCCGGAATATGCTCTTTCTCTTCTTCCCTTGGTGGCTCTACTTCGTCTTCCCTAAGTGGTGATGAGGGTGCCTCTCCCTCCATCCTCTCTGTCTCCTTAAGTCGGGCCAAGGTTTCCTGTAGAGCGGCCTTAGCATCCTGTAGCCGGTCTTTTGAAGCCAACCTGTCCATTCTTTCCTTCCAAGTAGTTGTCTTCGGGCTCCCCCGCTCATAAGTGACTGATACTTTTTAGGGGGACCTCTCCCTTGGCGAGGTAGGAGTATCTTCTATAGTAATTGGGCTGCTAGATGGAGGTTGTGGCCTGCTTGTTTTGATTCTCACACTTCTCCTGGCTTTGAAATACAGAGGGATCTCCCTCTTTTGTTTTTCCTTCGGCTTAGGAGGTGTACTGAGGGCGGCCAGCACGGCTGCTGCCTCCCTTGCAAGAATTTCGGCTCTCTTTTCCTTTGGTTTTCCTTTCTCAGGGCTTCCTGTAGAAGGCCCTGTATCAGCTGATTTTTGGCTTCCTATAGAAGCCGTTTTTGGTTTTCCTGTAGAAACAGGTGGCACCATTTTAGCTTGTTTGACTGAGGGTGCTTTGCCTTTTGACTTGGTTGAGGCTACTTCCGAGGTGCCTTTACTGACGTGGACGGGTTCAGTTCTTTCCATCCTATTCTGTAGCCTTTTCTCTCTGGGTGTCAATGTGGATTTGTCACCCTCCTTTTCGGCAACCTGGGGTTTCTCTTGCCTCCCCTTTTGTTCTTTCTTCGGTGCCTTGGCCGCGGGTTCTTGGCCTTTCCCTTTCTTCTCTGTGTGTACTAGCTCCTTCTCCTCGCTGCTGGAGGTGGTGAGCTCCTCGGTCAACATCTTGATATCGCCATCCTTAGTCAGATTTCGGAAGGCTTCCCACGAGAGCGGGACTATGTAGGTGTGGAGTGCATCCTCCACGAGGAGCTTAATGAGCCCATGATGGGCTACCTGGTCTGGCGTGCCCTCTTTTAACTTGGTGGCACATTCAGTCATAGATTGCAGGAGGAAGTAAGGAATACTTAGCTTGTTTTCTGAAGGTAGGTCCATTTGGTGCCTCAATTCTGTGAGTAGCAGGAAATGGTACCCATATACAATGCTGAATTGTCCTTCGCACGTGATGTATTTCATAATTTGGAGGCTGACCTCACTCCAAAGTGGCTGTAAGCTAGCTCTGCGAACCCCATTCTTATCCTCTGAGAATTGCTCCTCTGGTGGGAAGAACTCCTTTTTAGCCTTTTGGCCTAATTTCCTCTCCTCCTTGTCCCACGGTACCCCCATTGGGAGGTCAGTGACTCTGCTGATGAACTGTGGGGTGAGTCTGAGATTCAAACCCCTGAAATTAACAATGGCCAGCGTTTTTGATTTTGGTTTCAAAGCTCGCAGGAACTCCTCTACCACCTCATCATCATAGCCTTGAAGTTTGTCGCAGAACGACATCCATCGCGCCCGAGTGAACAATTCTACCACCTCCGGGTTCTCCCGTAGTTTCTTTGAGTCTGTCGGTTCTTTTCTGATGAATCCACCCGGCATGGTGAAAGCCTGCTATGTTAGCCGGAGGTGGCGGGTGCGTATCAAAAGATGGCCTTTCGGATTTCTTTGGGACAGAGCGTAGAACTACACCTCTGTCACGCACACAATTCGTGAATTCTGGGCTATCTACAGATGAGCCTTGACAGGGGCTTGATTACAAACCACATCCTGTAGAAAACCCCGCATATGCTTCGACGACAACTTTCATGCAAAAGGAAGACTGTAGTTTTACATTTTTGAGGACGTCGACTTCGCCACCCTTTAAACCAATTGCATGGGAGGAACAGGTTCAGGCTTACCTTTTCCAATTCGCCACCTTTGACGTGAATAGACCAACTTTCCTTCGTAGCGGCGAGCTTCCTGTAGCGCAGCTTCCTGTAGAAGTCGCGCACAGGTTCCGGAGAGCACGTCAGTGGTTCTGCTCCTTCTGTGCCACCACCAGACGTCTGAACGAGCCGAGGACTTGGAGTAACGAGCTTCAGAGAAATTCGGACGCTACTCGACTACAAAACGGCTGGTGATAAATGAGTGGAGTGACGATCTAGCCGGTGGATTTGAATCCCGGCCGAACTCATGGCGTGGGGGTGAGCTGTCCCTGCCGGACCGTTGGACGACGTCACCTACTCATTTCACTGCAAATCTCCCTGACTGCCGCATCATTCTCTGCAGATCTGCCGCCGCCATTTCCGTTAAATTGCCACTTCTCCCCAACTGGACGCTTCTCACGTGTCCATTACCCGTTTTGCTTGCCACGACCACCACTTTCCAAATCTGACTAGACCATCTGACTGGTCGTGGTGGCCAGTTGAATGGCTACCCGACTGCTCAACCCGTTCATTTCCACACTTTCAAACATTCTAGAGTATTATTCTTGTAATTTGACAAAAAAAAGGACGAGGCACTTACCTGTGCGGCCGCGACGTTGTTTCCAGGTTTCGGGACGAGGGTGATTGGATTTGCTTGTTGCTGCTATTTGCACAGGCCCGGGGGTCCTTCCTTGCAGACTGCTGCTGATGACGAAGCTTGTGACTCGGCTGCGGGTGGTGCATGTGCCCGCTCTATGTGTTGCAGGCGCCTTGATGGTGTACACTCTAGCTGGATGAACTGCTACGGGATTCCTGTAGGATGTCCTGTAGCAGTTTTTCCTCCTCGGGTGCATGCTGAGACAGTGGAGACGGTGGCATCACAGTCACGATCGCAGGGCCCTCGGATGGCTTTGATAAGTAGTGCATGGTGTCCCTGCATCTTTTTTCATTTGAGAAGCGCTTCCTCTGATAATTCAATGTTCTGTTTTGACTGTGCAGGTATTTCCATTGCATGGCAACTGGGGTGGTAGAAGGAGGTGACAGCAGTGCGTGATGGAGAAAATATTAGCTTGCATGCCTCCATGTCGGACCTCGGGCATTAGATCTCCCCACACAATTAGTTCTGGGCCGTCCAAAACTTCTACAGGAAGTTTCCTGTAGAAATACAGAACTTCCTGTAGAAAGTCCTGTAGCTTCCTGTAGAAGGCTAAACTGTGATCAAATCGTGCCCAGACCTTGGAGAAGATGAGTGTTTCCGGAGGGGGTGCTGGTGAGGTCACCTGGTAGCATAGTAGGGACCCTTGTCTTTGAGTTGAGGGGCCTCTTTTCCTGCATAGAATACCTGCAACCTGCATGCATTGCCACATTGTGAACTTGCTTTCCTTGTTTTTTGTTTGTTTTTTTTCTTCTCTTTTTTTTTTTTTTTGAAAGACAGCAGGGGTGCCTCCATGAGGTTTTCACCCTTACCATCTGCCTTGAGCGCCTCAAAGAGGTTTTCACTCAAGGGTCTTTTTTCAAACATTTTCAGAAAGACAGTAGGGACGCCTCAATGAGGTTTTCACCCCTACCATCTGCCTTGGGAGCCTCAGAAAGGTTTTCACCCAAGGATCTTTATTTTTATTTTGACTTTTTTTTATTTTTTTTTAAGATCTTCAGGGTATGCCCAAAACAGAGGCAGAACCCTGATCTATGACCAGCACTGATTTTTCCACAGTTTTGATGAATTCTTGTCTTGAGAGAGGTTTTCTATAGATCTTTAGTCGATGCCCATTGACAAGCATAGGAATGGCTTCCTCATCAATGGTCCGAATAAGAATAGATCCATTGTCATTACATTTTTCCACTGCATGTGGTCCCAGCCATCTGGTTCTCAGCTTCCCCTTGAAATCCTTATGTCTGGAATCGTACAACAGCGCCCAATCTCCCGGCTGAAATTGCTTATCATTGAGGTGTTGGTCATGCCACACCTTCCTCTGAAGTTGAACCACTTCTGAGTGGAGAAGGGCCTGCATTCGGTGCTCGTCCAATCCATTCAGCTGCAATAACCTTTCTTGTTGGGCATGGCTAAGATCCAGGTCCAGCTGAGCTGCCATCCTCAAGGTGTTGTATTCAAACTCAATTGACAGCAAAGCTTTCTTCCCATAGACGAGCTCACAAGGTGTGAAGCCGGTTGTGGTCTTCCAAGTGGTGTTGTAAGCCCATGTGGCCTCAACCAGGCGATCTGCCCAATCTTTCCAGCTGCTGCTCACCACCTTAGTCAAGATCCCTTCCAATGCTCTATTGGTGACTTCCACTTGCCCATTTGCTTGAGGATGATAGGGGGTGGAAGTCCTATGCTTGATTTTGTGATGAGCGAGTAGGTATTCAATTAAGTTGGAGGTGAACTGGCTTCCTTGATCGGTGACTAACTCTCTTGGGTAGCCAAATTTGTAGAAGATGTTTTCTCTTAAGAACTCGGCCACCTTTTCTTCTGTCGCTGCTTTGATTGCCTTGGTTTCTGCCCACTTTGTCAGGTAGTCAGTGCACACAATGATGTAAGACCTTTGCCTCGAAGGAGGATTGATTGGACCCACAAAATCCATACCCCACTTCTCAAATGGCTCAAGAGTCACTTGAGGTTGGAGAGGCATTTCGTCCCTTGGAGTCGGTTTCCCCATCCTTTGGCATCGGTCACATTGGCTGATATATCTTCTGACATCTTGATGAAGCGTGGGCCAATAGTAGCCTTCCTGCATGATTTTGAAGGCAGTCCTTTTGGCTGCAAAATGTCCTCCACAAGGCCTGTCATGACAGGTTAGGAGGATATCAAAGACTTCCTCCTCCCTTACACAACACCTTAAGATCTGATCAGGGCCAAGCTTGAACAGGTTGCCCCCGATCCAAGTGAATGAGGCACTCTTCTGTATGATCCTGCTCTTCTCTCTTGAGGATAGGTGCGGAGGAAACTGTGCTGAGACAAGGTAGTTTGCTATATCAACAAACCATGGAGAGAGTATTGAGATAGCAAACAGATGTTCATCTGGCATCTTGTCATCCACTGTTCCATCCTCTCCTGCAGGTAAATCCAATCTAGAAAAAAAGTCAGCAACAACATTTTCTTTACCTGGTTTGTCAACGATAGTCAGATCAAACTGCTGCAACAAAAGCAACCATCTAATAATACGAGCATTCACATCTGGTTTATTCATTAAATATCTAATTGCAGCATGATCAGTATGTACAAATGTTTGATATCCAGTGATATAATGTCGGAATTTGTTCAGTGCATGGGCCACGGCCAAGAATTCTTTCTCAGTTACAGTGTAATTCAGTTCTGCCTTGGATAAGTTTTTGCTGACAAAGTAGATGGCATATGGAAGTTTTTGTTCAAATTTTCCTAAGGCTGCCCCTATGGCTTTGTTCGAGGCATTCGTGTGGATGTGGAAAGGTAGGGCCCAGTTTGGACCTCTCAAGATTGGGGCAGACACCAACTTGTCCTTTAATTCATTCAGAGCCTTCTGACAATCGCCAGTCCATTTAAACTCAACATCTTTTGCCAAGAGGCTAAACAATGGCGAGGCTAGCTTGTTGAAGTCTTTAATGAATCTCCTATAATACCCTGCTAATCCTAAGAAACTTCGAACATCTCTTACCTTCTGAGGAGGTGGAACCTTCTTAATGAGAGCAATTTTGTTAGGATCCACCTGTAACCCTTGGCAAGAAATGGTATGGCCTAGCACGGTCCCTTCAGTCATCAAGAATTCACACTTTTCAGGGCTAAGGGACAGGTTCATCTCAATGCACTTGGTTAGGACTTTTCCCAGATTGGACAATGCTTCCTGGAAGTTGGACCCATAAGGAGTGAAGTCATCCATATAGATTTCCATCGAATCAAGGACCAGCTCAGAAAAGATGCTCAAGACGGCTCTTTGGAAGGTGGCAGGAGTATTGCATAGTCCAAAGGGAAGAACTCGGTAAGCAAAGGTACCCCAAGGACAAGTGAAGGTGGTCTTATCTTGGTCTTCCGGGCTGATTTGGATCTGGTTATACCCGCTAAACCCATCCAGGAAAGAGAAAAACTTCTGTCCTGCCAGTCCATCCAACACTTGGTCTATGAAGGGTAGAGGAAAATGGTCTTTCTTGGTGGCCTTATTCAGTTCTCGGTAGTCCACACAGATTCTCCACTTCCCGTTTTTCTTGGGAACCAACACGAAAGGGGACACCCATTCGCTATCCAAGATGGGGTAAATGAATCTGACATCCAACAGTTTTTGTAATTCCTCCTTGACGATGTCCTTAAGGGATGGATTCATTCTCCTTTGGGGTTGCCTAACCGGTTTACAGTCTTCTTTGATGTAGATGTGATGGGTACAGACCGAAGGATGGACTCCTTTCATCTCCTTATAGTTCCAAGCAAAAGCATCTAGATGACTGGCCAACAGACTACACAGCTCCTTTTCTTGGGAAGGAGATAGGGAGGAGCTGATCTTTAACGTTCTCTCAGGACCGAACTCCACATTTTTGACTCTGGGAGTGACAGGGTCGGTCACACAAAGGTCCACTAAGGTGCTGGCTTGGGCATCCTCCACCAATTCCTCTAAGGACAATGCACTGGGAGGTGGAGTCTGGATCAAGGTCTCAATCAAATCATCCTCTGTTGGGAGGCCTCCCCTAGTGGTGTCTAGGGTGCACAAAGGTGTTGAGTACACCTCATCCACTTCTCCTTCCTCCAACCAAAGTGGTAAGTCATGCTCTAATAAGGGTTGGGCAGGAGGGTACAGGACTAGCTGCTTGGACATAGGACCATTTTTTATGGTCATGTTTCCTGCACGGCAGCTTATGTAAGCATCTGCAGTGGCTAACCAAGGCCTTCCCAAAATGAGAGGGTATCCAGTAAGCTTTGCCTTTGGTTGCAGAACCAAGAAATCTACAGGGTACTCCCAAGAGTCAACAGAGACCAAGACATCCTCTACGATCCCTTCGGGAGTCACAGTGGAGCGATCTGCTAGTTGTAGGACTGTCGAGGTCTTTCTCAGGGAACCCTGAAGGTTGAGTTTGAGCATGGTATCTCTGGTCATCACATTAATGGCAGCCCCCAGATCAATCAATGTGTGAGGTATGATGGTGCCATTGATGTGGACATCCACTACAGGACTCCTAGGATCCAGATACTTTGGGCAGATGGCCTGCCCCAACATAAGATCAGACAGTTGTCCTATGACATTGATGGTTGAAGCATCTCTTTTTCGCTTGCCTGGGTGTCTGAAACACTTTTCCTTAACCAGTTTGTTGTATATTGGTACATCTTTGATGGCTTGGAGAAGTGGTATTCTCACACACAACTGTTTGAGTTCTCCCAGAAGCTCATCCTCCTCTGGGTTGGGTTGTGTAGTGGTCGTTAGTCTCTCAGAAAAGGGTGGAATGGCCTTTGGTTCACTTTCCTGTTTATCTTCCTCGTCCTCTGGGGGAGGAGGTTGGCGATCCGGAAGAGTCTTTCCAGATCGCAGATTGATCTCCTGGATCTCCACAGCATAGGTAGGGCATGATGTTTCCCCAGTATATACCTGTTGGGCCTGTCTGTTGTTGGGGTTCGGGTTCGGTTGAGCAGGCATTTGGGGTTGCCTTGGAGGAGCAGGAGGTAATGGTTGTGGTTGAGCTGGTGGTGGAGGCAAAATGGCAGGAGGAGTATTGTACTGGGGCCTCCACCCCGATTGAGGTGCATTCCACTGAGGCTGTGGCTGGGCATGTGAGTGAAACGAAGGAGTAGTAGGCTGAGTATGGTACTGAGGCGGGTAAGACCATGGAGGAGGTATAGACCAGGAAGGATGAACAGGGGGTCCCCAGGAAGGCATAGGAGCAGATTGGTTGGGGCTGTAATAGGCTTGGGGTGTCCCTTGCATCCCCTGTTGGTAAGGTCTAGGTCCATGTGGCCTTCTTTGGTTGAGGAAATAAAGAGGTTCAGTGGGCGCTTTTGTCCCTTGATACATGGCTTTAAGCCCAGGTAAGGTTGGACATTGGTTTGTGGGGTGGTCCTCCTCACAGACAAAACATACCTCAACCGAATGTAATGGGCACTCATTCTTAGGGTGTTTCCTTGTACACCTAGGGCAGAAGATAGCCAAAGCCCTCTCAGCTTCCTCTTTCTTCTGCTGGATTCAGAATGTATCAAGTTGCATGGCGATGGTCTGTCTCACCTCACTCTTGAGGTCCTCTAATTGATTTGCAAACTCATGTTTGGAGAAAGGAATACCAGCTGAGAGGGGGTTTCCTTTACCTCTTTTCCAGGCTGCCCTAGAGTGGTTTCTAAACACAGTCCTTATGTCCTCATAAGGCAGTTGGTAAATATCTCTTCCAGCTAGCATGTGAAGGGTATCTAAGAGGTCTTCCGGGACTCCTCGGAGCAGGACCAACTTAAGAGATTTAGGGTCAAGTGTGCACCTGGCCCGTTTATAGCTAAGTTGGAACCTTTCCTCGTAATCTTCTAAATACTCATCATTCCCCATGGTCATCCGAAAGATTTCTCCCTTGGTTTCCTTGGACCTACAGTAGTCCCGGTATTTGGTATTGAAAGCTTGCTGCATCTGGGCCCAAGTGGTGATACTGTTCCCAGGTAAGCCCATGAACCAGCGTAATGCTGCATCCTTAAGGGTAGAGGGGAAGAGTTTCAGTTTTTTCTCATCTTCGGTATAGTCATAGGTTCGGCACAGGACGACAAACTCAAATAGGAAGGTATCAGGGTCTTCAGTAGTCAGTCCATGGAAGTGAGGTAAAGCGGAGGGGCTGATGTTCATTTTCATGTCTCCATTGGTCTCTCGGATGGGGAAGGCACCTTCAATTCTCTCATTTTCTCCCCTATTGTCATCCATAGCTTCAGATGGAGTGTTCTCTAACTCTTCTTCTGCTATAGGATCTTCGTATATCTCAGGAGGTTCGCCTATAGGTTCTTCTGGATCACTGTCACCAAAGAAGAGAGAAGGGTGACTTAGTGATGTGGTGGGGGTGTTGGGTAAGAATTTGCCTGTTTTATCTCGGTTTCTACGAGGCATGAAATGAAAAGACTTCTGATTGCTTTTGTTTTTTCTGGTACCTGCAAAACTAAAACAGATTGAACTGCAACTAACTATCTTGCTGAAATGGAAATGCGGAATTGAAATGAAAGCATGAAAGAACTAATCTACTTTGCTCAAATGAAATTGCAGAAATGAAATGCTAAGCTATGCTTGCAGAATTGAAATGCTAGTCTACGCTTGCAGAAAGGAAATTGCGGAATTGAAATGTTAATCTATGAAAGCAGGAAATGTCTATGCTACTCTTGCAGAAAGGAAATTGCAGAATGGAAATGAAATACTACTTAGCAGAAGGCGAGAGTAGGAAAGTAGAAGAAAAGCAACAATCACCAATACTCTGACGCTTCCCCGGCAACGGCGCCAAAAAGATGGTGGGCTCCAGTATTGTAGCAATAATGCTACAACTCCTGGAGCTTCCTTCTTTAGTTTTATCAACCCGGTAGTTCGTAACAAACTTGGAAGCAACGGTGCTGTATGCACAAGTACTAGCTCTTGTCGCAGCTGTCACTTGGTCAGCTGGCACAAGTCCGCTAGGGGCTCAAGCCAACTTCTATGAGCTCTTAGAAGAAGCTTTTGAACTAATGGACGAAAGCTAATCTCAAAAGAAGCTAATCTATTTGCAAAAAGGAACTGAAAGCCAACAAGAAATGCAAACCCTAGCAAACCCTAATTCTACCAGCTAGTCTTACTGATGCAGAGATGGGGATGCAAACTACTGAAAGAGATGCCATTACTTCTATGAAGGTGAAATGCATGTGTCTAGACTATCTCTATCTGAAGAAAACATCTTTTGTATTTTTGTTTCAATTATTAGAATTATCATGCATGTGCTTTTAACTAGCTTTTTACTGTGCAGAGGTGGATCAAGGAGGAGGAAGGCTTGAAAAAGGTTGGGAAAGTTCAGAGAGGGTCTAAGGGGTCCCTAACACCCTTCCAGAGAGTTTCACAAAGTTTGGCTACCAAGAGGTCGCATTTATGAGCCTCTACAGGTAGTCTGTAGGGGTTCTACAGGATGTTTCAGAACTTCTACAGGATGTTCAGTAATTCCTACAGGATGTTCTACAATCGGATTTTTGGGTGATGGGGGAGTGGAAGAGGCTGCATGGGTGGATAGGGAGGTAGGAGAGGGGTTTGTAATGACTTAGTGACAGAGAGATGAGATGATGAGGGGGTGTGCTAAGCTAGTTTGTCTAAAGGAGGGTAGAGGGAATGGAAGGCCGAAAAGGTGGGATAACGTGGGTAGTAGAGTAGCTGAGAGACAAGGGGTCTAATTGGGAGATGAGTAGTTGGCCTGGGCAAGGATGAGAAGGTGAGGGAGTAGCACTGCACAGTGTAAACTAAATCAAATTCTTCCACGTCCTGCATATAATCAAAACATTCCTAACCGTTTAATGGAACCAATGAACAACAGCGTTATTCTTAAGGAAAACCATGTATGGTACTGAAGCAAAGAAACATTCCAAGAGGTTTGAACGCATGGACAACTTCTACAAACAAAAATATTACACTACAGATTGCATGTATTCGTAAACCAATGTTTTTGGTGGGTAGCACTGTCTGCAATTCCAGTTCCTAGAAAGAGGTGAAAATGAGTGTGCAAGCAACCCTTTTCTGGAACTTTTATCAACTCCAATCTCTTCAATTTATTCTAAATAGCTTAATCAACTCTATCTTCTAACAATGACCTACTTAACCACACCAAGAAATCTAACTCAACAAACTGCGTTTCAAATGCATGTAAATAAAAACCATAATGCTGAAAGAAAGGATAACAATATAGAAGAAGGAGGCCTTAGGCTCTCAGGTTGGGCCCAACCCCAAGAGCTATGGCTCCTTTAAAATCTCAGAACTGAGATCAAATCCGACTACTTTCCATTAAAAAATAATAATCATAAGTCAAATAGCATGCCAATAAGGGCTACAAAAGAGCAAAACTAAGCTAGTAGCTCGTAGTGCAGGATGTGCAACAATGTTTCAAAAGTCCTTTTTGAAGGCTAAAGCCCTATCATTATACATCTCGAGGCCCCAAGCTGGCCTCCTAAATCAGTGGGGCTTGGATGACCAAACTAGGAGTGAACTGCTGCTTCCTCAAAATCCGTTTGGCTGTCTTTTAATCTGGTTGTGGTGGCTGTTGAAGCTCGGAGTTGGGGGTGAAGATCCCGATGAAGGCCATTTAATGCTGTAGACAACCCTCCTACGAATCCTCAACCCCATCTTGGTTGTTTCCTGTCCTTATCTGCTCAGTTTTGTTCCAATCATGTGTCAAAAACCTGAAATGAGCACGTGTTAGCCACCTAGGAATAGTGACTGCCCTTATTCGTACAAATGACATAAACATACTAAAAAATGATGCATAAGTTATGAAAAATGAAGGATTGAGCAAAGGCAGTTAGGCCAAATGAGCCCAAAATGTTACCAAATTTGGGGCTCATCACCTGTGACATATCCCTTCCACCATGTTAGAAGCTCTATCGATAGGTGGATGTTGTAGGGGTCCAGGATAAGGGGACCTGGGCCTTCACTTACCAATGAGCCAGAAAAGCGGGTGCCATGGGGGAAATATCCTTCCTGTAATTGGGAGTAACCTCTTATACAATTGGAAAACTTGGGGTGATGACAAGGAAGGTAAGAGCACCCAATTGAAGTGGAGTGTGTCATCTTAATGTAATACAATGTCGAGATTTTTTGGATGAGTGAGCGCATGGGGTGAGATGGCCACACCATCCTCCTATTTAATTTTGAGAGAGGCAACATGGTGTCAGGCTTTCCCCCTCTTTATTTTCAACATCTTAATCGGAAAAATCAATTTGATATTTAACTTATCTTGATTTTTTTTTCCAAGTTTGGTTGGTACCTTTCTATTACTTCTTCAAAATGAGGCAGTCATTACAATATCAACATCCATATCCAAATGGTCTCAACCTTCCCATAGGGAAACCAAGTCTGTTGACCATTTGGTTGCATTATAACCAGTCCAGAATGAAATTGTTTAAGATTGTATAACAAATCTAAATAAACTTGACTGTCTTTATGGCCTCTATGTACTATGAGCCTATACTTGAAAACCAAAAAATCCAAACTATGCATCTAAACAAGATTAATCATCAGAATACTTGACCGACATGGTTTATTTGGAACTAGAACTCGGATGCTCTGTCATAGGCATACATGGGATGTTCCTTTCAATGCATGCAAGGCAGGCATTCTGTTGTTGTATCTGGCACTGAATTAGCTGGAATTTACTAGGGATTTATTGAATCTCCTCTAAGGGAACAAGGCTGCATGTTAGGGGAAACATCAGAGCTTTGTCTAAAAGGGTCTTCATCATATCAAATAAGTAAAGAGTCTTCATAAACATGGAGTGGCAAACTCAAGTATTTCCTAGGTCTGGAATGATGTCCATGAAATCATCCAAGATTTATTTTTCACTAAGATCCATCTGGGCTCTAATCTCAACTTCCCACTCATCGATGGCTTGGTGGGCCTGAGGATGGGTGTCATTCATGTATGCATTTCCTACTACAGCTCCTGAACATTGATTATTTTCCTGCCCTTTACCCCTCGTAGGTCTCAACTTCCAACGGCCATGACCTCTGCCCCAACTCTTACCAAATCTTGAATTACAACTATGTTGAGATATTGGTCTCTTTATCGCCTTAGACAATCGATTGCTAAAGAGTTGTATGGGAGTTTTAATTAAGTAAAAACAAAAGTCTATGTTCCTCACTATAAAATCCGTGTGAGGAGTCTATGGAGGTCATCCAAAACAAGAAAACTCGTAGACCAGGCCAAGTCGATTACCTGCAGAATCTAAAAAACAATATCATTTTTATAGAAATAAATTAAACCATACCCAAAAGAACCCCTCTTGATTAAATTCACAGACTTGCACTAAAAAACCAACCCAAATGCATTGAAGATTCCCTTCAGGCTGAATGAAAGATACATGAAGAAGACAAGGACTACTACCCATAAACCCTTCACAACTTGACTAACCCGAAGAATGCATCCATGATTGAGAGGAACTTAAATTTTCATGCGCACAGTCATCCATTACCCAAGAAGGTTGACTATCCAAAGACCTCGAAAATATTTGGCGAGGGCGGGACCTAAAGGCATGGGAAGAAGAACTGAAACCAAGCATTCAAACCCTAGGATGGAGAGTTGAAATGAAACCCCCAAACCCCCATACCTCCATATGGTTGAACTTATCACTTATCCAAATTAAAAAACTAGGACTGATCATCAACCTTGATCAGGAGCTCAAAATTTGCCAAAAAATCAAATATGTCAGAATGGTGTGGAACTTGAATGACCGCGTAGATCTCATCGTCCTGATTCTGACGCAACTCATTTCTCAGAAAACCGATACCATATGCTCACGATATTGCCTTTTGATCATTTTCCCAAACAGGCGGATTTATAAAATAAAGGACAGCCCAATCAGTAGTCTGTATTACTAACATGGCGTTGACTGGGCAGGTGAGACAACTGTTTGTGTTATATACCTAGGGGGGATAATATGGGGTACCAAGGGAGGTACCCAAGGTAATAATGTAATAATGGGATGGGCCATAGTAATAAATAAGGTGGTTAACCCATGTCATGTAAGGGACCACAAGTAGTTAATAATAATGTAATGGGCCCATGGTATTAGTTTGATGGTATGAGGGAACCATGGTAATGACCCATGGTATTGTATGTATGAGGCCTATATAGAGGCTAGAGACTCCACTTGGAGGATAGTGAAGGATTATTGTATGAACAGGCATATGGCTTGTGGAGTGTTCTCCTTCCTTAAGGAGTGAATGTATGGTGTTGCCCTACCTTAAGGGTTTGATCAATAAAGAGAATCATTTCTAAATATTTCGATCTGGTTATTATTGGGTATATTTGTTATTTCTCATATATTCTGGGTTAGATCTACAACAATTGGTGTAGATCTAACCCAGAATATATGAGAAATAACAAATATACCCAATAATAACCAGATCGAAATATTTAGAAATGATTCTCTTTATTGATCAAACCCTTAAGGTAGGGCAACACCATACATTCACTCCTTAAGGAAGGAGAACACTCCACAAGCCATATGCGTGTTCATACAATAATCCTTCACTATCCTCCAAGTGGAGTCTCTAGCCTCTATATAGGTCTCATACATACAATACCATGGGTCATTACCATGGTTCCCTCATACCATCAAACTAATACCATGGGCCCATTACATTATTATTAACTACTTGTGGTCCCTTACATGACATGGGTTAACCACCTTATTTATTACTATGGCCCATCCCATTATTACATTATTACCTTGGGTACCTCCCTTGGTACCCCATATTATCCCCCCTAGGTATATAACATTCCACCCCCCTAAGCATGTTTCGTCCCCAAAACATGGAAAGAACACAAATAATAAGATCTACTCAAAAGAGTAGTCCACTGATACCATGCACGTGCATCTAGCCATCCAAGAGAAAGGTTAACCCTTGATCTCGCTGGTGCCTCGCTCGCTTGAGATGGAAGTTGACCGTGGCAGCTCTTTTGTGTTGATGTGTAGTAGGTGGATCTTCTCTCCTCGCTATCCGTCATGTGACTACTTGGTTTCCATTTTGATGGTTGTCTTGCGGGGCGATGTGGGTGATGATATGTTGAAGTTTTAACCCACGATGTCTTTTTCTTTAATTCACCCTGTTGTGGTGCCTGTTGCGGTGTCTTCTTTTCCAATATGACTTTAACCACTGAACCCTCATCAGATGTGTCAGTACCTGTAACCTGTTCTGCTTCAGCCTCTGTTTGTGTTTGATTGTTGACCATCAACTGCTCATCATCTGATATGTCAGTCCCTGGAACATCTTCTGCGTCAACCTCCTTGGACTCTACCTGCTTATTAATGGAAATATCCTGTAATGTAATTTTCTTCTTTTTATACCATAGCTTCAGGAATTTCTTCTACACATTAATATTGATTGTACCCGCAGATTCCATCCAAGGATATCCCAAAACCACATCCATATTATCCATCTCTGAAGCATAAAAATCACCATGCAACACATACTTATCCATAGAAAGCTTCAAATCCTTATAAATTTGAACAACCTCATCATCAACCTGTGTACTTTCAATTTGTTTAGCTGGAACTTGCAATTTGTTTGCCAAATTAACATTGATGAAATTATGCTTGCAACTAGGATTTATAGAAACAATGATTTTCTCTTTCTGAATCAATCCATGAACCTGCAATAAGGATATACCAGTAGGAAATAACCCCACATGTTTCCCCTTATCTTGTTTTCTAGTCTGAGACCATTTGTCCATAAGGAGTTTTTCCATTTCTTCATTCGAGATTTTGGTCAAGGCTATATAGCCCAGTGAGTTCCACCATATGGTGGCCTCTTCTTTCAAAAAAAGTGGTACCATAAACTTCCATGTCTCCTCAAATATTTTCTTTAGGTTTTGTATGAATTCTTCAATAGTAGGGCTATCATCTTTTCCAGTAAAAGTTTCCATGAAGAGGGTTTGAAAAAAAATTCACTTACTTTGGCGAAAATTTGAAATTGTCACAGTTTCGTCAATATTGCTCAGAATCTCTATTATAACCTGTTTTTAGAAATGGAACAATCATTCTGCATCTACTCATGTGGTAGAAATCTTGATCCAGGCATTTGAGATTTCATATCTGTGCTGCAACTCTTCCGCCGTCACCAAAATTTCTGCAAAAAAGAGTTGATTTTAAATCAGCGATATATCCCTCATCCGGACTCCGATTCGACTGATTTTTTTTTTGAAATTGGGTATTTTTCTCCAAAGAATCCAGATCTGCAATTAGATTTTGCAAATCTTGTACCAAGACGTCTAGATCTGCGCTGCAAAATCGCTGCCCTGAAAATTGTCTGCAACCCCACTGATTTTTAGATCAGTGATATCTCCTTCATCCGGACTCCGATTCAACTAATTTTTTTTTTGAATTCGACTATTTTTGCACAAAGAATCCAGATATGTAATTATATTTTATAGATCTTGCACCAAAATGTACAGATCTGACCTGCAAAGTCGCCGCCCCTGAAACCCTGCAAAGAATAAATAAAAAATAAAAAAAATCTCCACTTTTGTGCCCAAGAAAGAGCTTTGATACCAATTGTTGTAGATCTAACCAAGGAATATATGAGAATACAAATATACCCAATACATAACAAGATCAAAATAGATAGAAATGATTCTCTTTATTGATCAAACCCTTAAGGTAGGGCAACACCATACATTCACTCCTTAAGGAAGGAGAACACTCCACAAGCCATATGCCTGTTCATACAATAATCCTTCACTATCCTCCAAGTGGAGTCTCTAGCCTCTATATAGGCCTCATACATACAATACCATGGGTCATTACCATGGTTCCCTCATACCATCAAACTAATACCATGGGCCCATTACATTATTATTAACTACTTGTGGTCCTTTACATGACATGGGTTAACCACCTTATTTATTACTATGGTCCATCCCATTATTACATTATTACCTTGGGTACCTCCCTTGGTACCCCATATTATCCCCCCTAGGTATATAACAGTTTGACTTGGTCAAAGTCCCCTTGGTGAATTGGGTGCTGACAAGTGGCATTTTAAGGTTGGTTGAAATTTGTGTGTTTGTATTAGTTAGTGAAGTGGCCAACCATACTCTGACACGTGGCCTAGCCGAAGGCCATCATGTGGCAGCTCAAGAGGCCAAAAAAATATTGTTATCAAGCAGGTTGATGCAGCGGGGGTCGAACCCCTGACCTCCTAACACACAATGGAGTTCAATACCATTGCACCACGGGGTTTTCACTTAACCCTATTGAATGTGCCCAATATTTAAAGTTAGTATCACTAAGGATTGGGGGGTTGGGCGGACTTAACTGCCCCACATGTGAACGTCGTGTGACTGCCAGCTTAACCGCCACAGCTAACAGTCGTATCTTGATCGCCAACCCTAACTGTCGGGGTCTCTGCCCATGTGAACATCGGCGTGACTGCTAGTTTAGCGCCACCACCGACCATCACAACCTGACCGCCAACTCCTAACCGCGAGGTCTCCACCACATATGAACGCCTTCGTTAACTACTAGTGTGTTATGTAACTGTTGGAGGGAGGGGGCCAATGCCGAGGGATAGCCCCTGGGTGCATGGTCCCCCATATGTGCATATTTTCCTGTTTTTAGGCCTCAACGGCTAAATTAACCATCCGACAAATCCGCCCGAATTTTGGCGGATTTGGTGGCCCGTTAGCATAAAATGGGGGCGAAAATGTAGGATGATGCCCGATTTTGTGCAATTTGTAGAGCGAATAGTGGAGAAAGTAGGCGAGGTCATAAATTCTCCAGTTTTCGACCAAATTCAATTCAAAAAGAGGCTAGATATCCATTTTTGGACATTTTGGACTCATTGGAGCAGGTCTTAGAATCAAATGAGCACTTCTAGATAGGATTTTGGCAGGTTGAAGCCTATGGGTTTCATGGTCAACCAAAGTGTTGAATCAGTTTATGGAGGAGTTTGAAGATGGAGATGACATTGCAAGGGTTTTCCAGCCTCCATGTGCTTTCTACAACAGTTATTACATCAGTGTTGTAGCTTTTATTCCTCTTTTCTCTATGTGTTTTGGAGAAGAGACTTGTTTATGTACTTCAAGTGGATTGTGGTATTGTTGATGCTCTTTGAAGTTGGAGTATGGGGTCTTGGTGCAAGATGCCTTTGTTTTCTAAAATTTTACATGTTTGACTGTAGGTTAACATGTATATGGAGTGATAACTCTTGCAGAAGTTTGTTTCTTTGAAGGAGAAACTAACCATTCCATTGCTTAGCACTTTATGTACTCTTCTTTTTCTAAACATTGAGCATAATGAGAAGGGGTCATGCAATTAGAGTTGATCCAAGGAGATGTAGCCCAGGAGGGGTGAACTCTTTTAACAATGGTTGGTGTATCATTGATTAATGCATGCTTCCATTTAATGTTTTGAATTCATGTTTAAAGTTTTTGTGAAATTAACATAAGAAATCACACATAAAAACTCATGGTTTTACTTGCTATTTTGGAGTACAAACCTCAAGCACATTTTTATATTCTAATGAGGATCTTAGCATAGAAAAATGATATTCCACATTCAGATCAAACCTCCATATGTAGTAATTGCATTGCACAAATATATTTTGTAAAAAGTGTAACTAACCTAGACATACCCGTAGAGACAGAGAAGGAGAAATGAGATCACACCCATGAAATCCTAGACTCGGGCTCTGAGCTTGCCTCCAACGAAGACCCTTGAATTCCTCCTTCGTCACGGGTTACCTGCAAGGAATTCCTTATTTCTACCCCTCAAAGCCTTTTCGCCTATAGTGGCTTTGGTAACTTCCTTCTCATTTACCGCAAGATGCCTCCACAATCGGTCATAATATCACTTTGACATCCCATGCATGGGATTACTTGTGTGGGGGTGGCCAATGTAGGTTTTAACCCTATACAGAAATTACCTGCAAACGAATTCTTAAAAAACAGAAAATATACAATGGCAAGAAACAAAAAAATAAATACACAGATATTTCCCCTAGATCCCAAAACCAGGACTACTAGATTGATTTTTCATTATATTCCTCTCTCTCTCTCTCTCTCTCTCTCTATATATATATATATATATATATGTTGAAGCATTCATAAACCCCAATCCACTAACCCTGGATTAGAACATAATTGTAGTTACCTTGACCAGATCTACAAAATACCATGGGCAGAAAACCATCATGCCCAAAACCATGTGCAAAACCTGTGCACAAAACCATAGGTAGGTCCGTCGACCTAATATAGGGTCCAAAAAAGGAACCTACCGCCCCCATGAAACCCCCCAACAAGTGGGGTTACACCCCTTATGGCCCCCTTGTTGCGCCTGGCACAATAAACAGGGGGTGTTATCGCCCCCTGCCCCCTCCCCCCTCCCCACGGTGCATGCGACTAGTCGTGAAAGAATATAACACACAACCAAAAATGACGTCACCCCTTCTCTTTATTATCATTAAAATCACCATGGTAGCTCAGATCCCATCGTGGTCCTTAAACTATCTCTCACTCCAATTAGGGGAACTTAATTTTAATTTTAAAACTAAACTATCATTATTATTATATTTTCAATTCTTAAATTATTATTAATTTTGGTGAAAGTAATTTTATAGTTCATTAAAATAATTATGAAAATCATATTTACCGTGAAAAGTAGTAAAAAATGAAACGTAGTTATATGAGTTTAGAAATCACGGGACATATATAGATAATCTGTATTTAAATTTCGTATTAAAATAAATTATTGATTTAAATACAAAATTTAGAATTTCAAAACATAAATAGTAATTGATTAGGTTTGAAGCTTTATTATGCTATGATTCGTTAATTTTATTATTATTATTATTTTTTAATTTTAGTGATGTATTAAAAATAATTTTGTTGAGTGTTTTTTTTGGGTTCGGATAACGAATAGTTTCAACTTTGAATCTATTTTATTTACGAAGGAATTTCGATTCTAGTAATTAAAGTTTTTTTTTAATATATATTGTAAAAAATTGGTTTGTATGTTTTCTTAATTATTTTATGTTGATATATATAACAAAAAATAGTTTTTATTTTTATTTTTATATTGGAATTTTATTATTCACATTTATATAATGATTATATTAGGGACTCTATTGTTGTTGTGGCTTTCACCATCTCTGCCAAACCCTAACACCTTCCAATGGCTTCTGCAAAGGGAAACCCCCTCTCCGCCTCCTCCCTCATCTCATGCCAACGAAGTTGCTGCGTTTCAGGCCTTATTGTCCTCTCTTCCTAAGCGATCGCGGCTGACTAAATCCCCTTCCAAATTCGTAAAGAGGAATGATAAAATCAGAGACATAGCCCTACCAATTGGTACTCCCCGAACCTATTTGGTCTACTCTGAGTGAGCTCTGATCGGTAAGTTTACTAGGATGTGGCCCTCACCCAAATCTATGGGGTCTGGTTAGAAAAGACCTGGAGATCCATGATGAAGGGGAAAATTTCCCTATTTTCCATCGGCAACAGACTTTTTTATTTTTTGTTTGAGCTAAAAGAAGATCAAGATGTCATTTTTTGGAACAGACCATACTTTTTTGGATCACGTGGCATGTATTTGAACAAATGGTTTTAGACTTCAACCCTGATGAGGATATTCCCATGGCTATTACAGTCTGGGTTAAGCTACCTCGACTCCCACTCTCTTGCTAGAGTGATGATTTATTAAGGTCCATTGGAAATGAGTTGGACAAATGCCTGGATAAATCTAAACCTAAGGGTTCCCAATTCGCCTGTGCAAAAAATTGTGTGGAAGTGTTCTGGAAAAGGGTTTGCCTGCTAAGATCAATCTAATCTTGGGAGAATGGAAGAACAAGAAGATCCTATACTATGAAAAAATCCATTCAAGTGTTGATAGTGCCATGAATATGGCCATTTTTCTAGGGACTGCACCAAAGCATTACAGAATAAAAACTTGGATAACTCAACCCCCTGGAGGAGCAGTGGAAAACACAGAGGAAAGGCAAAACGGAAGAGAAAGGATTGTTGCAAAAACCCCAAGGAGCGAAATGTAATAATACAACTTCCACTTCCTCCAACCCTTTCAATGCTCTTTGCAATCAAAATGAGGAGTAGGAAGAACCTAATCATCTAGATGAAGATAGGGGTAAGACAGTCGAGCTGGACAATGAAGGATATGAGGAAGGCAGGATTAATGAGAAGAATAATCCAAAAACTAATGAAGTATGGAAATCCTCCCCCACACAAGTAACTATGAGTTCAAACCCACCAAACAATCCCTTTGTAAGTATGGTTGAGGAAATAGCAAGAGTTGTCACTTGTCATATGGCCCAAAGCCTCTCATGGGTTGACGATGGTAGCAGTAAAGAAACCAAGAGCTCCAAGAAAAAATTCCAACCAAAACAAAATATAGTAAAGGAAAAAGAAGAAGAACTTAACAAGAAGTTGGGAAACCAACCAATCATTACAGAAATCCTCAAAGGAAAGGGTGTGAAAAGTCATGAATGAAATGAAGTTGGGATCAACTCTAACCCTCCTAATAAATGAAAGTACTATCATGGAACATGAAGGGACTAGGGAACCTTGTCAAAACTTTAGCTATGAGAGATATAATAAAACAAGAATCATTGTGGGTCATATACATGCAAGAAACGAAGATGGATGAACAAGATGTTATAAGACATTAGAAGTATTTTGGAAAGAGAGTTCAGAAATAGTTCAAGCATCAAGAGGGGCTTCAGGAGGTCTGGGTATATTTTGGTTAAATAATCACCTTTCTCTCATTGAATAAATCAAGATGAAGTACTGGATCGTGGCTCTGTTAGAGGTTAGAGAAATGGGAGATTGGATTCCTTTCATAAATGTCTATGCTCCCATCTTGTATAGTGAATAAACGGAAATTTTGGACTCAGTGAAATATCTCAAAAATCAAAATTTGTTTTTGAACAGTGTGATAGGAGGGGATTTTAATACTATCCTGAGCCCTGCACAAATAAGAGGAAGAATAGTACAAGATCCATTCAAAGAACAAATGGAAGACCTCAGGGCTAGATGAGATCTGGTGGATGTTATTCTAAAAGAGGGGAAATACACTTAGTCCAACAGAAAAACAGCGGATCAATATATAGTATCACGATTATATCACTTTATGATACATGGAAATTGGCTTCTTAAAGTATTATTCTACTCCTCAACAATCGAAGCTCAAGGAGAATCAAATCATTGTCCATTTTTTCCCAGTGGAGAGGGTTTAAAATCTCGTCCCAATTCCCTTCAAATTTAATGTAGACAGGGGGGAAATGGAAGGTGTTGGGACATTGGTGGAGCACGCCTGACATATTCTTGTTCAAGGTTCCCTGACTTTTTTTTTGGAATATGAGATTATAAATGTGAATAAAACATTAAGGAAATGGCTAAAAGAGAGCTACCAACCTCCTGGTCAAAAAAGGCAAGATAAGGTTCAACAACTAAAAGAGAACTATAAACTAATGGAGGAAGTCCAAATAGAGGAAAAGCATATACAATAAGAAAAGGACCTCACCTCTCAAATATTTTCCATAAGTAGACAAGAAGAAAATATTTGGCAATTAAGGTATCACTACTTATGGTTGCAAGCAGGGGACTCCATCACATCCTTCTTCCATAAGAAATACAAAGCAAGGGAGGCGTGAAAAAGAATCAAAGAAATAGTGCCTGAAGGTAGGTTGAGGGTAAGATCCTTTAAGGAGATTAAGGAAAAATATTTGAACTTCTATAAAGATTTACTAAGTGCAGATCAAATTCCTCTTGACTGAGCCTATAATTTTCTACAAGAAATGCCTCAAGTGATTCCTCTTGCTGCCAATCAGAATCTTATAGCCAAGATAAGGGAAGAAGAAGCTAGAGAGGCCATTTGGTCTTTAGAACCTGAGAAAACTCCTGGTCCCGATAGGTTATCAATGAGATTTTATCGGACTTATTGGCCAAACATGATTAAAAGGGATCTTCTTTGAATGTTGAATCACACTAGAGTTAAAAAGAAAGTAGGTGGTGGCACTAACTCCTCCTTTATATCTCTCATCCCCAAGGAACCTAACTCTCTCAACTTCTCAAGATTTCGGCCCATTTCTATATGCAACTCATCTTACAAGATATTGACAAAAATCATTGCCAACTGTCTAAAGCCTCTGCTCCATTCATTCATCTCTGAGATTCAAGGAGGTTTCATGCAACAAAGGAACATTCTTCACAACATTATATTGGTACAAGAAGCAATCCATTCAAGCAAGGAAGTTGGAGAGGCATGTATGGTCATAAAATTGGATATGGCTAATGCATTTGACCAGGTAAATCACTCCTTTCTCTATCTTATTTTAGAAAAGCTAGGTTTTTGTAATGATTTCATTCAATGGATCAAGGAATGCATTGGATCCCCTTAGATCTCCCCTCTAGTCAATGGCAAGCCTGCTCCCTTTTTTGTGGCCTCTAGAGGTCTTTGACATGGTTTTCCTTTGTCGCCTCTCCTCTATATAATTATGGCGGAATCCCTGAGCAAGAATTTAGAATTCACCGGGATTGAGGGGGAGCTTCTAGGATTTGTAGGTTTTAGCCCCATACAGAAACTACTGGCATACAAATTCTAGAAAATAGAAAATAAAGAATGGAGAGAGCATAAAACATAAAACAAAATATACACAAATATTTTCCCTTGGATCCCAAAACCGAGACTACCAGATTGATTTTTTATTATATTCCTTTCAATGTTACAATACATATATATACATTTCGAAGCATCCATAAACCCCAATCCATTAACCCTGGATTAGAACATAACCGTAGTTCTATTGACCGGATCTACAAAATACCATGGGAAGAAAACCATCATGCCCAAAACCATGTGCAAAAACCACGCACAAAACCATAGGTAGGTCCGAAAACTTAATATAGGGTCCAAAACAAATTTCCTTGGGGCGCTACCCCAAACCTTGTAGAGGGGGGCTATTGCCCCCTCAAACCCCCTGACAGGGGTGACTGTTGTCCCCCTGTGAACCCCATTGCTGATCCCAGCGCAAAGAACAAAGGGATTTGTCCCCCCCCCCCCCACCCCCCTGCGCGTGGGGCTAGTCGTGGAAAGAATATAACACACCCAACAAGATTTAGTATAGTGAGAAATGTCATAGAAAGTAACCACTCCCAGTTTGCAGATGACACCCTTCTCTTAGGCGTAGCCTCTAAAATCATTGCATCAAGATTTAAAAAAGTGTTAGACTCCTATCTCAATTTGTCTTGAGGTGTGATCAACAAAATGAAAAGTCGATTGATAGGCTAGAATTTTCCTGAGTCCACTCTGGTGAACTGGAATATGGTAAGGTTGCCAAATAATTTGGTTGGATTAGTCATTAAAGACCTTGAATATATGAATCTAGCTATTGGTGCTAAATTGGTATGGAGGCTACTAACGGACACCAATGAATGGTGGAAAAAGGCCTTCACAAGAAAGTATTTTCACAAGAATCGGTTGCTTAGGCCAGAAGGTGATTCATGGGAAGGGAAAGTAACTAAAATATGGAAGTTATGTAAGTTGACAACTCCATTCTTAATGTAGCACCTTAGATGAAAACCGAGTAATGGGAAATGCATTCATTTATGGGAAGATCGCACCCCCTTGGCCAACTTAACTTCATCAAATCAAGGGATAGAGGAACTTTCCAAATGGTTGGAAGAGCAAGGTATAAACCATCTAGCTGAAATATCCATCTGGTATGAGAATGGAATATGGTGTGGATGGAGAAATGTAGCATGTCCATTACATCTCCAGCACCATTGGAAAGAACTATTAAAACATATAAAATGTTTTACGCCAATAGAAACCGACAAATTGAATAGACGCATATGGTTGGGAGAAAAAAATCAACACTATATTGTGAAGGAAGGTTATGTTCTCCTCATTAAAAACCTCACTTCCCCACCTCCTTCAAGGTTATGGGAGAAGATATGGAACATGGATGGGCTACCAAAGGTCAATACCTTCTGTTGGGAAATAGTACACGGGAAAATTCTAATAGCGGAAAACCTTAAAAAGAATAATATTCAAGGCCCCTCTCACTGTGTTCTTTGCGGTAAGGCGAAGGAAACTATCAAACATCTCTTATTTCAATGCTCAATCTCCCTAGAAACTTGGAAACTCGTCCTTTAGCCACTATTTCAAATCCATTCCATTCCAATGGAGTGGCATGAGATGTTTATTCATTGGCGATCCCAGTACCCTTTCAACAAAAATTCATACTTCATAATTATGAGATGTTGTATGGAAGTTCCAAAATATCTATGTTGGTCGATATGGTTATGCTGAAATCAAGCAATTTTTCAAGATAGAAGAGTTTCCCCAATATTAGAAGGTATAAAAGGAATGCAATCGCTTCTCAAGGTAATCTCTGCTAGGGGATTTTATGACTCAGAATTGGTCAATCTTAGGATTAATGAAAAATAATTTCTTAAGATAAAACAATCAACAGATCATGTTTTTATCTTCAAGATATATAAACTTACATCCTTTTGTATTAGGCTGACTGGGGAAAGATTTGAAGAATGGAAATGAAATTTAGGTCGAGCGCAGATATTTTTTTATGGTGCATCGAAAGGTATCCCGAGGGAGGCAGAAGTGGGAGGGGTGCTTTATAACCTTTGATGTAACAACATAAACAAGGTACGCATGGGGATTTGGGAAGTCTACGAATAATCAAGTTGAGACCTTATTGCTTCGGCAAGGTCTGAAGATTGTTATATCCAAAGGTCTACGACAACTTAGTATAGTTGGTGACTCAATGATTGTTATCCAAAGGTGCTCCAAGATCAAGCATCAAAAAGACTCTGAAATTTCTCCTATATTCATAAGGATAAGGATATTTCTAAGCAAATTAGAAGTTTATAATTTTTTCCACGTAAAATGAGAGAACAATCGTGAGTCAGATAACCAAGCCAATAAAGGCATTGCCTTAGAGCAAGGGCTTATGATCATAGACCAAGCATAACCCTGAATATGTCATGCCCCATGATCGAACATTTAAGAAATATCACTCTAGGTGACAATTGGAATAAAATGAGCATCAAAGAAGACAGATCAAGCTTGATCAAGTATCTCTTCGAGGCATGGTAGGATTCTCTTAGGTGGCGGAGTAGGCAGTTGGGATATATCAACTCCAGATGGAGGCTCAAAGAACTAAGTTCCATGATGATGGCGAAGTGGAATACAAATGGAATGTCATTAAATGTTGAGGTTAGGGAAGGAAGAAACAGTAAATTTCTTCAGTTGCGTCAAGTGGAAGCAAATCAATTCAATTGAAAATTAGCGATTGCAGGGATGGAGGCTTGTGCCAAGTTTGACCAACTTCCTGGGAATATCATTTAGTGCGAGAGGATGTGTGCAACAATCGAGAGGAAACAGGGCATCATATTAAGGAACTGGGTGAAGCAGTTAAACCATAGAATTATTAATGTACAAGGAAGGATTTCTCTCAAAATGGCCTCTACCAGACTCAACGGAAGTGGTGATAGTGCAGAGGAGCAGGGAACTTCATCCATGAGAGATATTATGGCCATGGTAGAAAAAAATGGGAAAGAAAGTAGCGTAGGAGGTGCATGATCAAATTACGGTGGTGTTGACTCGTCTTGTGGGTATCAATAAGGATCTAGAGTTGTTGTAGAAGTCAGTGGAGAATTTGAACACAAAAATGCTTAATTTAAACTTTAAGGTTGATAGTATGGAGGTTAAGGTGGAAGCAATAGTCGTTGATGCGATATTCCTACTTAGCAATATTGCTAAGGGAAATATCAATCTTGTCCAATTTTGTCTTATTTCATGTTTACACTTAGGAGATGTGGGTTTAGATGTCCCACACGAATTTTGGGATTAAGTGGTGGCCTAAACATTATGAAGGAAGGGAAATATTGCATCTCTAGTGGAACGTGGGGGCCACCCCATGGATAATTACAACTCACATGTGGAGTACGCTCTCATTGGAGTGAGGTTGGTGGGGGCAAGTCGAGTTGGGTCCACATGGGCATCTTGGAGGCTCTTTGATAAATAGAGCAAGAGGCACTCATTTTGGTCATTCATTCATCTATTCTGAAACTTGTCTTTGACATAGAATGCTTGATCGAAAGCCAAGTTTGCAAGTGTTTTTTAGCACACGAGTGTCTTCGAGTGGAGATCTCAGCCCTTGCTTCGGTGGACTTTGAGTGCCAGCCCAAGGAGGGATTTTGAATTAGTCCCAAATCGTACCAACAACAGGGAGGCCGAGTTACAACAACAAAGAGAGTAGCAATAGGGAGTCCTAGTTACAACAGCAAAGAGAGTAGTAGCAGGGAGGCCGAGTTACAACAACAGAGAGAGTCGCAGCAGTGAGGTCAAGTTAAACAAGCAGAGAGGTTGAGTTACAATAGCTGGTAAAGTAGCAGCAGGGAGGTTGAGTTACAATAATAGGGAAAGTAGTAGCAGGGAGGCTGAGTTATAACAACAGGGAAAGTAGCAACGGGGAGTCGAGTTGCAATAGTAGGGAAAGTTGTAGCAGCGCAGGGACTACGCAGTGCTTAGAGGAGACCCACTTGGGAATTGAGGAGTGAAGTGATTTTGGGCCTAATACTTGAGGTGGGGTCCGGGGAAGTGTTATGGGGGATTTTCCAGCATTTTGGTGGAGCAGTGAACGCAGCATCTGCTATGAGCTACATCTTTTACTTGTGGAGGAGGGCCAAGCATTTGGGGTCAATTTTGGAGCGTCAAAACTAGGACAAACCCTTTCTGGGTTTTTGACAAGGACCTCAAAAATAATTTGGCGAGATTTTTCTATGCATATTTGAGGGGTCAAACAGGGGTCCCAATTCAGCTAGCAACCAGAGGAGCTAGGGGAAATAGGGATGAACTCCCAAAGTCAAACATTGGCCAATTCCTTCGTGGGTTATTCTCGATATTTGGTGGAGAGGTCGGGATTAATTTCCCATAATTTTTTGAGCACCTCAGAGGGCCCTAGAAGTAGATTCATTCATCCAACAGCGTATTTCTCAGCATCTTTAGTGCAGAGCTTGAGAAACATAGCAAAATTTTGGTAGAGGGTGTCTTATTTGTCATTTGTGGCTTTTCTAGCTTGCCTTGATCAATCCTAGATGCATTCCTTCCAGCACCTTATTGTACACCCATCTTTATTAATAAAAAGAGCTCAGCGGTGCAATTTTTGGTGCAATTTTATGGGTTGGTTGTGTGTTCACTGTTTATGGTGTTTTTGTCTATGTTTGCTTTGCATATTTACTATTAATTTTCCTTAGGGATATTACAATGATATCATAGCATGATTTTGGCCAGCTATGGGTCTAAATCACACAAATACTCAAGTTCTATTGTAGACTAGAATTCCAGAGCCTAAAACACTAGTCCCGCATTATTCTCCAGATTTAGCTTATGCCCAAAAATGTCTCAGCAAGAGGAATTTGAAAATGTTACTAGGAGCATTGAGATATTTGTGGGGCTTATCAAAGAATGGTTGTCAGCAAATTCAGTAAAAAGAAATTGTAGTTGTCGGCCCGCGGATGAAGGAAATAAGAGGAGCATGATTGTTGAACAAAACATTAGTAGCAATACTACAAAAACGAAGATGGGAGGTGGAGGTAGTGATGAGATGAGAGAGAACATACCCTTGGAGGAGGGATTTCACCTAGATACATTCCAATTGGTTGAGCATGAGGCTAATGGAACATAGGAGGAGCATGAGGATACACCTAGTGTGACGCAGGAGTCACCCTATTGGAGTTTCCTTTGGTAGCCCCAATAGACAGATTGGAGGAGAATTGGAGGCTTATGTCAAGCCCATGATGGAGGAGAATGTGCAGTCATCCTGTGGGCTAGTCATTGATGATTGGCAGCATAGAGACCACATTTTGGGATACCAAAAGTTCGCTTCAAAGGCACACTGATAGGATCTACAGCGCTATCAGTCCACCCTATGCATTGGATTGAGAGATGTGGAGTTTTCTAGACATACCAGAGGGGATGACCAGGTTAGCAACACTATTAGGTCACCTTTTCCCATTGGAGAGAGGGAGACGGAGCTACCTAGTCAAATTTTGTGTGTTAACCTAGATGGTGGGATGAGACAATCAGAGTTTCACAAGGTGCAACTTCTGCATGTCAAGGTTGTTCTATGTGTTGGAGTTTGTGCATTCGATCCCTCTCCTGGGGTTGGATGGCGAAAAATTTTGAGTAGGTACCCTATGGAGTGGGTGTTTAGTCAATTTAGTGTTATCTAAATTGCTAGTATTTATTGTCAACCCGGGGCTCGTAAGCTGATGAAGTGAGGGTGTACTATATGTACTTAAGTAACCTCTTAGAGTTTTTCTTATCGTTGGGGGTGTTGTTGTGGTTAATTATGTTCCTAAGATGGAGTGAGAATTTATAAACAAGTGAGTGATGGTGTGTGTGTAGAGTGAATCCTAAATGAGTGAAAGTGTGTGTTGAGTGATCTCTAACTATTTGCTTGAAAGGAAATGCTTGAAAAGAATAAGTGAACTGAAATGACTTGAAATAAACTTGAAAGCAAATGACCACTACCAATGGCACTAGACACCGTTCAAGTTGCTGCTAATAAAAGAAAAGAGAGTCACTTTTAGAACCCAAGAATAAAGATTATCTCTCTCTAACTCGATGCTTCAAAGCACATGTACTGTGTAAAGCACGGAAAGAAAGTAGCTTAAGTGGAATTAGAAAAGTGAGAAAAATATGCTTGAAAGACTAATGATAATGATTTGCTATTTCTAATTCTCTACTTCAGCCATATGTACTATGGAAAGCATGATTAGAAAGTAGTGAGGAAATAGTCTAGGAAGCACTTTAAAATCAAAACTTCTACTTTAAAGACTAGTGGTAATGATTTACTCTTTCTAACTCGATGCTTCAAAGCACATGTACTGTGTAAAGCATGGATAGAAAGTAGTGAAAGAACAGTCCAAAAAGCACCCAAACTAGCTGCAAATTAGTGATATTTTGATCTTAAAAGATAATAGTTTATGATGAAGATCATTCATATATGTTAACAGCTCTTTGAGAAATAAGATTAAAAATCCACTATAAAGACAAAGGCAGCACTTGAATTGTCAACTTCAAATACCATTAGCTGTAAAGCAAACACACACATATAAAAATAAATCCCGGGCTAAAAGAAACCTGCAAAGAAATAACACTGATCAGCTTGAAAGAAAGGAAAACAAGTAAATGAAACTATACATGCTTAAGGAAATAAATGAGAAAATAACGAAATACTGCACATAAAATACTTTACAAAGGCTGAGATGAGCAGGGGCCCTCTGTTCATTCAGCCACAAGAAAACTCAGAGATCTGGAAACTTCAAAACGGTGCTATGTCTATTCCTCCATTTGCAAAAAGTATACAAAACAGAGTGCTGGAATAGCACTAGAAAACAGAGTTCACAAAGCTCTTAAATTCAACACAAGTTCAGAAAATTACAACTAATAAAAGTTCCTTGAGCGTACGCAGACGGAGCAATTTATAGGAGTTTCTAAGATAGCCTACTCGTACAGCTAATTAACAGAAAAACAATAAACAGTCATGCGTATTTATGGTCCCTTGACACATCACGGCTGCGTGGACGAGTTTAGTGGTTCTGTCGTCATGGATAATAAATCCCATGTTGGATTGCGTCCCCTGCCACCTGTAGAACATGGACAAATCACCATTTAAGATGACGTGACCAAGCAGCTCTCAATCACCGTTTAAACAGCCTTGAGTTGACCGTAACTTAACCAGTTTTGACCATGGGTGGAGATGACGTGGATGGCTGGAACAATGGGACAGGAACCTCGAGCACGTTGATACCTGAGTGCCCATGTGGCTCATCTAGCAAACCGACACGTGGATCATTGTGTTTAACAAAAAGGCTGCAGGATCTTCAGATAGCTGCGGGATCATCAGATAGCTGCGGGATTCCTGCAAGTAAGTCAAAATCTAAACAAATAGTCATCCATTAGCAAAACTTGCTTGATCATGCTTATTGACACCTAATGTAATGATCTGAGAGGTTTCATGGTGAAAATGAGGCAAAAGTGAAGGAAAGATAAGGAAGAACTGAGGAAAATGGTAGACAAGTAGGTGTAGAATAGAGGCTCTACATACCCCCACTCCGAGGGTATTGCATGTCCTCATGCAATGAAAACACAATTCAGTCCATCTGCTGGGATGCCTCAGCTAGGACATCCAATCTCCTTCTCTTCCTTTGTGTAGAAACATTAACCTTTGGCCTCTTGAACATGCATCTGAATTTCAAATTGATTAAGGCTCTGTTCAGCCTTCTACATCTCTTCTTGAGTCTGCTGTGTTTCTTCTGCCACATGCTCATGTGAAGAAAGGTGTTATCTTGGATTGCTTTGGCAATTTCAGCTTGCTGCTTCATTTCTTCATTTCTCTGTTTAATGTGACGGTTTAGCACTTCAAGTTCATAGATTTCTTGTTTAAGTAAATCTATTTGTTGCTCATGAGGTATGACATTACTTGGGCCAGCAGTGTTTTGCTCCAATGTTTCAAAATAGTTGTACACCTCTTGTTGAATTGGGTCAACAATTGGTGACTTCCTTGGACTATATTCATGCTCAATTTCAGTTTCAAACTCCGGCTGAAATGGACTGTCTTCTCTTGGAGGAGTAGCTGCCTCATGTGATGGACTATCCTCAAGGTCTGCTTTTGTAGCACCCTTCTCAGGTGTGCTAAGATCAACGAAGAGTGTCCTTGTGGCTTTCCTTTTATTCTGCAATCTACTACTCCTTCTTACAGTGGCAACACTCTGTGTTTCTTTTTGTGCCTTTTCCCTTGGTTTTTGAACTTTTACTTTCTCAGAGAGGGCAATTTTCTCATGGAGTTTAGCTACCCTTTGTGCTAAGGGCTGGTTATCCCTTTCTTCATCACTAGAATGCTCTGGGATCTGATCAGTTTCTTGGATTATAGATTTTCCCTTGTCTTGTTTTTGTTTCTTTTTGTCTTCTCTTCTCTTCTTGGTAGCTTCCTTGGCAAGTTCAGCGAGGGTTTCTGAGATGACCTCTTGAGCACTGTCTCCAGTGGGTTCAATCTCAGGTTCAGGATGATGGACTTCTATTTCCTCTACAGTTTGTCTTTGAACAGTTTCCTCTAAGATATCAGTCTCAGAGATACTTTCTTTTCTCTTCCTTCTGCTTTTTCTAGGTATAGAAGATTCTCCAGGTTCTGCAAAATGATTCCTTACAAGGAATTTCTCCCATGTGTCTTGTTTTTCTTTTAACTGTTCTTCTATCAATAACTTTACAAGACCATGGTGACAGAGGTAAGCTTCTACGTTTCGTGGATTTCATTGAGCCATGGCACACATTTTCCTAAGGCTTTGGAATAGAAAGTAAGGAAGATTTATATCATGTTCTCCTTGAAATTGCAGCATAATTTTACCATGATAAACGTACAACACTCCAAATCTCCCTTCACACGTGAAAAAGTTTTGCACTAACAACAATAGAATTTTCCATTCTTCTTTAACATGGGAGATTGGAATTCCTTTGGTGAAAACACTTGTGTCCATACCTGGGTTTTTAAAAATCCGCTTCCATTGTTGATCCTGGACTGCCCGGTTTTTGAACCAACGTTCACCGGTTTGTGGAAGAGAGGTAGCCCTTGCTATGCTTCCTTCGCTGACTGTAAATGTTAAATCACCCACTTCTGCTTGACTGTCTTTGTCCTTAAATGATCTTGCAAAGGCTTTTGTTACTTCTTTGTGGTAGCCCTTAAACTTCCTGATGCACTGTAGCCAATTAGCTTTTTGTAATGCTTCCTCAACCTGAGGGTATGCCTCCAAGAATTTCGAACCTTCTGGTTCAGCCCTTAAAAGCTTTCCCATCGACTCCTCAGCTCTGTTTAAAACACGAATTTGATGGTGACCTTACACAGTAACTCCGTAACTTTACACAGTAACTCCTCGGTTCCTGTTCAGACTTTGTGGAACAGAGGGTATACGGTGCATCAACAGCCTCAGACACCGAGAATTCACGGCTTGAATTAGAGTTAAGCGGAGGATAACAGCGTGGACACAGTGAAACGGTGATTAACAGTCGTAATACGACTGTATCACAGGTTTACTGGCTATACGGCAGAGGGAAAACAGAGGATGGTTTATGGAGGTAATCGTAGTGAGTGAAACGGAATAAGGGAGATGATAGCGAGGAATGGAGTATTATGAGCACAGAGGGTTTCGAAATGATAAATGGAACGGCTATATTCTCCGATTTCGGCTGTGAATTGACACATGGCTGCGGGACGAGAACTGAGAGACGTAATACGGTAGGTTACGTCATTAGGGTACAAGACCTTAATGACAGAAACAGCCATATGTGATTTCAAAAATCGTGGTTATTATGAGCTGGTAGACGTGGAGGATTCGTAGATTTGTGGTCGCATGGGAAAAGAAAATGGGTAATCATTACGATTAGTGGCCAACAAAACATAACCCAGAAAATTCCGCATAATGAAATAACCATAGGTTTAGAGTTTTAAACATACCTCGGATCCGCATTTGATTTGGCTTCTGATGATTTGCTACTAACCTTTTGTTAACTTTATTGCTAGCACATGATCTTTCCTCCTTGTCTTTGATGATTTTGAACTGTAAATATTTTCTTCAGACAAACTGTGTTTCTTGTGCAGGTGCAGAAGGCTGCAGGAAGGCTAAACAGCTGCAGAATTGTTAAATAGCTGCAGGAACTGTAATGAAGTCTTCCAGCTGCATAAAATACTTTAGTTGCCTAAAAAAAACTTTATTAATGAAGTGAAATGGAATGAAGGAATGAATGAATGAGTGAGTGGGAAACAGTGAGGTGAAGTGAGGATGGTAAGATGGAAGGAAATGGTGAGATGGAATAAATGAGATGAAAATGAAAGAGAGAGATTTTTTTTGGAAAACATGAGGTGTCAGGTGACCCTGATTTTCACCTCATGTTTTCTGCATGAGACTGCCAATCAGAGATTGGTTTTCAGGCTCATACATTTATTCATTTTTTCCTTCTTTTTTTTCTTTTTTTTTTCTTTTTTTTCTTTTTTTTTTTTTTATTGAAATTGAAAGAAACAGAGATTAGGCTGATGGAGGAGAAGAATTCTTCTCCACCAGCCTCATTTCAGAATCGCCTTGGAATAACTTAACAAACTCCTCTTTTGAGAGTGGCTTGTGGTAGACTTTTAACCGGTGGCCATTCACAATAAAGGGAGTTTGAAGTTCATCAATAGTCTTCACTCTAACTGCTCCATTATTAAAGACTTCATCAATCTCATATGGCCCAAGCCAATGAGTTTGAAATTTTCCTTTGAAGTCCTTAAATTTTGAATCAAACAAGAGTGTCCAATCACCCTTTTGAAACTTCTTTTCTTTGATATGTCGATCATGCCATTTGCTTCTTTGGTGCTGAACTAGATCGGTTCTTAGAATTGCATCTTGTCTCATTTCATCTAGTTCATTTAACTGGTCCAATCTGTGCTTCTGGGCTTCTGATAAGCTCATCCCCAATTGAACTGCTGTCTTGAAGGTCTTGATTTGGAACTCAATGGGGAACAGGACTTCCTTCCCATAAACAAGTTCATAGGGAGAATGTCCTGTGGTGTTCCTCCATGTGGTTCTATAGGCCCATAAGGCTTCAGGAAGCCTTTCTGCCCAATCTCTTCTATGAAGATGAACAGTCTTTGTGATGATGCTTTCAAGAACTTTATTTGTAGATTCTACTTGACCATTCGCTTGCGGATGGTATGGAGTAGATGTTCTATGCTTAATCTTATATTCCTCCATCAGCTTTTCCACCATCCTTGATGTAAATTGGCTTCCCTGATCTGTTACAATTTCTCTTGGGACACCAAAACGAGTGAAAATATCCTTGAAAAGAAATTGAACAACTGAATTTTCAGTAGCAGAAGTTAATGCTATAACTTCTACCCACTTGGTAACATAATCAGTACAAACCAGTATATATCTATTTTGCTTGGATGGCGGATTAATCGGTCCAACAAAATCTAGAGCCCATTTCTCGAAAGGTTCGATGCATACCTGTGGCTGTAGTGGCATTTCATTTGAAAGAGTTGGTCTCCCAGTTCTTTGACAACTGTCACACCTTTTAACATATTGCTTTGCATCCTTAAAGAGAGAAGGCCAATAATATCCTGATGAAAGGATTTTATAGGCAGTCCTCTTATCAGAAAAATGTCTGCCACAAGGTTCGTCATGACATGCCTTAAGGATGTCAGGCATCTCATCCTCCCGTACACATCTTCTGATCATCAAATCTGGCCCTGTTCTGAACAATTCATTAGAAATCCAAGAATAAAGTGAACTATCCTGAATGATTTTCCTTTTCTCATTAGGAAATAAATGTAAAGGTAATTTTCCAGTAACTAAATAATTAGCAATATCAGCATACCAAGGGGTTTTGGTAGTTACTGCAAACAAATACTCATCTGGAAATTTATCCTCTACAGGAGAGTCCTCATTAGTGTTTTGGATTCTAGACAAGAAGTCAGCTACTGTGTTCTGTTTACCTGGTCGATCTAACACAGTTATGTTGAATTCTTGTAAAAGCAAAAGCCATCTTGTAACTCTACCATTAGTGACTGGTTTGTTCATGAGGTATCTAATGGCAGAGTGATCAGTGTGGACAAAGGTTTCATAGCCGGTTATATAGTGTCTAAACTTGTTTATAGCATGAACAACGGCTAGAAACTCCTTTTCAGTAACAGTATAATTTAACTCAGTAGGAGTCAAATTCTTACTCGTGTAATAAATGGCATAAGGGACCAAATCCTTTTGTCCCAAAACAGCTCCTAAAGCTGTATCTGAAGCATCAGTAGAAATGTGGAAAGGGAGTTTCCAATTTGGACCCCTTAAAATGGGTGCTTCAGATATTCTAGTCTTTAAAGCTTCAAAGGCAGATTGACATTCAGGATCCCACTTAAATTCACAATCTTTAGTAAGTAGTTTGAAAAGAGGGGATGCTATCTTAGTGAAGTTTTCAATAAATCTCCTGTAATAACCAGTAAACCCAAGAAAACTTCTAACATCTCTTTGGCAATTTGGAACAGGTAACTTAGAGATGACTTCTACTTTAGATCTATCAACTTTGATTCCATCTCCTGAAATATGATGTCCTAAAACAATCCCTTCAGTAAACATCATAAAACACTTTTCATGACTTAAAGAAAGATTTGTTTCCTTACATCTTACCAGTACTTTTTCCAAATTTGCCAAAGCTTCTTCAAATGTATTACCATAGACTGTGAAATCGTCCATGTATACCTCTACACAATCATGAATCAGATCTGAGAAGATTCCTAGTACAGCCCTTTGAAATGTGGCTGGTGCATTGCACAAACCAAAAGGGAGTACTCGATAGGCAAAAGTCCCCCAAGGACAAGTAAAGGTGGTTTTGTCTTGATCTTCAGGTGCTACCTGAATCTGATTGTAACCACTAAAACCATCCAAGAATGAGAAATACTTTTTACCTGCTAAAGTGTCTAATACCTGATCAATAAAAGGTAGAGGAAAATGATCCTTTAAGGTTGCCTTGTTCAATTCTCGATAATCAATGCAAACTCTCCATTTACCATTCTTTTTGGGCACTATAACCAAGGGAGAAACCCATTGGCTATCTGAAATGGGGTAAATGAAGTTTACCTTGAGCAATTTCTGAAGTTCTTCTTTCACAATTTCCCTAAGATTTGGATTCATCCGTCTTTGTGGCTGCCTAATAGGTCTGCTGTTTTCTTCAATATAAATATGATGAATACAAGTCTTAGGGTCGATTCCTTTCATGTCAGTATATTCCCATGCAAAGGCAGTGGAATGTTTTTGCAACAGTTTAGTTAATTCTTCTTGTTGTAGTCTTTCCAAGTTTTTGTTAATGTTTAATGTTTTTCCTGGAAAGATTTCAACTGTAGAACTACCAAACTCTTCCATTGAGAAGAGAGACATCTGTCTAGAGGAGAGATATTCAATATCTGCATCTAACTGGAACTGTGAAGAGTCATATTCTGAGGATACCTCAAAATTTTCTAATGTATTTAGAATTTGACTGTCCTCACTGATTTCAGAGATGGTTAGAACAGGTTGAAGAGTATCCTCATCATTAATCCACTCATCTTCTCCTATTTCTGTTATTGCCTTTGCGGGAGGATACAAGTTGAATTTCTTGGTAGAATTACCATCTGATATATACATGTCTCCCGACCTACAACTTATGAAAGCATCAGCTGTGGCCAGCCAAGGTCTTCCTAAAATAAGAGGATGTCCTCCTAGATTGTTCTTGGGAGTTAAAATCATAAAATCAACTGGATATTCCCAAGAGTCTAGTGAGACTGGAATGTCTTCCAATACACCATCAGGTTTAATGATTGATCTATCTGCAAGTTGTAACAAAGTAGGTGTAAAGAGAAGGTTAGGAAGTTTTAACTGATCCATGGTTTGTCTACTCATAATGTTGATAGCGGCTCCTAAGTCAATCAAGGTATTTGGGATTTCAACCCCATTAATATGAGTTTTAACAATAGGGCTACCGGGATCTACATATTTTTGCATGGTAATTTTACCCATCATAATGTCTGCAATTTTTCCAACTAGATGTATCCTTTTGGTGTCCCTGGTTCTTTTTATTGTTTTTTTCAAACTCATCTCCTTTATTGTCTTTTCTAGAATGGGAATCTCTTTAATGGCTGTTAACAAGGGAATCTTGATACAGACATTTTTCAATTCATCTAGAAAGCTATAGTCAGGCAACCAAATCTGCTTCTCCACTCCTTTATCAATTTGCAATCTTTCAGGAAAAGGAGGAATAGCTGAAGATGTGGGTTGCTCTACTAAGGGAGTTGATTCTTTTTCTTTTTCTTTAATGCTTGGGTTTTGAAGGGATACTTCAGAACCCTTATTGGCCTTGAGAGATTCTTCCTCAGAAATGCTTGGTTGTTGAGCACTTGTAGAAGGTTGGTCTAAGATTCTACCTGATCTGAGTTGGACCTCATTGAGAGGGACAACCATATAGGTAGGGAATGGTTGACCTTCCATAAGTGGTTGACCTTCCATCACATAAGCACTTTGAGGGTTCCTATTATTGGGGTTTGGTTGAGGTTGAGAGGGAAGTTGATTTGGCCTCTGCTGAGATTGTAACAAGAGTTGAGAATTTTGATTTTGTGGAAGAGGTTGTTGTTGTTGAGGGAATGGTAATGACAATTGTTGACCTTGATTTGGAAGTTGGGGAGCTTGCTGATTCTGAAAGGATTGGGGATATTGATAGAATTGGGCAAATCTCCCATAAGGATTTTGCATTTGCATGCTTTGCAACCATGCTTGGAAAGGATTTTGTGGTTGTGACCAAGGTTGTTGCCAAGGATTCCAATTTGGTGGGGGCTGAAAATTCATAGAGTTATTAAACCCTTGATTTTGCTGCCCCTGCCAAGGTCTTCTTGCAACGAAACAAAGGGATTCAAGCGTACTTGGATCTTCTTGAAAGACTGCTTTGAGGCCAGGGATTGAAGGACATTCCTTGGTCTCATGGGTTTCTGAGCAAATTACACAGGTTTCCACAACTTGTGCTTCCAAGGGACATTCCCTTAAAGCATGCTTCTTTCTACACTTCGGGCAAAAGATGGTCATAGCCTCGGCTTCTGCTTTTTGTTTATTCTGAATCTTAAGGGTATCAATTTGTTCACTAAGACTCCCTAAGATGTCAGTTTTAAATTCATCTAGCATATTACCGATTTCAGCCCTACTCACTGATCCTGTTGCAGATTTATTCGCCCTAAGGAGAGAAGGATCTCTAGGTCCTTTTTGAGTTTTTGATTTGCCCCTTGAGAGATGGATACAAAGTTCTGCTATATCATTGAGAGAAAGTTGAGAAATATCCCCTTTCCCCATCATGTTTAAGATATCTATCCATTCATCCCTAATGGCTTTTAATAAGAGGGCTTTTAAGGTCTCTTCATCCAGGCTGCTCATCTTTGCTCTTTTTAAGTTATATTGAAACCTTTCAAGCAAATCTTCTAAGCTCTCATCTTCTTTTTGCATCATTTTAAAAACCTCATCCTTATGATTAGTAGGCATACAATAGTCCAAATACCTATCCAAAAAGGTCTGTTTCATTTCATCCCAGGTCCTAATGGATTGAGTAAGTAACCCCATGAACCATTTCAAAGCTTGATCTTTTAATGTTGATGGGAACAGTTTGAGTTTCTGAGTATCATCCAGATAATCATAGGTTCGACACACAACTTCAAATTCAAACAAGAATGTTTCAGGGTCCTCAGTTCTTAATCCATGAAAATTTGGGAGGACGGATGGTGATATGTTTTTCATGGTGGCTCGGGAATCCTCATTAACAATGGGAAACCCAAATGAATTATCCCCATCTCTATTTCCTCCTATGGGACCTCTACCTCCTCCATTATTATTGTTATTTCCTCCTCCTCCTCTACCTCTACCTCTACCACCTCCTTCTTCCTCTGCCATGATGATTCTCCTAGGGATTTCAAAATCTTCTGGTTCTTCTACAAAGGGTGAATGAGAAGAGATTTCTCCTTCCTCTTCAGGTGAGTCTATTTCCTCAATTACAATTGGTTTTCTGGTAGGAGAAAGAGAAGAGTCTCTTCCTAGTTCAAACTCAATAGAAGGTATAGGAGAGTCAACTCTTGGCTCTTGAATTTCAGGACTAGGAGTTTCGGTTGGAGATAATGGAGGTGTCTCTTGTCTATCTCTTGAAGCAGATGGACTTGTAAAAATTGAACTTCGAGCTCTAGCTAAAAACCTTCCCCTAGAATCTCTAGCTCTATGCATGTCATTTTTTATTTTATCTTCAAGTCAAGTTAATAGTTCTTTTTCTGATCTTCCAGTTCACTCTAGGTGCAAGAAGAGAGCATACTCAAGAGACTACTAAATTAATAACTTTCTCCTTTCTGATCCTCCAGATCACTCTAAAGTGCAAGAGGAGAGCATACTTAGATAGGCTATTAACTTCTTTCCTTGAAATTTTTTTATATTTTTTTTCTTCTAAGAATATGGCTACTTAATTTCACTTCCCCGGCAACGGCGCCAAAATGTTTAGTCAATTTAGTGTTATCTAAATTGCTAGTATTTATTGTCAACCCGGGGCTCGTAAGCTGATGAAGTGAGGGTGTACTATATGTACTTAAGTAACCTCTTAGAGTTTTTCTTATCGTTGGGGGTGTTGTTGTGGTTAATTATGTTCCTAAGATGGAGTGAGAATTTATAAACAAGTGAGTGATGGTGTGTGTGTAGAGTGAATCCTAAATGAGTGAAAGTGTGTGTTGAGTGATCTCTAACTATTTGCTTGAAAGGAAATGCTTGAAAAGAATAAGTGAACTGAAATGACTTGAAATAAACTTGAAAGCAAATGACCACTACCAATGGCACTAGACACCGTTCAAGTTGCTGCTAATAAAAGAAAAGAGAGTCACTTTTAGAACCCAAGAATAAAGATTATCTCTCTCTAACTCGATGCTTCAAAGCACATGTACTGTGTAAAGCACGGAAAGAAAGTAGCTTAAGTGGAATTAGAAAAGTGAGAAAAATATGCTTGAAAGACTAATGATAATGATTTGCTATTTCTAATTCTCTACTTCAGCCATATGTACTATGGAAAGCATGATTAGAAAGTAGTGAGGAAATAGTCTAGGAAGCACTTTAAAATCAAAACTTCTACTTTAAAGACTAGTGGTAATGATTTACTCTTTCTAACTCGATGCTTCAAAGCACATGTACTGTGTAAAGCACGGATAGAAAGTAGTGAAAGAACAGTCCAAAAAGCACCCAAACTAGCTGCAAATTAGTGATATTTTGATCTTAAAAGATAATAGTTTATGATGAAGATCATTCATATATGTTAACAGCTCTTTGAGAAATAAGATTAAAAATCCACTATAAAGACAAAGGCAGCACTTGAATTGTCAACTTCAAATACCATTAGCTGTAAAGCAAACACACACATATAAAAATAAATCCCGGGCTAAAAGAAACCTGCAAAGAAATAACACTGATCAGCTTGAAAGAAAGGAAAACAAGTAAATGAAACTATACATGCTTAAGGAAATAAATGAGAAAATAACGAAATACTGCACATAAAATACTTTACAAAGGCTGAGATGAGCAGGGGCCCTCTATTCATTCAGCCACAAGAAAACTCAGAGATCTGGAAACTTCAAAACGGTGCTATGTCTATTCCTCCATTTGCAAAAAGTACACAAAACAGAGTGCTGGAATAGCACTAGAAAACAGAGTTCACAAAGCTCTTAAATTCAACACAAGTTCAGAAAATTACAACTAATAAAAGTTCCTTGAGCGTACGCAGACGCAGCAATTTATAGGAGTTTCTAATATAGCCTACTCGTACAGCTAATTAACAGAAAAACAATAAACAGTCATGCGTATTTATGGTCCCTTGACACATCACGGCTGCGTGGACGAGTTTAGTGGTTCTGTCGTCATGGATAATAAATCCCATGTTGGATTGCGTCCCCTGCCACCTGTAGAACATGGACAAATCACCATTTAAGATGACGTGACCAAGCAGCTCTCAATCACCGTTTAAACAGCCTTGAGTTGACCGTAACTTAACCAGCTTTGACCATGGGTGGAGATGACGTGGATGGCTGGAACAATGGGACAGGAACCTCGAGCACGTTGATACCTGAGTGCCCATGTGGCTCATCTAGCAAACCGACACGTGGATCATTGTGTTTAACAAAAAGGCTGCAGGATCTTCAGATAGCTGCGGGATCATCAGATAGCTGCGGGATTCCTGCAAGTAAGTCAAAATCTAAACAAATAGTCATCCATTAGCAAAACTTGCTTGATCATGCTTATTGACACCTAATGTAATGATCTGAGAGGTTTCATGGTGAAAATGAGGCAAAAGTGAAGGAAAGATAAGGAAGAACTGAGGAAAATGGTAGACAAGTAGGTGTAGAATAGAGGCTCTACAGTGGGCTTTGGAGATGGTGGTGGACTCGGGTGTAGCTCCGTAGGAGCTTCCAGGCACTTGGGATATCGTAATCCAAGGATGGAATTGGGATCTGGGTGGGACTACCTATCATTTCACAGGTATGCGAGTTGACTACAACATGGATGGTACAGTTGACCTAGAATTTGAGCATGCAAATTCACTAGGGGAGTCTCGGTCAGCACTAGGGGCCAACCAGTTTATGGACAGACTCCTTTGGTTGTCTTGGTATGACGCCTATACATGAGATCATTGGGTGATCAACATACTTTGGCCGAAGTTTGTCAAAGGAGGTGGCATTGGCAAGCCACCAGATGGTGCCTTGTATGGAACTAGGGACTCTTCACTTTGGTGTGGGGCACAGAGGATGCAGAGGAGCAGAGTAGTGCTGCCATGACTGATGAGACATATGGAGATTCACTTCTCGGATCCCTCAAGGGGGATTTGGAGAGAAGATCCATTTATTGATGGGTATAGCGATGCAATGGTGGAGGTGATGATACCGCTCAGGTGTGGCCCAACACATAGAGACATAGCTCTATGCCATCAAATCCAGGGATGTGTGTGATCCTCTAGCATTGAGCAGTGGAATACCGATGGACATGGGTATACATGGTGGAGTACCTAGTGTGTTGGATTGCGTTGTGGAGTAGGAGTGTCTTACATCACATTGAGTACAGTGGGGAGTGATTGGTGGCTTGACACAAATAGGGCATGGGACGGTACAATGTGGTATAGTAGTAGCCGAGGATATCGTGTGGTGTACAGAGACAAGCCTTCGCCTAGTTTATCGTCAAATCCGAGACAAAGAGAGGGGCACCCATAGGGTTATTCTTCAATACCCCAACAGATTCTTGATCCTACCCTTGGGGACCTCCCCACCCATGACTCTCCAATTAAGACGTTTGGTGGAGGAACGCGCTGATGGATGCAGGCTTAGGGACGGCTAGATTTATTTCCATGGTAGCATAGGTTCCACTCCTGTGCTCACATAAAGGGAGTTGATTACAAGGAAACTGCATGATGCACTTCAGGTGAGATATATTGTGGTGTCACAAGAGCCGTAAGGACAATGGATGGTAGACTTTGTCTACAGGAGGGCACCCATACTCTGAGCAGTACCCAAATGTATTGTCGGGAGTTGGGATAGTGGACTTCACTGTGTGATTTGGAAGAAGCAAGGTGGGTTGGCTTGCATGGGATAGACTCCTGATACCTGGGGTCCAACCATGGGATACATACAGGGATCATAGACGAGGGCCAGACGGGTTTTAGCAAGTAGCAGTGCTACGTAGCGACACTCTGTGAGGAGTGGGAGCTATGAGATCCTAGTATGGTTGGGGGATCCAGGGATCTGATTAGCGTGTGGATCACTCCCCTTGGTGACGAGCAAGGTCATGGCAGAGGATGATCCAATTCACCTTAGGCTTGACACATGGGGACTCACTGAGATATACACTGCATGGAAAGGCAGAATTATCCTGTTGTTTCTCGGGGTTAAGGTTTGCAGTAGAGGCATAGATATCGACATCATGGATATTCCTAGACAGGATGAGCTTGGCTCTCACATATTTTTTGCCAGTAGGCCTCAGGAGAGGAGGATACATTCTACACACAATGGGCAGTATGAGCATGTTTCACTGTCAGTTATTACTAGAGAGTCGCAACGTCTGCATGAAAGTTTCATTTCGCGATCAGCATGGGATCTCAACCTCTCAAGGCTTGACAGTTCAGCCACATTCAGGGATGTGCTAGTTTCTACAAGGGAAGATCATACAGGTCTTCCATTGGATTTCAGTTGCATGAAGAGTAGTTTTCCTCCTGAATATTCGTTGATGACTTGGGGCACTACGCTAGTATAGCAGGGTGATTGGCATGTATTGGTTTTTGTGGTCATTGGCACTACTCAATGGCATGAACATGGAATTAGGAGCGATGGGCCGCTAATCTGGTTGTGGGATCCAAGGATCCATTGGGTTAAAGGACTACCTTGTTTTGGGATGATCATGGGGATGATAGAAATAGGATTGTGTCCTCCTCCAGATGACAAGTTAGAGACCATCAGGATGATCACTACAGGGTGAGGAAGGCCATTCTCTCTAATATTTAGACAGGAGTCTAGGTGTGCATTGGTAGATGGTAACCTTAGCGGGGTGATCTGGGAGGATAGACCTACGTGCAGTGGAGTTTTCCCTTATTGGTTGTGTAGTGGAGGTTTACCAGAGTGGATGACAATGCAGGAGCATGAGTGGGTCGCAGTTTTAACCAGGTGGAGCAACATCCACTTGATCGTCTCACTTTGAGATTAGTTTGGGACCTAGGAGCTACAAGGCTGAGTAGTTGGGTTACAGATTGGGGAGAGTGGGTTCTAACATGGGGAGGTCACCCAGCTCTGCCAGTGGGACTCCTTTATGACGAGTCAGCACAAGGGTCAGGAGTGGCTCAGTGGCATAATTGGGACCCCGGTATTGTTCGCAGTGGTAATTGGGTCAATGTGGAGAGAGCGCTTGTTCGATAGTTTCTTGAGGAAAATAAACATTTTAGTAGGGAGGATTGTGATATTCCTAATTAGCAATATTTCTAAGGGAAATATCAATCTTGCTTAATTTTATCTTATTTCACGTTTGCACTTAGGAGATGTGGGTTTAGAGGTCCCACATGAATTTTGGGATTAAATGGGGGCCTAAAAATTAGGAAGGGAAATATTGCAGCTCTAGTGAAGCATGGGGGCCGCCCCATGGAGAATTATGACCACATGTGGAGTAGGCTCTCATTGGAGCGAAGCTGGTGGGGGAAGTCAAGTTGGGCCCACATGGGCATCTTTGAGGATCTTTGATAAATAGAGCAAGAGGAACTCATTTTGGTCATTCATTCATCTATTCTAAAACTTGTCATTGACATAACATGCTTGAGCAGAAGCCAAGTTTGCAATTTTTGTTTAGAACACGAGTGTCTCTGAGCGGAGATCTCAACCCTTGCTTCAGTGGACTTTGAGTGCCAGCCCAAGGAGGGAGTTCAACTTAGTCCCAAATCGCACCAGCAGTAGGGAGGCCGAGTTATAGCAGTAGAGAGAGTATCAGTAGGGAGGCCGAGTTATAGCAGTAGAGAGAGTAGCAGCAGGGAGGCCGAGTTATAACAGTAGAGAGAGTAGCAACAGGGAGGCCAAGTTACAACAACAGACAGAGTAGCAGTAGGGGGGTTGAGTTACAGCAGCAGGGAGGCCGAGTTATAGCAGCCAGGAAAGTAGCAGCAGGGAGGCCGAGTTACAGCAACAGGGAAAGTAGCAGCAGGGAGATCAAGTTACAACAGCAGGGAAAGTTGTAGCAGCGTAGGGATTGCACAATGCTTGGAGGAGACCCACTTGGGATTTGAGGAGTGAAGGGATTTTGGGCCTAAAACTTGAGGTAGAGTTCGAAGAAGTGTTGTGGGGGATTTTATAACATTTTGGCAAAGTAGCAAACTCAATATCTGCTACAAGCTACATCTTTTGTTTGTGGAGGAGGGCCAAGCATTTGGGGTCAATTTTGGAGCGTCAAAACTAAGACAAACCCTTTCGGGGTTTTTTACAAGGACCTCAGAAATAATTTGGAAAGAATTTTATAGGTAGTTTTGAGGGGTCAAAAAAGGGTCCCAATTCAACCAGCAGCTAGAGGAGCTAGGGGAAATAGGGTCAAATTTCCGAAGTCAAGCATTGGCCAATTCCTTCGTGGGTTATTCTGAGTATTTGGTGGAGAGGCCAGGATTAATTTCCCAGAATTTTCTGAGCACTGGAGAGGGCTCTAGCAGCAGATCCATTCATCTAGCAGCGTATTTATGGGCATCTTCAGTGCAGAGCTTGAGAAGCATAGCAAGATTTTGGTGGAGGGTGTCTTATTTTTCATTTGGGGCTTTGCTAGATTTCCTTGAGCAAGCCCAGGTGAATTCCTTCTAGCACTTTATTGTACACCTATCTTTATTAATAAAAAGAACTCAGCAACGCAGTTTTTGGTGCAATTTTATGGGTTGGTTGTGTGTTCATTGTTTATGGTGTTTCTTTCTATGTTTTCTTTGCATATTTACTATTAATTTTCCTTAGGGATATTACAATGGTATCAGAGCATGATTTTGGCCAGTTGTGGGTCTAAATCACACAAATGCTCAAGTGCTATTGTGGACTAGAATTCCAGAGGCTAAAACACTAGTCCCACATTATTCTCTAGATTGAGTGTATGCCCAAAAATGTCTCAGCAGGAGGAATTTGAGAATGTTACTAGGAACATCGAGAGATTGGAGGGACTTATCAAATAATTGTTGTCAGAAAATGCATCAAAAAGAAACCGTATTTTTTAGCCCGCAGATGAAGGAAATAAGAGGAGCATGATTGTTGAATGAAAAACTAGTAGCAATACTGCAGAGACGAAGATGGGAGCTAGAGTAGTGACGAGATGAGAGAGAACATACCCTTGGAGGAGGGATTTCACCTAAATATGTTCCAACCAATTGAGCATGAGGCTAATGGAACATAGGAGGAGCACGAGGATACACCTAGTGTGACGCAGGAGTCACCCCTGTTGGAGTTTCCTTGGGTAGCCTCAGTAGACAAATTGGAGGAGTAGTTGGAGGGTCATGTCAAGCCCATGATGGAGGATAATGTGCAACCATCCTTTGGGCTGGCCATTGATGATTGGCAGCATAGAGACCACATGTTGGGATCCCAACACAGTTCGCTTCAAGGCACACAGATAGGATCTATAGCATTATCAGTCCACCCTATGCATTGGATTGAGAGAGGCAAATTTTTCTAGACATACCAGAGGGGATGACCATGTTAGCAACACTATTGGGTCACCTTTTCCCATTGGAGAGAGGGAGATAGAGCTACCTAGTCATATCTCGTGTGTTGACCTAGATGGTGGTATGAGATGATCAAAGTTGCACAAGGTGCAACATTTGCATGTCGGGGTTGTTATATATGTAGGAGTTCGTGCATTTGATCCCTCTCTTGGGGTTGGATGGTGAGAGATTCTGAGTAGGTACCCTATGGAGTGGGCTATGGAGATGGTGGTGGAACCAAGTGTAGCTTAGTAAGAGCTTCCAGGCACTGGGGATACCGTAAGCCCAGGATGGCATTGGGATCTGGGTGGGACTACCTATCATTTCATAGGTATGCGGATTGACTACAACCTAGAGGGTACAGTTGACCTAGAATTTGAGCGTTCAGATTCGCTAGGGGAGTCTCGATCAGCATCAGTGGCCAACCAGTTTATGGACAGACTCCTTTGGTTGTATTGGTATGACGTCCGTACACAAGATCATTGGGTGATCAACATACTCTGGTTGGAGTTTGTCAAAGGAGGTGGCATTGACATGCCATGAGACAATGCCATGTATGGAGCTGGGGACTCTTCACTTTGGTGTTGGACACAGAGGACGCAAAGGAGATAAGCAGTGGTGGCATCACTGATGACACATATGGAGATTCACTTCTCAGATCCGTCAAGGGGGATTTGGAGAGAAGATCCATTCATCGGCGAGTATAGTGATGCAATGGTGGAGGTGATGATACCGATCAGGTGTGGCCCGACACGTAGAGACACAACTCTAGGCAATCAAATCCAGGGATGCGTGGGAGCTTCTAACATTGAGCAGTGGACTATCGATGGACATGTAGGTGCATGATGGAGTACCATAGTGTGTTGGATTGCGTTTTGGAGTAGGAGTGTCTTACATCACATTGAGTACAACAGGGAGTGATTGGTGCCTTGACACAGACAAGGCACGGGACGATACAGTGTGGTATAGCGGTAGCCAGGGATATCCTGTGGTGTACAGAGACCAGTATTCGCCTAGCTTATCAGAAAATACGAGACAGAGAGATGGGCACCCATAGGTTTATTCTTCAATACCCCAGCAGATTCTTGATCCTACCCTTGGGGACCTCCCCACCCATGACTCTCCAATTGAGATGTTTGGTGGAGGTACGGGCTAACGGATGTAGGCTTAGGGACGACTTGTTTTATTGTCGAGGTAGCATAGGTTCCACTCTCGTTCTCTCACAAGGGGAGTCTATCGCGAGGGAACTACATGATGCACTTCAGGTGAGATAGACTGAGGTGTCACAGGAGCCTGAGGGACGATGGATGGTAGACTTTGTCTACAGGAGGGAACCCATATTCTGAGTAGCATCCAAATGTATCATCGGGAGTTGGGATAGTGGACTTCACTGTGTGGTTTGGAAGAAGCAAGGAAGGTTTCCTTACACGAGACAGACTCCAGATACCTGGGTCTAGCGATGGGATACATACATGGATCAGAGATGAGGGCCAGATGGGTTTTAGTAGGTAGTAGCGCTATGCAGTGACACTCTGCGAGGAGTGGGAGCTATGAGATCCCAGTATAGTTGGGGGATCCAAGGATCTAGTTAGCAGGTGGATCACTCCCCTTGGTGATGAGCAAGGTCATGGCAGAGGGTGGTCCAATTCACCTTAAGCTTGACACATGGGGAATCACTGAGATCTACACTGCATGGAAAGGAAGAATTATCATGTTGCTTCTCAGGGTCAAGGTTGGCAGTAGAGGCATATATATCGACATCATGGAGATTCCTAGATAGGATTAGCTTGGCTCTTGCAGATTTTTTGCCACTAGGCCTCAGGAGAGGAGGATAAGTCTTCGCACAGTGGGCAGCATGAGCATGTTGCACCGTCATTTATGACTAGAGAGCCGCAGCATCTGCAAAGCAATTTCCTTTCGTAATTAGCATGGGATCTCAGCCTCTCAAGGCTTGACAATTCAGCCACAGTCAAGGATGTGGTAGTTTCTGTAGGGGAAGATCATACAGGTCTCCCATTAGGTTTCAGTTGCACGGAGAGTAGTTTTCCACCTAAATATTCATTAATGACTTGGGGCACTACGCTAGTATGGCAGGGTGATTGGCACATATGGGTTTTGGCAGTCATTGGCACTACTCAATGGTAGGCACCAGGAATTGGGAGCGATGGGCCGCTAATTTGGTTGTGGGATCCACGGATCCATTGGGTTAGAGGACTAACTTGTTTTGGGATGATCATGGGGATGACAGAAATAGGATTGCATCCTCCTCCAGATTACAAGTCAGAGACCATCAGGATGATCACTAAAGGGTGAGGAAGGCCATTATCGCTATTATTTAGACAGGGGTCTGGGTGTGCATCGGTAGATGGTAACCTTGGCGAGGTGTTATGACAGGATAGACCTAAGCGTAGTGGAGTTTTCCATTATTAGGTGTGTAGAAGAGGTTTACCATAGTGGAAGACATTGCAGGAGCATGAGTAGGTCGCAATTTTAACCAAGGTGGAGCAACATCCACTTGATGGGCTCACTTTGAGATTAGTTTGGGACCTAGGAGCTACAAAGCTAAGTAGTTGAGTTATGGATTGGGGGGAGTGGGTTCCCACATGGAGAGGTCACCTAGCTCTGCCAGTTGGACTACTTTATGACAGGTCAACATAGGGGTCGGGAGTGGCTTAGTGGCATAATTGAGACCCCGGTATTTCTTGCAATGGTAATTGGGTTGGCGTGGAGAGAGCACTTGTTCTACAGTTGCTTGAGGACAAGCAACATTTTGGCGGGGAGGATTGTGATATTCCTGCTTAGCAATATTGCTAAGGGAAATATCAATCTTGCCCAATTTTGTCTTATTTCATGTTTGCACTTAGGAGATGTGGGTTTAAAGGTCCCACATGAATTTTGGGATTAAGTGGGGGTCTAAACATTAGGAAGGAAGGGAAATATTATAGCTCTAGTGAAGATGGGGTCCACCCCATGGATAATTACGACCACATGTGGAGTACGCTCTCAATGGAGTGAAGTTGGTGGGGGAAAGTTGAGTTGGGCCCACATTGGCATCTTTGAGGCTCTTTGATAAATAGAGCAAGAGGTACTCATTTTGGTCATTCATTCATCTATTCTAAAACTTTTCTTTGACATAACACGCTTGAGAAGAAGCCAAGTTTGCAAGTGTTGTTTAGCACACGAGTGTCTCCGAGTGGAGATCTCAACCCTTGCTTCAGTGAACTTCGAGTGCCAGCCCAAGGAGGGAGTTCAACTTAGTCCAAATCGTACCAGTAGGAGGGAGGCCGAGTTACAGCAGCAGAGAGAGTATCAGCAAGGAGGCCGAGTTACAGTAGCAAAGAAAGTAGCAGTAGGGAGGTCGCGTTATAGCAACAAAGACAGTAGCAGAAGGGAGGCCAAGTTACGGCAGCAAACAAAGTAGCAGCAGGGAGGTCGAGTTACAGTAGCAAGGATGTCGAGTTATAGTAGCCAGGAAAGCAGCAGCAGGGAGGCTGATTTACAGCAACAGGGAATGTAGGAGCAAGGAGATGAAGTTACAATAGCAGGGAAAGTTGTAACAGCGTAAGGATTGTGCAGTGCTTGGAGGAGACCCACTTGGGATTTGAGGAGTGAAGAGAGTTTGGGCCTAAAAATTGAGGTACAGTTCAGGGAAGTGTTGTGGGGGATTTTCTAAAATTTTGGCAGAGAAGCAAACTCAACATCTGCTACAGGCATCTTTTGCTTTTGGAGGAAGGCCAAGCATTTGGGGTCAATTTTGGAGCATCAAAACTAGGACAAACCCTTTCGGGGTTTTTGAAAAGGACCTCAGTAATAATTTGGAAAGAATTTTATAGGCATATTTGAGGGGTCAAACAGGGGTCCCAATTCAACCAGCAGCTAGAGGAGCTATGGGAAATAGGGTTGAATTTCTGAAGTCAAGCATTGGCCAATTCCTTTGTGGGTTATTCTGGGTATATGGTGGAGAGGCTAGGATTAATTTCACAAAATTTTATAAGCACCGAAGAGGGCCCTAGCAGCAGATCCATTCATCCAACAACGTATTTCTAGGCATCTTCAGCGCAAAGCTTGAGCAGCATAGCAACATTTTGGTGGAGGGTGTCTTATTTGTCATTTGGGGCATTGCTAGCTTTCCTTTAGTAAGCCCAGGTGCATTCCTTCTAGCACTTTATTGTACACGCATCTTTATTAATAAAAAGAGCTCAGCGGCATAGTTTTTGGTACAATTTTATGGGTTGGTTGTGTGTTAATTGTTTATGGTGTTTTCGTCTATGTTTGCTTTTCATATTTACTGTTAATTTTCCTTAGGGATATTACAGTTGGAGTGCTAAAGGAGGTCTTTGGGCTTGGAAAAATTCCCATGTCCAAAACACAGGCAGATGGGGAGGTAGGACAGGAGCGTCACGGGTCCAGACTGAACATGGTTCTTGGACAAAGTGAAGAAACAACTTAGGAAGACAGTCCACCAGAGAATATGGAAAGTAGTGGGTAGATAGTCTCTCTCAATATAGATGATATGTTATGTCGTTTTGTCAAATCTTGTGGGGTTTTTTGGAGATACTATAGTAGAAATGTTAGCAGTAGAATAGTAAAAAATAAACGAGATAGCAACAAATACTAAATCATGAATTAATTATGCAAATATGTGAATCAGAGAAAATTTTGAATGTAAGGGACTTAGCCCGTTTCCAGCTTTAATATATAAAAATGCTACCGACTTCTTTAAAAAAGAAAAAAGAAAAAAAATTATTTTGTATAGAGCAAAAAAATAAATTGTCCACAAGTTTTGGATAGACGTGATCGAGTGCATTGTTAAGGCATTCTTAAATGTTAAGGCATCGATACAAAACTTACAAAAATAAATTAAGTTATTGTGTTCTCTTTCGATTGAGTATGGTATAGAAATTGTAATGCCTCATAAACATTTTGATTAGTCAAAATAAAATATAAATTAAATTAAATAATTAATAATTACAATTATCAATAAAATATTTTCACTTGATCAAATTATATAAAACTAATTTCTAATATATGAAACAATAAACTAAATCAAATCTTTTAATATACAAATCTCTTTAAAATAAATATCGACTAATCAATATCAATATTTTAATAGTTATATTTAAATTATTAATAAATAAATAAAATCAACCTCTTAAAATATGTAGAAAAACATCTATCTCACTAAAACTAGTTTTAAAGATTATGTTTAAATTATTAAAAATAAAAAATAAAAAATCAGTATCTTAACCATTATGTTTAAATTTTTATTTTTTTAAATCTTTCTATCTTAGAAGTATAAAATGTGTTAAAAGGCATCTTTTCATTAATATGAAAACCACTACTTCAATAAATGCCTCATCATTTCTAATATTACATTAAATAAAAATATATATTATGATAAGAAGCCCGTGCACTTTTAATTTCAAACAATTAGATTATCTTGATTATTATTACTAGCATTTGCACTAGATGTTGCAAAGAAACGTCGTAAGTCAGTAGTGCATATGGAAGAAGAGCATAGATGAAAAAAAATGTGATATGTTAGGTGATCTAACTATTGCCAAATTTGAATGAGAAAAGAAATGAAAAAATAAATCTTAATGTTAAATGTAATACACACCAATTTACCAATTTTTGTTATTGCAAGGAGGTTGATCTCGTTCTTCTTAGAGAAGAAATCCACTACTTTCAGTGTAGTTATGATCTCTACCAATACCACCCCGAAGTTGTAAACATCACTCTTATCAGTGAGGTGGTAATTCTCATGATACAGGGGATCTAGATAACTGAAAGTGCCCTGAGGTGCACTGGAAATGTGTGAGGCTTCTGTTTGAACAATCCTGCACAACCCAAAATCTGCAACATTAGCATTGAAACCATAATCAAGCATAATGTTGCTTTATTTCACGTCCCTGTGATAAATTGGAGGATTTAGGCCTGAATGAAGGTAAGCAAGAGCGTGAGCAGTTTCTGCGGCCACTCATACTCTTGCCCTCCATGAAAGGCCTTTTCCTATTTCCTTATGTAAACACTGATAGAGTGTGCCATTGGGTATAAATTTATAGACAAGAATGGGTTCATTGTTTTGAAGGAAACAACTTAAGAGTCTAACCAGATTTGGGTGATGTACAGTTGACAGAAGCCTGACTTCGTTGAGGACCTATTCCATTCACTGAGTATCTTTATGCCTTATCTTCTTCACTGCAACAATATGTTTTCCCTAAAGCTTTCCTGCATAGATTGTGCCAAATCCTCATGTACCCAATCTCAATTCACTGGAGAATATTTTTGTGGCTATTTCCATTTGTCTGTATGTGTAGATTGGAATATTTTGTGGACCTCCCTAGACAGACATGAATGGTTTGAGGCTTCTCCTTGTCTTCAATGCACCACGATACCTTTGGTAACAACAGTAGAGAAGGATAACATGCTCAGGTGCTACAAAACCTCTATCTGCATCTGCATCATGATCATATTCTAATATTGAATTTCTCATCTCCAAGCAAGTGACCTCTGTATCCACTTTATTTTCTGATTTTACCACTTTTGTGGTCAAGTATGTAAGATTAGAGAGCTTTGAAAGACCCTCCACACTCATTACACAAATAGACTCCATTAATGGCAAGATGAGATTGTTTAATGAAGTGACTTGAGAAATATTTTTTGGAAGCTCATTTATACTGTAGCATGCATCCAATTTCAGTTGCTTTAGATTCTTGAGCCTTCCCATTTGACTAGGAAATGAATGATATGCCAAACAAGAACTAAGATTCAAAACTTCAAGGCTAGATAGAGTGCAAAGAATCTCCGACAAATCAACAAGTTTGGTGCACCTAGTCGAGTTAAGAAACTTAAGTTGTTGAAGTTGTTGCACTCTGACTCGCTATGTTCCTATGGATGTGCATGATAAATCCAAAACCTTTAGAGACTTGATGTTTGAGAAAAATCCTTTTGAAATCTCTTCCAAATTAGTATTAGAGGCCAATACCAAGCTCTCAAACTTCGAACATTTCAAATAAGTTAGAAGATCCTTAATAGCATTATGGCCAACTGATATCCAGCTGCAATCCCTTATATCTCTTTCACCGGGAAAGTTTTGCAACTTTTGACCTACTAAAAAAAGCATTTCTCCTAGCTGCTTATGTAAATCGCCATGCCACAGAGAGCTTCATGAATCTTTAAATACTCCACAGTATGATAGTCATCATCAACAATATATTCCACACACTCCAGTAGGCACCTACTTACCAGTTCTTTTATGTGATGTCACCCGACATCGACTAAATAAGGCATCCCTGCCCCATTAATCAACTCTTCAATGTCATGTTAGCTCTGCTTCATTTTGCGACATTTGATGGATTGAAAACAGGTGTGGTAGTGTTGTTTCGTGCTTGAAGAAAGCTCGCAGCAGTCGGTTTCCTTTTCTCCTTCATTCTCCTTATAACTCCATAGCCCCCCGCTATCCTTGTTTTACACCAACATTTAGCATAAAAGCCATGTTTCCTTAGCTCCCGAGTGCTGGGTTTAAATGTTATAAAACCACGATAACGTGACCGCGCACCATAACCCACCCTTTCCCATCACATCCACGCAAGCCTATGCATTCGCATCCATGCCGTCTGATCAAACCCCGCCGCGATCAGAGTGCATTCGCAGCTCCTGCTCCCCTAACCTGCACGCTTGCTAGCTAGTAGGGAAAGCGGTTTCTTGCGAGTCACATCCGCCACGCGTCGTCAATTGAATGGAATCGCACTCCCCACGTACATTTACCGCCTGATGAGCCCCAAAAAATGGATAATTATATGGGCTCATTCAACCTCCTAATTCGACTTAATCCACCATTCTCATTAGTTTATTGCATGTTTTTATTATATTTATGCTAATAGAGTGAATTGGGTTAGTCATTATGCCAACAAGTCTAATGGGTGCTTTGTGCAGATTTTTAGTCAATTTTGAGACAAAATCAAAGGTTTTAATGAGCACTTGCAGTCAAATTCGTGGAAGAACAAGGGAGATGATTTTTACGAAGGTGTCCCCTTCATTTATGGGCCCTTACCTTGAATTCTCCACCATCAGCTCGGAGTTCAAGGGCCACCAAATCGATTATCACAAGGGCAGCCGAGCAAGTGCTAGTAAAAGTGCTGTTAACTACAAGTTTTGGCAGCCGAGTTCCTAAAGTTTAGGAGGGCTGTTGGGGTCCTCAATTTGTATAAATAAGAGGGCTTAGGGCCTTATTTCAGTTAGTCACTTTGTAGGCAGAAGTTAGCTAGTTTGTAGTTCAATTTTAGTCATTTTTTTAGGCCGTAGGTTAGCTCTGCATTTCAGCGTTTTCAAGCTTTTTCCTTGTGGACAGTTTTTGGAATGTAACTATTATTTTGATCAATAAAGATGAATCCAGCTTTGCACCAGCTCTAAATCTCTCTTAGGAGGTTGTAGCTCTTGGGGTTGGGCCCATCTCAAGTGCCCAGTACAGTACCTCCTTTGTTTACCTTTATGTGTTTTTGCTGCATTCTTAGAATAAAATCTGCTATTTAGATTTAAATCTTGTTTTGTTATTTAGGTTGCTTTTGATGATTAAAAAGAATTTTTATGTTCAGATTGAGTTGATAGGTTATTGACCGAGAAGATATCCAGAGAAAGGCCATCAAGAACCTCTGATCTCACCTCTCCCTCAGTGGGATCATGAGCTGGGACAAAGGTGACCTTGCTGCCAACAAAAACCACTGTCTTTTCTTTGCCATGCAATCATTAGCGTTAGATTTTCATTTGCAGAAGTTGATACCAGTTGTGGTTCAGCGTTCAGATTCATGATTGTTCAGTGCATAACTATTTCATGTGATTTCATTGCAAATAAACTTATGTTCATTTCCTTTGCTATTACTTAGGCCAAATTAGAATAAAGTAGCTAGGTCATTAGTTCTCCAAGTCATTGTTCGTTCAGTTTGAGAAGTAACTTGCAGAGTGCCTGTAACACCTCTTTATCTACCCATACTCCATCAATCCCATCTACTCCATCTCCTAAATTTGATTTGTGCCTCACATTTGCTACACCTTGACCTAGTTTCCATATTTTTGTGCAACATTGTTCCACTCCTCCTTGAACAAATCCAACCATCATCATCTCTCACCAGCTCCATCCACCAAGTCCTGGACCTCTTCACACCCCTAGCTCACCTCCATACTCACTCCTTCATCTTTCTTCCTCCATCCATCCTCCAAAACCCCATTTATGAACATCCTGTAGAAAATTACAGACATCCTGTAGAAATCCCAGAACATCTTGTAGAACCCCTGCAGACTTCCTATAGAAGCTCACGAATGAGGTTTTTTGATAGCCAAACTCTGTGAAACTCTCTGGAAGGGTGTTAGGGACCCCTTAGGCCCTCTCCGAACCTTCCCGACCTCCTCCAAGCATTTCCTCTCGCCAATCCACCTCTGCACAGTCAAAAACAGTTAAATCGCATGCATGATAATTCTGACAACTTATTCAAAAATAAAAAAAGATGGTTCTTTCAAATTTGACTATAAAAGTAGCTTAGACACATGCATTTCATCTTCTTAGAAGTCAATGGCATCTCTCCCAGTAGCTTGCATCCTCTTTCTTGCATCAGTAGAGCTAGCTGGTAAAATTAGGGTTTGCTAGGGTTTGCGTTTTCTTTCAGCCTTTCAGTTTCTTTCCGCAAGCAGATTAGCTTCCTTTGAGTTAGCTTCCATCCATCAGTTAAAAAGCTTCTTCTCAGAGCTCATAGAAGTTGGATTAAGCTCCTAGCGGACTTGTGCCAGCTGACCAAGTGACAGCTACGGCAAAAGCTAGTATTTGTGCATACAGCACCGTCACTTCCAAGTTTGTTACGAACTACCGGGTTGATAAAATTAAAGAAGGGAGTCCCAGGAGTTGCAGCATTATTGTTGCAATACTGGGGCCCACCACTCTTTTTCGCGCCGTTGCCGGGGAAGCATCAGAGTATTGGTGATTGCTGCTTTTATTCTATTTTCTACTACAACCTTCTGTTAAGTAGTTTATTTCATTTCCATTCTGCAATTTCATTTCCGCAAAAGTAGAATAGACATTTCCTGCTTTTATTTCATTTCTGCAAGCGTAGATTAGCATTTCAATTCTGCAAGCGTAGACTAGCATTTCATTCCTGCAATTTCATTTGAGCAAAATAGATTAGTCCTTTCCTGCTTTCATTTCAATTCCGCATTTTCATTTCAGCAAGATAGTTAGTTGCAGTTCAATCTATTTTAGTTTTGTAGGTACAAGCAGAAAAAAAGCAAAAATCAACCAAAAAGATTTCCTTTCATGCCTTGTAGGAGTAGAGATAATTCAGAAAAATGATTGCACAACACCCCCACTGCTTCACACAGCCAACCTTCTCTCTTCTTCGATGGTTGTGATTAAAGAACCCTTAGGTGGACAGCAAGACATATTTGAAGAACCTCAAGGGAAGAAGAAGAAGAAAACATTCCTCTGGAGCAAATGGCTACAAGCAGAAATGTTGGGAGCAGTACCTTATCCAAAAATGAATTTGCAAATCAGATGGAAGATTTCAAGAGCGAGATGAGGCAGTTTCTTACCATGCAACTGGATACCTTGCAGATCCAAAGGAAGAAAAAGGAAGCCAAGATGGCTTTGGACATCTTTTGTCCTAGGTGCACTAGAAAGCATCCTAGGAACGAATGTCCAATGCACTCCCTAGAAGTGTGTTTCGTCTGTGAAGAATACCATCCTACGAATCAGTGCCCTTCCTTGCCTAGACTTAAAGCTGCATATCAGAGAGCCAAAGGAGCCACTGAATCACTCTATTATATGAACCAAAGGAGGCCACATGGACCCATACCCTACCAGCAGGGAATGCAAGAGACATCCCAGACCTATTACGACCCCTATCAAGCCACTTCCATGCCTTCTTGGGTTCCCCTTGCTCATCCTTCCTGGTTCACACCTCCTCCTTGCTCCTTCACGGATCCATATTATCCCCAACAAGTTTCTCATTCGTTTCACTCTTATGCTCAGCCACAGCCTCAGTGGAATGCACCTCATCAAGGGTGGAGGCCCTAATACAACTCTCCTCCTACTCCTTTGCCTCCACCACCTGCCCAACCACAACCCCATCCACATCCATCTCAAATATACACCCCCACTCAACTACCTGTACCACCATTTCCAAATCCACACATTGGAGTAGCTCAACTCCATTACAATGCTGAGGCACAACATGTCCAAACAACTCCTCTTGAGCTCCAAGATGTTCACCGTAGCTCAGGAAGAGTATTGCAAAAAAGAGACTATATTGAAAGCATTGAAGGACAACAATATAAACTTTGAAACGGAAACTATAAACTCAAAACAGGAACTCTGGCCAAAAAACCCCGAAAAAACATCAAAAGAGTGCTAAAAACGAAAACTGTTGATGCTGGAATAGCACCTTTTTTTTGGTAAATTTTCAACATGTTTGAAAAATGGCAGTCAAAACCAATTTTTTGCGCAAAAATTATCCAAAAAACACCCTCAAAACGAAAAGTGTTAATGCTGGGAGAACATTTTTTTATCATGACCCCGAAAAACATTAAATTTAAAAAAATAATGAAAACATAAAATAAAATAAAAATAAAATAAAATAAAAACAAAATAAAAATAAAAAATTAAAACAATGAAAAAACACTAAAAAAAAAAGTTTAAAAAAAATACAAAACATAAATTAAAATATATACTAAAAACAAAACATAAAATAAAAATGAAAAATGAAAAAAAAAAAATAATAATAAATAAAATAATAAAAAAAAAAAAATCAATCATAAAAACGTGAAAAAAGAAAACAAAATTAATGATAAGAATTAAAAAACTAAAAAAAAAATAAACAAATAAATAGTAAAAAAAAAAAAAAAAAAGTAAACCATAAAATATATATATATATAAAATAAAAAATAAAAATTGGCAAAAGAAAAAAATAAATAAATCAAAAATGGAAAATAAAAAAAAACAAACATTTAAAATAAATTAAAAATTAAGTAAGTAAAAATAGAAAAATTAAAAAAAATTAAGAAAAAAAATAGTAAAAATAAAAATTAAAAACAAACTGGATAAAAAAAAATGGAAAAAATAACAAAAATAAAAAATAAAAACTACTAAAATTAAGATTAAAATGTTGATTATTTAAAAAACAAATATAAAAATATATACAAAAGACAAAAATAAAAATAAAAAATGTTAAAAAAAAATTATCTCACAAACAATAAAAGAATTTCGAAAAAAAAAAAAAACAAACAAAACAAAACAAAACAAAAAAAAACAAAAACAAAATTAAAAAATATATTTTTATATATAAAATTAAGTAAAAATAAAGAAATTAAAAAAATAATAATAAAAATAAATAAACAAAAAATGTTAAAAAAAATTATCTCACAAACCATAAAAGAATTTTGGGAAAAAAAAAAAAAAAATTAATTAATTTAAAAAAAAAACACATTAGAAAAAACTGGGAAAAAAAAATAAAAAATAAAAATAAGGAAAAAAAATAAAAAAAACTAGCAAAATTAATATTAAAAAAAAAAAAAACAAAAATAAATTTAAATTAAAAAAAAAAAAAAAAAAAAAACAAAAACAAAACAAAACAAAACAAACAAACAAACAAAAACAAAACAAACAAACAAAATGCGTATTTTTTATTTTTAAAAAAAAATGTAATTATTTTTTATTAAACATACACATCTTATTTACAAAAAAAAAAGAAAAAAAATCTAATTTTTTTCAACAATCTTTTTTTTTTATTAAAACAATTTTTATTATTATTATTTTTTTATTTAAAAATACAAATTATTAAACTTACATTTTATACTTTAAAAAAAAAATTAAACCTACATTTTATACTTTTAAACAAAATAAAAAATAGAAAATAAAAATTTACATTGTTTTTTTAAACAAATGTTTTTTAATAAAAAAAAATTATAAAATCACAAACAAATTTTAAAAAAAAAAACTTATTTTTTTAATTTAAAATTAAAAAATTTATTATTAAAAAAAAAAATATTAAAAATTAAAAAAATTAAAAGTTAATATTTTTTGTTTATTTTTTAATTTATTAAAAAAAACGGTGGCCATCCGCCCCCGGCCGCCGATGGTGCCGCGGCGGTGGGCAGAGTGGCCTGCCCTGCAGGCCACTCCGGTTGCCGGTGGTGGCGCGGCGGTGGGCAGAGTGGCCTGTAGGGCAGGCCACTCCGCCCATCGCCGCGCCCCCACGGGCGGCTGGGGGGCGGATGGTCGATTCTGGGAATCGATAATCCACCCCCGACCGCCCGTGGTGGCACGGCAGTGGGCGGGAGGTCCTGCACCACGACAGTGGGTGGAGGTCCTGCCTGCAGGCCACTCCGCTCACCGCCGCACCACCACGGGGGGTCGGGGGGCGGATGGCGACCGATTTTTTTTTTTTTTGCTATATATATATATATATAAACTTTTAAAAACAAAATTATAATAATTTTTTTAATTTTAAATTAAAAAAATAAGTTTGTTTTAAATTTGTTTGTGATTTTATAATATTTTTTTTTAATAAAAAAAAATTGTTAAAAAAAAATGTAAATTTTAATTTTTTTTTATTTTTTTAAAAGTATAAAATGTAGGTTTAATTTTATTTTTTATTTTTTTTTAAGTATAAAATGTAAGTTTAATAATTTTTATTTCTAAATAAAAAATAATAATAATAATAATTGTTTAAAAAAAATCATAATTCTTTTTAATAAAAAAAAAAAAAAATGGTTGAAAAAAAATTAGATTTAAATTTTTAATTTTTTTATTTGTAAATAAAATAGGTATGTTTAATAAAAAATAATTAAATTTTTTAAAATATAAAATACGCAATTTTTTTTGTTTTTTTTTATAATTTAATTTTTTTATTTTTTTTTAATATTAATTTTACCTGTTTTTTAATTTTTTTCATTAATTTTCTATTTCTTTTTTAAACTAGTTTGTTTTTTTTTTTTTTCCCCAGTTTTTTGCTAATGTTTTTTTTATTTCTCTATTTTTACTTAATTTTATATATAAATATATATTTTTTAATTTTGTTTTTTTTTTTCCAATTTCTTTTATGGTTTGTGAGATAAAAAAATTTTAACATTTTTTGTTTTTTTGTTAATATTAATTTTACTAGTTTTTTTTAATTTTTTTTGTTAATTTTCTTTTTTTTTTAACTAGTTTGTTTTTAATTTTTTTTCTTTTTTTTTCCTAGTTTTTGTTAATGTTTTTTTTTTTTTTTTTTTTTTTTTTTTTTTTTCAATTTTTTCTTACTTAATTTTATATATATATATATATATATATATATATATATATATTTAATTTTATATTTTTTTTCCCAAATTTTTTTATGGTTTATGAGATAATTTTTTTTAACATTTTTTATCTTTTATTTTTGTCTTTTTTAATTAACGATGTATAAATATGTAGAATATCGAAAATGAAAAACATCGACCTTCTTCTTTAAATATGCAAATCAATAAAAACCTCACTACAAAAAATAAATAAATAAATAAAAACAAGAAAATATGAAGAAGAAAATCACTTCCAAAATTATTAAATTTACAAAATAATTATTTACATTTCATACATTAGAAAATTTAAAGTCAAAAAATAAGTCTTTTAAAAAAAAGGGTGTGATGTAGAATAACCACTTTTTAAAATCAACATAAAAATCACTACCATTCACTACCATTCTAAAACACAATGTACATAAAAAAAATTAAGTGCCAAAAACTATGCTCTAAAAAAACATGTGTTCTGCATCACCCCTTTTCAAAATCGGGTCACTTTTTTGCTATCTCTACAAAATGGGTAACAGTATCAGTTCCCGTTTCAAAGTTTACATTGTTGGACCACATCCAGCAGAAGAAGATTCAAAAGAAAAGGTCAAAGAACCATGGGTTGCACTTGATGAAGAGAAGAGATCAGAATCAGAGATCGAGAAAGCTCCCTCATGGTTACCATCAAATCCTCCATGTAGTCAAGAGAAAAATCAGCAAAAAGAGGAAGATGAGAAGGTCATGATAGAAGGTGACATGAAGAATGATCCAGATCAGCAAGAGGACCAAGGATATCAGAGCTATATTGAGATATGGTTCCAGACAGTCACTAAGTTGCAGCAGTACTCTCTTCCTCAGCTATGTTTGATCCCTTCAAAGTCAAATCATTTGGTCTCTGAAATCCGGATAGCTGTCAAAGCATGCATCTCAAATTGCCACATCATTTTGTCTCTAATCTCGATGTGCACATGGCTCCATTGGAAGTATTCTTATACTTGAAAATGATTTTGTTTTTCAAGTAGGGTAGGGTAAAAAAAAATAAATAAATAAATAAAAATAGGGAAATAAAAATCTAAGGTGAAAACCTCCTCGGAGGCGCCTTATATTGGCTCATTGATTGAAAATCTCCATGGGGCGGTCAATGGGTTGGGAAAAAAGAGAAAAGAGAATAAAATCTCTGGGTGAAAATCTACATTGGAGGCGCCCAGGGCAGGCAATTAGGGTGAAAACCTCCATGAGGCGCCCTACTTGTTTTCAAAAGAAAAAGATAAAAAGAAAAATAAATCTAATTTCCATTGAATAATTTCATGTTGCAGCAAGGACATTGCAGGTCAGGAGGATCACTCAAAACAAAGACAGAGGAAGTTCTGTGCCTTCTACAGGAAGTTCTGTGTTTTCTACAGGAAGTTATGTGTCCTCTACAGGAAGCCTACAAACAAGCCAAAATCGATCTCCGAAGAGGACCAGAAGGCTAGGAATATGTCCATGAGGCCTGCAAGCATCCATGTTTCCATCCCTCACCCTTCTCCATCATTTTTTCCATCTCATTGTGCTTCTCTCCTCAAAACTGCGTGTTCTACAGGAAGTTCCTGTAGAAATTACAGGATTTCTACAGGAAGCTAGAAATGGATTTCAAAAAGGTAGTTTGGCGAACATGATAGCTTCCTCAAGGGTTCAGAAGTCCTCCTGCAATCTTCAAACTCCTCCTCCATCATCTCCATGCCTGCATCACAGCCCAAGCTCATTTTTTTTACCATGCAAAAACTTGCAGAATGCTTTGAAGAAAAAATACATAGAACAGAATTTGTTTTTTCCCTAGCTTGAAAACCATGCATCCATTTGCAAAACTGTTACAGGGGGAGTTGTATAGGGACGATGGCAACATGCCCGAGCAATTTCAGCCAATTCCGGTGCACGGTTTCCAAGAAATCAGCCTCCATCACCTTCAGCCATTTTTGCATTTTCTCCATATCCGTGCATCTGTTTCAAAACCTGTAGTATGGGGAGATGCATATGGGTGACAGTAACCTACCCAAGCAGTTTCAGTCAATTCCGATGCACGATTTCCGAGAAATTGATCTCTGTAATCTTCAGCCATTCTCCATTTTTCTCGAAATCTGTGCGTCCATTGATCGTAATTTTGCTATGGGAGGTGCATAATGATGATAGAAACATGCTCAGAAAGTTTCAGATCGATCCGTTCTATCATTCGGGAGTAATGGCGAAAACAAGTTTTTGTCCTGTGGATATTCAACATCAGCAGCTTGAGGGTGCAGATCTGAACGTGGAAACAAATTCCTACAACGTGGATCTGACCGGAGGATACCTGCACAAGAAAAACAACCATGAATCAGCAACCAAGCCATCATGCAACCACAGAAACAAATGCATGCAGCAGCAAAAAGGACGCAGCAGGATGCCGACCTACAAGTATGCGTCTAAACCAGTTCCTCTATCTGCATCAATATGATTTGGAAAGTGCATAAACGAATGAAATGGTGGGATTAAGTCAGGAAGCTAGCAAAGTAACCTAATAGTGCTTGTTCCAGTCTATAGCACTCCGCTGGAAATCATACAGCATGCGTGTACAGTTAACTCACGTAAAATTTAAAAAAAAAGGACAGTGGTGACCGTTTAAACCTCAATGCAATTGATGGCAGTGATTACAGGTAGAAAACATACAGTTCATAAACAACACTGCCGTCTGCATGTGGCCACGTACACCTGGCCACTTCACTCCCTCACCACAAATCACGCCGCAATTAAAAATGCTTAGCTGAAACACCACTTGTTGTTCATTGGCACTTGCAATGTCCTCAACTGAAGTATGCATCCTCCGCTTCCACAAAGTGATTAACCCGTCGTCCTCCACTGAGCTTTTCAGCCTGGTTCAAAATTCTCCAGCGTATCGGGCTCACTCAGAGGCGCAAGGGCGTTCTACAGGAAACGGGGGGGGGGGGGGGGGGGGGGGGTCTTCTATAGGAAGTACGGCACAGCCTTCTGGAACAGAGAAACCTGAGCTTTCCTTCATCAAATTTGGAGTTCCAAGAAAGGTAGGCTCGAAAACACTCTTCCATACATGATATATTTGGAAAGGTGGTGAATTGAACTGTCTGGAGTAGGAGAATTAGAGACAAGTCTGCCTGTAAGTCAAAAATAGCAGCGTGATTGTGTGTTGCACGAAATTTCTCAGTTTTTCTACATCAAAATTCATCTCCACGTTTCCGGTCTAAAATTCTCTTATAAGGAAGGCATATGCAGCTCTGAGAGCCAGCCTGTGGATGAAAATTTTAAAATTTGCATCTCTGAATGTGTCCTGAGAAGAAAACTTAGTCTCTGTCCTCTGGCTGGAGAAGCAAAACTCTTCCTCTCATAACCAGATAGCTGAAGAATTTTTAATGTCCTTGAGATCTCTTTCTACCAAAAAAAGAAAAAAAACAAAAGAACAAACTTGGACATGGACTTTTGTAGGTATTAAGGAAGTTTTCTGGAAAAGAGAACCGAAGAACAAACTTGTTCAGGGTCTTTTGCAGGCATGAACATAATTGTTAAAACAGAGTAAGGTGTCATATCAGAATTTGATGCATGTGATCCAGGATTGTAAAGGGATGGAAATCTTAAAGTTGGTGGGGGACTTGGAGGATGGAACTAGAGTCTTACATCAAAGGAGAGACATGAAGATTCTGTCACAGATCCAAGCTAGTTTGGAACTGTCTAAATCGAGAATAGGGGAACAATACTTTGAGAGTGCTTCTAAAAGTGATCAGGCTGGGAATGCAAAATTTGTTTACTGTGACGGATCAGGCTTGGCAGCTGACAACCGGCTACAACTAGAAGGATTAATTGAAGGTGCCCAAATTTGTACAAATGAAGGTTTAGCAAACATTGGTGCGACTTAAAATTGACCATATGAAATAAGTGTAAGGTGGAAATCAGTTGTAGGATTGGACCATTAAAGGCATGTAATTAACCGACCAAGAACAGTAAGTTTGTGTCTTGTCATAGTACAGTCATACAATGAACAGGTGGGATCTTTTATTTGATCAAGAGAAATACAAGGAGCCAAATAAAAGCTAGAGGGGGAGGACAAGGCTGGATACTCAAATAACTAATGTCGATGAGTTAGTGGAAGTGCTGAAGAAAAATAAAGGATGGCAAGGAAGAAGAACACATTGAAAAACATGAGAAAACCAATGATGAAGAAACGCAAGACATTCAGGCAAGGCAAGAACAGAGAGGAAAAGGAGCAAAGGCCAAATTGTTGAAGCCTAAAACTGTGGAGGAACAATGGCACAAACACCCTGGAAAAAGCGATTGCAGAATAGAGCAGAGAGGACTGAAAAAGTCCAAGCAAGTGAGGACACAACCAAGGCAACCACAGCAAAATTAAAAGGGAAGGCACCCCCAGCCAAGTAGACCAAAACAGTGAAGACAGTTTCTACAGGAAGCCAGAAAACCGTTTCTACAAGAAGCCAGAAAACAGTCAACACAGGACTTTCTACAGGAAGTCTGGAAACAGAGGAACAAAAGGAAAAATCCCCTGAGATTTTAGCCAGGGAGGCAGCAACTGTGCTAGCTACCCTAAGCACATCTCCAAAGCAAAAGGGGAAGCGAAGGAGGGAGCCTTCCATGTATTTTAAGGCAAGAAGGAGCATGCGGATAAAAACTGGCAAACCCCAGCCACTGTCAAAAGAGCCAATCACGATTGTAGACACCCCAGCTACACAAAAGGAGAGGTCTCCCTCAAGGGCATCCATCACCTATGAACGGGGAAGCCCGAAGACATCCACCTGGAGAGAAATAATGAAAATGTTGGACACAAAGACCTCTCTACAGGATGTTGAGACTGTTCTACAGGAAACACTGGCTAAGCTAAGAGAGACCGACAAATTAGAGGAAAAGGCAGCCAAACAATCACAGGAAGAAGGAAAGACAAGGAAAATTCTGATGAACAGCAAAGATAGGACAAACTGCAGGCTGAGGTTGAGGCGCTAACAAAACTGCTACAAGAAAAGGAGCACAGGCAGTGGGAAGAAGCAGAGAGAAAATCATGGTTTCATGACCGAGAAGAGGACATCACTTCAGAAGCTTGGCATGACAGGGAGGCCACCAAGGCCATCAAAGATGAGGAGATAGATTAGTTGCTCAGAGGATGAGAAACACTTTCAGTAGGGGGTGATGATGAGCCCCAAAAAATGGATAATTATATGGGCTCATTCAACCTCCTAATTCGACTTAATCCACCATTCTCATTAGTTTATTGCATGTTTTTTATTATATTTATGCTAATAGAGTGAATTGGGTTAGTCATTATGCCAACAAGTCTAATGGGTGCTTTGTGCAGATTTTTAGTATTTTTTGAGACAAAATCAAAGGTTTTAATGAGCACTTGGCAGCCAAATTCGTGGAAGAACAAGGGAGAGGATTTGTAGGAAGGTGTCCCCTTCATTTATGGGCCCTTACCTCGAATTCTCCACCATCAGCTTGGAGGTCAAGGGCCACTAAATCGATTATCACAAGGGCAGTCGAGAAAGTGCTAGTAAAAGTGTTATTAACTACAAGTTTTGGCAGCCGAGTTCCTAAAGTTTAGGAGGGTTGTTGGGGTCCTCAATTTGTATAAGTAAGAGGGCTTAGGGCCTCATTTCAGTTAGTCACTTTGTAGGCAGAAGTTAACTAGTTTGTAGTTCGATTTTAGTCATTTTTTTAGGCAGTAGGTTAGCTATGCATTTCAGCGATTTCAAGCTTTTTCCTTGTGGACAGTTTTTGGAATGTAACTATTCTTTTGATCAATAAAGATGAATCCAGCTTTGCACCAGCTCTAAATCTCTGTTAGGAGGCTGTAGCTCTTGGGGTTGGGCCCATCTCAAGTGCCCAGTACCTCCTTTGTTTACCTTTATGTGTTTTTGCTGCATTCTTAGAATAAAATCTGCTATTTAGATTTAAATATTGTTTTGTTATTTAGGTTGCTTTTGATGATTAAAAAGGATTTTTATGTTCAGATTGAGTTGATAGGTTACTGACCGGGAAGATATCTATAAAAAAGCCATCAAGAACCTCTAATCTCACCTCTCCCTTAGTGGGATCATGAGCTGGGACAAAGGTGACCTTGCTGCCAACAAAAAACATTGTCTTTGCTTCGCCATGCAATCATTAGTGTTAGATTTTCATTTGCAGAAGTTGATACTAGTTGTGGTTCAGCGTTCAGATTCATGATTGTTCAGTGCATAACTATTTCACGTGATTTTATTGCAAATAAACTTTTGTTCATTTCCTTTGCTGTTACTTAGGCCAGATTAGAATAAAGTAGCTAGGTCATTGGTTCTCCAAGTCATTGTTCGTTCAGTTTGAGAAGTAACTTGCAGAGCACCTGTAACACCTCTCCATCTACCCATACTCCGTCAATCTCATCTACTCCATCCCCTAACTTTGATTCGTGCCTCACATTTGCTACACCTTGACCTAGTTTCCATATTTTTGTGCAACATTGCTCCACTCTTCTTTGAACAAATCCAGCCTTCCTCATCTCTCATCAGCTCCATCCACCAAGTCCTGGACCTCTTCACACCCCTAGCTCACCTCCATACTCACTCCATCATCTTTCTTCCTCCATCCATCCTCCAAAACCCCATTTCTGAACATCCTGTAGAAAATTACAGACATCCTGTAGAAATCCCAGAACATCCTGTAGAACCCCTGCAGACTTCCTGTAGAAGCTCACGAATGAGGTTTCTTGATAGCCAAACTCTGTGAAACTCTATGGAAAGGTGTTAGGGACCCCTTAGGCCCTCTTCGAACCTTCCCGACCTCCTCCAAGCATTTCCTCTCACCAATCCACCTCTGCACAGTCAAAAATAGTTAAATCGCATGCATGATAATTCTGACAACTTATTCAAAAATACAAAAAGAAGGTTCTTTCAGTTTTGACTATAAAAGTAGCTTAGACACATGCATTTCATCTTCTTAGAAGTCAATGGCATCTCTCCCAGTAGCTTGCATCCTCTTTCTTGCATCAGTAGAGCTAGCTGGTAAAATTAGGGTTTGCTAGGGTTTACATTTTCTTTCAGCCTTTCAGTTTCTTTCTGCAAGCAAATTAGCTTCCTTTGAGTTAGCTTCCATCCATTAGTTAAAAATATTCTTCTCAGAGCTCATAGAAGTTGGCTTAAGCTCCTATCGACTTGTGCCAGCTGACCAAGTGACAGCTGCGGCAAGAGCTAGTACTTGTGCATACAGCACCGTCACTTCTAAGTTTGTTACGAACTACCGGGTTGATAAAATTAAAGAAGGGAGTCCCAGGAGTTGCAGCATTATGCAATATTGGGGCCCACCACCGCCCTCCTCCATAAGTGGTGCGAGGAATACCACCCGCCACCAAAATTGTCGTTCCCGCGCATTATCTCCCACGTAGCTTCCGCTCTCGATCACCGTCGAATCTTCCCGTATAAGATCCGACGGCCCTCGATCTCCCTGCTCTCCCATCTTCCGATTCCTCTTGTAAACTGATCTCCACCGTCGATCTGTGCGATCCGACGGCTGAGCTTCGTTCTTCCGTTCAGTCTACTTCCTCCATGCTGCCCGTGTCCATAGCCTGTCCAGTGTACCCGAAGGAGGAAGGAGGCCATGATCCAGCACTCTGCACATTAAATCCTCAACAACCGCATTCAACAAGCAGCATGGCTGAGGAAGAAAAGTACAGGAAAGAGAAGTTAAAGGCATTAATCAGTCATGGAGCCTTATACACATTACACTCCATCTGCTCAGAGAAGGATGGCCGAGCAGCAGAAAGGTCGATTTGTTCATTAAAACATTCAGATCATAGCAGAGACTCCATCAGAGAGTTAAGGTGGTTGGTGGTCCATTATGACCACTCCACGCATAGGATAGCAGATATCTTTGTAACCGTCTTCTATACAGACCCAGAAAAAAGATGTAATGAGGGTTGATGAATGTTATTTTGATGTAAGTTTCAACTTCTGGAGACTGTAACTATTGTGATACCTACAGTGTCTGGTGTTCATTTTCAGCTAATACAAGTTTCTTTTGTTGTTAATTGCTCACTTTCCACTTCTTCTTTGTTCCAAGTTGTGCTTGTTATGCATTTTTCATGTACTCTTGATGTTTAGCATTAGAGGGGTTGTCATCCCACCTCTGTGTTAGGATCTAGCATGTATCATTGAATGTGTTATGCAGGTTTCTATTTTCTTAGTGCCAGAGAGCTGTCATCCTGTCTATGCATTAGGAAATAGATTTGCAGACTTCTTTACTGGTTGTAGCCGGCCATCACATGGTCTTGTGCATCTACTGGTGTGGTCAGTATTCTCCATCATCACCTTTTCCTTAAACTGTGAGTAATTGGTGGTCTAAAGCCTCGTAGTCTGGGGGTGTTCACCCATTTCTGGGGTTAAGCATAGTAGAAGTGGTTATCTAGCTTGAATATGCATCATTTCCTTCCATTCATCCACATATTTCCAAAATTTGTGTTGAGTTTGTAATGTTCCCCAGCATATCTGAGATACAACCTAGGAGAGTTTATTGGGGTGATAACATTAATTGGCACCGTTGCCGGGGAGAGGAGATTGAAGCTCAGCTTCCCTGGGAGAACGACACAGTTCCAGATTTTGATGATAGACAAGGTTTGGGCACATTTCTGGTTGTAATCATCTATCTGGCAACTCTACTGGAGGAAGACCAACCTTTGGCGACTCCACATTGCAGTTCTGGCTCAGTTTGTGAGGCATACTCAAAAAAATCCTCAGAAATCACCAGCTGAACTAGTGCCTGAACCTGAGAGGACTATCAAATAAAAGAAAACATCATAGAAAGGGGCATCAGGATCAGGTAAGCCTAAGAAAACTTGTGCATCTCTGAAATATAAAGTTATAGGTGAAGATATACAGTTTGAAGATTTAGAACCCAGCACTATTAGTAAGGAATTTCCTTCAGAGATTAATACAACCCCTTGTTCAGTTAGTTCCCATTTGAATCTCAGTCCAAAGAAAAATTCCCATACAGTCCATAACATTCATTTGTCCCTGTCATCCATTTCATTGTTTCATACTGCTCAATCTGCCAATGTTCTTCCACATACCCCAGTCATGGCAGGACAGCAAGCACCTACGAAGGTAGAAAGAATTGTAGCTGCCAGGTATGGACCCTTGGTCCTGCCTGTTCCTTTAAATGCTATGCCTACAGGAGAATATCATAAATATATGCCCAAGTTCACGGGTACAGAGGGAGTAACAATAGAAGAACACCTTGAGGCTTTTAATAGTTATGTTGATAACTTAGACATAAGTGAAAATGATGTATGGATGAGAGTTTTTGTCCAGAGCCTTGATGGAGAGGCTAGAAAGTGGTTCAGAGAACTAGCCCCTAGATCTATTGTTGATATTGAAGCCTTAGATGAAGCATTTTTGAAGCACTAGGGAGACAAAAAGGACTTGTTGTATTACCATACTGAGTTTGGTAACCTGAAGAGGGAAAATGGGGAATCATTACTTGATTTTAATAAAAGATTCAATCGTATGTATAATAAGATACCAGCTGAGGTAAAGCCTACTCCCACCTCTGCCAAATTCACTTATGCCAATGCTTTTGACTCTGATTTCTGCCTATTGTTGAGAGAAAGGAGATGTGTTACTCTGGCAGACATGCAGGATGCAGCCTTAGAACTAGAGTCTAATATTATGGTTGTAGAAAAGCTCAAAAGTCAAGCTAACAGAAGGAGGCGGAAAGGTTAGGCTTCTACTTCCTCTGCCTCATCTTCAGAGCCTAAATTAGATAAAATGACTAAGATGATAGATTCATTGGTTGCTGAGATATCTAAGCTAAAGGTTGAGCAGAACCCAGGAAAGACAAGGTAGCAGAACACATTTGCTTCAAGAAATCAGAATCCATTTAGAAGGGAAAATCAACAGTTGCAAATAATTTAGAGGGGTAAAGAAACAAATGAAGAATGGAAAGTTAAAGCTCCTTTCCAGAATGTAGTCATGGAGGAGGAACAGTTTGAAGATGAGGATGAAATTCATTGCATGGAAGATAAAGGCAGTGCTGCATTTTTGACATTGGCTGCGTATGAAGAATCACTGCTGCAGGACCAAGTAAGTCAAGAGTGGGACAGAGGAGCTGTTCTGTAGACTGGTGAACAACAAAGATATAATCTGAGGTCAAATGAAAAAAATGTCAAGGAGAACCCTGCCCAAAGAGTTGTTGTCCAAACAGAGTCACAGATTATCAGACAAAGAAGACCAGCCGCTGATCCAGTCATCCTCAAGGCTCCAGTTCAAGAGGTAAAAGGTTCTGACAAGTTACCTTCCTCTTTCAGCTTTGAATCAGAAGTCCAGAAGTTGAAAATATCTGTGCCTCTGGTAGAGTTGGTAAAGAGTGAAGTATTTAGAAATCCTATCCTTGAAGCCCTTGCACTGGAAACCACACAAACCTCCACTGACTCTGTCAATTTGCAAGATGATAAGTCTATTGTTGTGCTTAGCCCTATGGTTGAACCTGCTGATAATAATTCTCCATATTTTTATGTCTCCTTGATCATTCATGACAAAATCCTCCACAACTGCCTACTAGACACAGGGGCCAGCCACAATTTGATGCCTAAAGATGTCATGGAAGAGTTAGGCCTTGACATCACCATACCATATCATGATTTATTCTCTTTTGATTCAAGAAAAGTAAAATGTCTGGGGTTGATTAAAGATTTAGCCATTACCCTAACTCAGCTACCCATGAAGAGTATGATGATGGATATTGTGGTAGCAGATGTCCCTCCCAAGTTTGGCATGTTGTTGTCCAGAGGGTGGATTAAGAGACTAGGTGGGCCATTACAGAATGATCTATCTTATGCTACGGTCCCAGTCTTTGGAGGAGAAAGCAAGAGATTGTACAGAGAAGCACAGTTGGCATACATCATCAGTGATGAGAAGAATCCTACTAATCATCCCATTTATGCTGTGGACACTGATTTTGGAGCATGTATCCTCCAAATAGAAGAATCTCAGAAGGCCTCAATGCAGCTCAGGAAACCGATCATTCAGGCCAAGAAAGACCAAGGAAGTCAAGTTTGGGAGATGTTCTTTGATGGAGCATGTTCTAGGGAGACTGCAAGAGCAGGGGTGGTGCTGACATCTCCAGAACAAAAAAGCACACATCTGTCTTTGAAGCTAGCTTTTCAAGTCACAAACAATATAGCAGAGTACGAGGCTCTACTATTGGGCCTTAACGTAGCAAAAGATAGAGGAATCAAGAACATAAAGGTGTTAGGAGATGCTGATCTGATCATTCAACAAGTAAATAAAACATTTCAGGCGAAGCACCCAAGGCTGAAAGCATACAAAGATGAGGTATGGAGACTCAAAGATTCCTTTGAAAATTTTTGTATTTCATATATCCCTAGAGCCAAAAATAAGCTTTTTGATTCCCTTGCTATGTCTGCTAGTCTATTTATCCCTCCCATGCCTCCTAGACTGATTTATGAAGTCCAAATGACATATAGACCATCCTTGCCTGATAATGTCCACCATTGGAAAGTTTTTTAAGATGATGATGAATTAAATAGGTTCCTTCAAGTCATTGATGAGTTTTCTGAAATGAAAATTGACCAAGATAATGAAGCCTTGGAAGAAAAACCCCAGTCCCAGCTTAGAAATAAAATTGGTAAAGATAGCATTGTCCAGCTTCCCAGCAATCATATTCCTAAGGGTTTAATTCCTTTAGAAAGACTGTTTGACCAGAATGATGTGCCTTACAAGGCTGCCCAAAAAGAAGACCTATCTGCAGGCTGTAAGCATGACATAGGAAGTCTAGGTCAGCCTAGATACATAAATTTTTCCACCCATCTATCTGCTGACCAAAGTTCTGAATACTGCAAATTAATGAAGCAATTTGATGACGTGTTTGCCTGGGAGTATAGTGACCTGAAAACCTATGATAAAAAGATTATTCAGCATAAAATCCCTCTGGAGAAAGACACCATACCTTTCAAACAGAAGTTGAGACCAATAAATCCTATGCTTCTTCCCCTGATTGAAAAAGAAATTAAAAAGTTATTGGCTGCCAAGATCATAGTCCCTCTCAGATATTCAAAATGGGTAGCCAATTTGGTGGTAGTGAGGAAGAAAATTGGAGAAATCAAACTGTGTGTTGATTTCCGAAACTCAAATAAGTGCTCTAAGAAAGACAATTATCCCTTACCCAAGATGGAGCACTTGTTGCAGAAGGTCTCAGGAGCCAAAGTGATGTCTTTCCTGGATGGATTTTCAGGCTTTAATCAGATTGTTGTGCATCCATATGACCAAGAGAAGACTGCATTCACCACTCCTTGGGGCCCTTTTATGTATGCTAAGATGCCATTTGGGTTGATGAATGCTAGAGCCACCTTTCAGAGGGCTATGGACATAGCATTTGTGGGAGAGAAGGATAAGTTTTTCCTTATCTACCTTGATGACATAACAATATACTCCAGCAGCCATCAAAACCATTTGCAGCATTTGAAGAAAGTGTTTATGAAGTGCAGAAGGTTTGGGATTTCAGTCAATCGTAAAAAATCACAATTTGGTTTAGAAGAAGGCAAGCTGTTAGGACATGTTGTTTCTACTGCAGGTGTCCGAATTGATCCAGAAAGAGTAAAGGCAATACAAACTTTGTCTGTCCCGAGATCAAAGAAAGATATTCAGTCCTTTCTGGGCAAAATTAATTTTGTGAGGAGGTTTATACCAAATTTTGCAGAATTAGTGAAGCATATTACCTCCATGTTGAAGAAAGGATCAGAGGTCAGGTGGACTGATGCAGCAAGAAAATCATTTGAATCTATTAAAAAAGCCATTATGGAAGCTCCCACTCTATGCATCCCAAATTACAATAAGGAGTTTCATATTTTCATTTGCCTCTGAAGACACCCTTGCAACAGTTTTATTGCAAGCAGATGAAGAAGGTTCAGAGCATCCAGTGGCATTTTTCAGCAAAAACTTAAGGGATGTTGAACTGAGGTATGATATCATTGAAAAACAAGCATATGCTCTTATCAAATCCTTGAAAGCTTTCAGAGTTTACATTTTGCATTCCAAGATACTTGCATATGTACCCTCTGCTGCAATAAAATATGTCTTAACACAGCCTGATGTTGATGGAAGAAGGGCTAAATGGATTGCAAAATTGATTGAATTTAACATTGAATTAAAGCCCACCAAACTTGTCAAAGGTCAGGCTCTTGCCAGATTGTTAGCTGAAGAAAATTGCAGATCATTGGATATAGATTTCCTGTGCACAATTGCAGAAATTGGTCAGGCAGATGAAGAAGAGGAAGCAGCTAAACCAGAGGGAAAGCAGTCTGTGGCCGAAAATATAGCTTCTTGTGATTGGTATTCTGCAATAATTAATTTCTTGTTGAAGCTAGAAATCCCTTCAGGCCTTACTCAAAGTCAAATCAGAACTATAAAGCTTAGGGCAGCAAAATATTGTATCCATGAAAAGCTTCTCTACTGGAGGGATCCATCTGGAATGCTTTTGAGGTGTCTGGACAAAGAACAGTCAATAGAAGTCATGTAGCAGTTTCATTCCAGCATGTGTGGAGGGCACCATTACTGGAAGACTACAGTCCATAAAATCCTCAGATCTGAATACTATTGGCCCACTTTATTTTCTTATGTATTTTCATTTGTTAAGTCTTGTGACAGGTGCCAGAGATTTGAAGGAAAACAACAGTTTAAGTCCTTGCCCTTAAAACCAATACATGCAAAAGGACCTTTTCAGCAGTGGGGCTTGGATTTCATCGAAAAGATCAATCCTCATTCCAGTGGCCAGCACAGGTGGATATTAGTAGCCGTTGATTATTTTACTAAGTGGATTGAAGCAATCCCTACCAGGAAGGGTGATCATAATGTGGTCATGAAGTTTTTAGTTGAAAATATCTTTACGAGGTTTGGTTGTCCACATAAATTAGTCATAGATCATGCAGTAGCCTTCAGGGCAAAAGAATTGGTGGAAATGTGTGATTCAATGGGTATTAAACTGGTTCATTCCACCTCATATTATCCCCAAGGTAATGGCCTAGCAGAATCCTCTAATAAAAGCCTGATAAGGATAATTAAGAAACTGTTAGAGGACAATAAAATGAATTGGGATTCTAAGCTCAAGTATGCACTGTGGGCTGACAGAGTAACCATTAAGAAATCCACAGGGAATTCTCCTTTAAAGCTAGTATATGGTACTGAAGTTGTATTCCCAATTCAGTTAACTCTCCCTGTGGAAAAATTCCTTCAGACAGAACAGAATGAAGAAGAAGACATGGCAAAAAGGATCACTGATTTGACAGAGTTACATCATATTAGAGAACAACTGGTTGAAAAAGCTGCAGCTCATCAGGAGAAGATCAAGGAAGCTTTTGACAAGAGGACAAAGACAGACAATTTTCAGGTTGGAGATTTAGTTCTAAAATGGGATGCATTGAAAGAGAAGAAAGGCAATCATGGGAATTTTGATGCTTTCTGGACAGGGCCTTTTATCATTGCTCAAATTCAAGGGAACAACACCTTCATACTGAAAAGTATGGGGGAGAAGCAGTTTTTGATGGTCCAGTTAATGGGCGTTTTCTCAAAATTTATGAGATTTAAGGTCTTTTGGCCTTAAAATTGTAAATATTTTGTTTTATCAGTCTTAGCATAGGTTCAGTCAGACTCCATGCCCAATGGAGCATTAGGAATTTTGATAATTTGTTTTCATCAGGAAGGCATTGATTTGTAGGTTCTTGAGACCTCATAGGGAGGATCTCATCTCCAGAAGGAGCCAGTGTTAGCTTTGCTTCATTTTGTGACATTTGATGGATTGAAAACAGGTGTGGTAGTGTTGTTTCGTGCTTGAAGAAAGCTCATAGAAGTCGGTTTTCTTTTCTCCTTCATTCTCCTTATAACTCCATAGACCCCGTTATCCCTATTTTACACCAACATTTAGCATAAAAGCCGTGTTTCCTTAGCTCCCGGGTGCTGGGTTTAAACGTTATAAAACCACGATAACGTGACCGCGCACCATAACCCACCCTTTCCGGTCACATCCACGCAAGCCCGTGCATTCGCATCCGCGTCGTCCGATCAAACCCCGCCGCGATCGGACGGAACTCGCAGCTCCCGCTCCCCTAACCTGCACGCTTGTTAGCTAGCGGAGAAAGCGGTTTCCCGCGAGTCACATCCGCCACGCGTCGTCAATTGAATGGAATCGCACCCCCCGTGTACGTTTACTGCCCTCCTCCATAAGTGGTATGGGGAATACCACCCGCCACCAAAACCGTCGTTCCCGCGCGTTATCTCCCACGCAGCTTCCACTCCCAATCACCGTCAGATCTGCCCATATAAGATCCGATGGCCCTTGATCTCCCTTCTCTCCCATCTCATTCCTCTTGTAAACTGATCTCCACCATTGATCTGCGTGATCCGATGGCTGAGCTTCGTTCTTCCATTCAGTCTACTTCCGCCATGCTGCCCGTGTCCATAGCCTGTCCAATGTACCCGAAGGAGGAAGGAGGCCATGATCCAGCACTATGCACATTAAATTCTCAACAACTGCGTTCAACAAGTAGCATGGCCGAGGAAGAAAAGTACAGGAAAGAGCAGTTAAAGGCATTAATCAGTCATGGATCCTTATACACATTACACTCCATCTGCTCAAAGAAGGACGGCCAAGCAGCAGAAAGGTCGATTTGTTCATTAAAACATTCAGCTCATAGCAGAGACTCCATCAGAGAGTTAAGGTGGTTGGTGGTCCATTATGACCCCTCCACGCATAGGATAGCAAATATCTTTGTAACCATCTTCTATATAGACCCAGAAAAAAGATGTAATGAGGGTTGATGAATGTTATTTTGATGTAAGTTTCAACTTCTGAAGACTGTAACTACTTTGATACCTATAGCGTCTGGTCTTCATTTTCAGCTAATACAAGCTTCTTTTGCTGTTAATTGCTCACTTTCCACTTCTTCTTTGTTCCAAGTTGTGCTTGTTATGCATTTTTCATGTACTCTTGATCTTTAGCATTAGAGGGGCTATCATCCCACCTCTGTGTTAGGATCTAGCATGTATCATTGAATGTGTTATGCAAGTTTCTATTTTCTTAGTGCCAGAGAGCTGTCATTCTGTCTGTGCATTAGGAAATAGATTTGCAGACCTCTTTACTAGTTGCAACCGGCCATCACATGGTCTTTTGCATCTGCTGGTGTGGTCAGTATTCTCCATCATCACCTTTTCCTTAAACTGTGAGTAATTGGTGGTCTAAAGCCTTGTAGTCTGGGGGTGTTCACCCATGTCTGGGGTTAAGCATAGTAGAAGTGGTTATCTAGCTCGAATATGCATCATTTCCTTCCATTCATCCACTTATTTCCAACATTTGTGTTGAGTTTGTAATGTTCCCGAGCATCTCTGAGATACAACTTAGGAGAGTTTCTTGGGGTGATAACATGTCCCACATTTGCACCAACGTCTGCACAAGAATTCATCTATCTCCAAGAAATTATGCACAATTTCGAAAACATTTCTCTGGATGGGGATCAGACAAATTATTAAAACTCCATCATAAAGGTTGATAAAGCTCTATGTCAATGTTTGTCTCGCTCCTTTGGAAGGAAGTACAAAATAAGGCATCCATGTCCCGTTGAGAAACTCTTTAGTGTCCCACATTTGTGGCTATTTCCATTTGTGCGTAGGTGTAGACTAGAATATTTAGTGGACCTCCCTAGACAGACATCAACCGTTTGTGGCTTTTCCTTGTCTTCAATGCACCACAATAACTTTCGTAACAACAATAAAGAAGGATAACATGCTCAAGTGCTACACAACCTCTATCTGCATCTGCATCATGATCATATTCTAATATTGAAGTTCTCATCTCCAACCAAGTTAACTCTCTATCCACTTTATTTTCTGATTTTACCATGTTTGTGGTCAACTACGTAAGATTGGAGAACTTTGAAAGATCCTCCACACTCATTGCACAAATAGATCCCATTAATGGCAAGATGAGAGTGTTTAATGAAGTGACTTGAGAAATATTTGTTGGGTGCTCATTTAGACTATAGCATGCATCCAATTTCAGTTGCTTTAGATTCTTGAGCTTTCCCATTTGACTGGGAAATGAACGTTATGTCAAACAAGAACTAAGATTCAAAACTAGAAGGCTAGATAGAGTGCAAAGAATCTCCGGCAAATCAACATGTTTGGTGCACCTAGACGAGTCAAGAAACTTAAGTTGTTGAAGTTATTGAAATGTGATTGGCTATGTTCTTATGGATGTGCATGATAAATCCAAAACCTTTAGAGACTTGATGTCTGAGAAAAATCCTTTTGAAATCTCTTCCAAATTAGCATTAGAGGCCAATCCCAAGCTCTCAAACTTCGAACATTTCAAATAAGGTAGAAGATCCTTAATAGCATTATGGCCAACTGATATCGAGCTGCAATCCCTTGTATCTCTTTCATGAGGAAAGTTCTGAAACTTTTGACTTGCTAAAAAAACATTTCTCCTAGTTGCCTATGTAAATCGCCATGTCACAGAGAGCTTCATGAATCTTTAAATACTCCACAGTATGATAGTCATCATCAACAATATATTCCACACACTCCAGCAGGCACCTATTTACTAGTTCTTTTATGCGATCTCGCCCAGCATCCACCAAATAAGCAAGAGCGCAAGCAGTTTCTGCGACCACTGATACTCTTGCCCTCCATGAAAGGCCTTTTCCTATTTCCTTATGTAAACGCTGATAGAGTGTGTCATTGGGCATAAATTTATAAACAAGAATGGGTTCATTGTTTTGAAGGCAACAACCTAATAGTCTAACCAGATTTGGGTGATGTACAAAAGATAGAAGCCTGATTTCGTTGAGGACCTATTCCATTCACTAAGCGTCTTTATGTCTTATATTCTTGATTGCAACAATATGTTTTCCCTAAGGCTTTCCTACATATAATATGCCGAAACCTCCTGTACCCAATCTCAATTCACTAAAGAAGATTTTTGTGGCTATTTCCATTTGTATGTAGGTGTAGATTGGAATACTTAGTGAACCTCCCTGGACAAACATCAACTGTTTGAGGCTTCTCCTTGTCTTCAATGCACCATGATACCTTTGGTAACAACAATAGATAAGGATAACATGCTCAAGTGCTACACAACCTCTATCTTCATCTGTATCATGATCATATTCTAATATTGAATTTCTCATCTCCAACCAAGTGACCTCTGTATCCACTTTATTTTCTCATTTTACCACTTTTGTGGTCAACTATGTAAGATTGGAGAGGTTTGAAAGATACTCCACACTCATTGCACAAATAGACTCCATTAAGGGCAAGATGAGAGTGTTTAATGAAGTGAGAAATATTTTTTGGAAGCTCATCTAGACTGTAGCATGCATCCAATTTGAGTTGCTTTAGATTCTTGAGCTTTCCCATTTGACTCGGAAATGAACGCTATGCCAAACAAGAACTAAGATTCAAAACTTGAAAGCTAGATAGAGTGCAAAGAAATTACTTACCAATTCTTTTATGCGATGTCGTTGAGCATCGACAATTTTAATTTACAATATTAACTAAATTCTATAACTCATTTTAACATTAAAATTTTACAACTATAATTGAATTGTATATTGATTTTAACTCAAAAAAAAGATGAGAGATATAATATATTGAAATGAATTAAAATTAAAATTAAATTTTTTATTTGAATTAATTAATAAATGTTATTTTATTTTATTTATTTAATTAATTTGATTATTTTCTAACTCAAACATAGATTGAATAAAAAATCAAGTGGAAATGGACAGAGGGTCACAAAATGCCCCATGATAGTGTGTTGTAATCTAAGATTCACAGAAGGTCCTTTATCCTAGAAAAATTATATTATTAAAAAATATTGTATCTATATTATCATTATTAGTTTTTGTTAATTATCTCTATGTACATAATTACAATTTCAAACTTTTTTATTATTTTATATTATATATTACACTCATGGAGTAATATAAACATAAATAAAGATACAAATTAAAATTGTAAAAAATAAAAAATTATAATTTTTAAATAAATTTTATTTAAAAAATAAATAATCTTTTTATTATTTCATATTATCATTAAAAAAAATTTACAGCTTGTATAATTGATTTAAGCTAATTTCTTTTTGTAAATTTAGAAATACCTTATAGTCTAGTAAAAGGATTCAACATACACATAAAATACCACTTACATAGCTAAAAATCACATAAAATTCCACTTACATAGCTAAAAATTACATGTTACAATATTTTAAGTATTTTAATATTATTTATTGAAGAAATAAATAATATTTAATATTCTATTTAATAAGCACAACTTCAAATAAAATTAACCTTCTTAAAAATCAAATGAGATATATGCCAGAGACAATTGCATTATTTGGATTGTCATAGTTGAAAATAAGACAATTGTATTATGTGATTGACATAGTTAAATTTTGGTTGAATTTTTGAAAATAGGGGCAAGCAAATACACTCAAATATTTTAGAGTGCTAAATCTATATATAGTGAAAAAGGTATTTTAAAAAATAAAAAATATTGTTTGAATAAAATTTGTTTTTATTGAATTCTTAAAATGGAAGTCTTATATTTCTAGAAATTATAGACATTGTCTAATTTTAAAAAATAATTTGTTAATAACCGCCAAGAGGTATCCAATATGGTAGAAATGTTGTAATGTAATATTTAACATTTTGACTAAGTCAAATTACATAGAAATAAAAATAAAATAAAAATAACTAAAAACATTAATGTAATGTAAGTATTTTAACTTGGTCAAAATAAAGTAAAAATAAAAATAAAAATAACCCTATAAAAATAAAAATAAAAATAACCTATGGTATTGACCCATGGTATTCATGTGGAATTTAGCTTATTTAAAGGGAGAAATTGATTCATATTAACCCCAGATCCACCAAGCCTCAATAGAAAAACCTCTTTAAGAGTGAAAATATATTTGATCTCTCTCGGCTCTTGGTAGAACTTCCTCTTGTAAGATTTGCAAGCAATTTACTCTTTGGTTTTTTTTTTGTTTGTTACTGATATCACGATGCAGAGTTCTTATCTTTGTTTCTCTGGTTAAATCTTCAAAGAAGATGAAACTAATAGTATTAATATACAGTTAATTTAAGTTCTTCTAAGTTTTATTTAAAATAAAGTCTCTATAACTTGCAGTTGCATATATTCCATTCTGAGGAAGAAACGAATTTGTTTCTTTTACTCTGCCTTAGATACTGAGCATTCTCCATTTCCTAAATGAGACTACTCATCTCACTTGCTAATTGAACATAAAATTTCCAGAACAGCCAAGGACAAATCTGGAAAAACTGTTTGAGGATAGTTTCTTTTTGTATTGGTTCCCATTAACACGTATCTTAACCTCTTTATGCCAACTACAATTATTCATTTAATATTATCCCTTTTTTTTAGCAGAAGGCACCAGCAGGGTAGTTGTTAACCCATGCTCATTAATTGAGTTCAGTTCTTTCTTTCTGGCCATTACAGACTTCTTATGGTTCTTTGATCTTAGGTTTATCAACCCACTAAGGTTTCTTCTCGATAGCAATAAAACCATATGTTCCAATTATTTCCAGAGGGCAATTACAGATTTCTCCTATAATTCTTTCTCTGCATAGACCATTAATAAATTTCCACAGGTCATTCACAATGTAAAATACTTCTCTAAATACATACTTTCATAGATAGGAATTTTTTCGTCGTAAAATATTTTCATATTTACAGAGAAGTATTCAAATGAAATCTTTACCCAACATCTCGCTGAAAAAAATAAATCACATGCATACTTATCTGCTATGTTGATGACCACAAATTTACAGAAGAGACACACCACCCTTTCAAGGATGTAGTGGCAAGAAGTGCCAACATAGGTAAGAAATAAAGTTCGACTGTCCTATGAATTTGATCAGTTAGAGCTGAGGGCATCCTTTCAAGGATGTAATAGCAAGCAGCGCCAACATTGGTAAGAAATAAGGTTCAACTGTCCAATTCTGCAGGCCATCAAACTCATGTTTTACTTCTCTTAATTCTTCTCAATCGATTCCGCTTGGACACTATAGGAAGTTGTTACACCATTCCTGAAATACAAACTGCATTACTCAGATTGGGAATAAATTGCGCTTGGACGCAGTAGTTACGCCATTCCTGAAATACAAATTGCATTACTCAGATTGGGAATGAATTGCGCTTGGTCACGACACGACAGTCGTTACACCATTCCTGAAGTACAAATTGCATTACTTAGATTGGGAATGATTGGGAATGAGATTATAGCACATGCAATTTTCGGAGATCGGTTAAAGAATCTGGGGTAAACCAAGGAATCAGTTGAAAGTTCAACAGTGTAATCCAACGGTTCAAAATGTTTCAAATTGCATTACTCAGATTGGGCATGATTGGGAATAAGTTTATAGCATATGCAGTTAATTTTGGGAGACTAGTTGAAGAAATTGGCGTAAACCACCAAGGAATCAGTTGAAAGTTCAAAGGTAGGATCCAACAAAAGTTCAACGGTGGGATCCAACGGCTCAAGACATTTTAATCGTCTAACGCTAGATCCAACGCCGCAAAGTAAGACAAAGTAAAAACTAAGGGAATTGTTTTCAAAAGGGAAACACCTTACGGCATAATTATTACAGTATTCAAATTTAAATTTAAATTTTTTAAATCGAAGAGAGTGATGCCAAAGCAATTGTGTTAAGGTTTTTGTCTTTATGTTACTTTCGTTGCATGTCAGGTCTTAAAAATGTGTGACACACCATTGTGTTTAGGTTTTTGTCGTATATTTAAGTGTTTTTAAAAGTTCGCAAAAGGTTATTTACAAATTCATGGTGGAGGTTTGCAACTTCTCTTTGTATTTTTAGATTTTATAAATTAACCCCATGTCACACTGAAAGGTGGAAGGATTCATTTTGTTTTTAATGTTTATTTTTTTCCTTTCTTCTATAGAGATGTTTTTATTTCTATAGAGTTTGAAAGAACGACGTACAATTTTAAGTTTTGCCAAAATATGTGTGTTTATTTATTGTAAATGTAATGTGAAAATTGATAAATAATATTTTTTAAATATTTATTAATTAAAATATGATATATATAATATGTTATTTAATATATTCATTATTTAATTTGTGGAAGGTGTTTTATGTCATTTCAAGTGGATGAGAAGATGTTGATTTTTATTTTTATTTTTTTAATTGATGGTTTAAATTTATTCTCAAAGGAATATGCTCAATAGATGTTTCATCTGCATCGCATGGCGATGGCTTAAGCGCGAGAGAGTGCGAAGCGACTTGTCGAGGAAAATTGAATCAGTTGAAGAAAATTTAAAGACGGCTTAAGCGCGAGAGAGTGTGAAGCGACCTGCCGAGGAAAATTGAATCAGTTGAAGAAAATTTAAAGACGTGTTACGTGGCCTAGTGAATCGCCATGCATTTGGAATTGAACCATCATATGCCAACTCTGTAGCATTCGAGAGTTTCCATCCTAAATTAATGTTTGAGACAAGATGTGTTTTGTTTAGTCTACAACAGATGTATGTGCAAGCAGGTGGCTGCAGAATATTGTTTGCATCTTAATCATTTATGGCAAAGCGAGGAAAAATAGTTGATAATATATGAACGAAATATATCTTAACATCCACAAGACTAAAAATAATCTAAAACTGCTAGTCTCACTGTTTTTTCTTTCTGCCATTCAATATTTTTGTTAAGATCAAATAGCTAAACTCCCACCAAAATAGCAAACATGACAACCGCATGACAATATTTATAAATGTAACGTATTTAATAAAGTTTTTGGCATAAAGTTTAATTCAATGGAGAACGTATGGAGAACGTTTCGAAAACTCTAGGCTGATGTTGATGTTGTATTCAGTGGGACGTCGACTTAAAAATGGTCCTAATAATTAAACATTTCATAATGATGTGTCCACGATGGTGTCATTATTATGGCTTCGGTATGACTTGATTGATATACTCGTGATAAAATGTGGAAAGTGGTAAGAGAAAATGTGAAAAAGGACTTTTTAACCATCATGTAATTTCTGTTTTGTATTAATAAATTTTATAATTAAAAATATTTAATATTTTATTATGTTTTAATAACAATAGGCTTTTTAACCATGATGCAATTAATATATTTTTATATTTTAATAACAACAGATTTTTTAACCATGATGCAATTTCTATATTTTTATATTTTAATAACAACAGATTTTTTAACCATGATGCAATTTCTATCTTATATTAATATAATTTTATAATTAAAAATACTTAATATATTTGTATATTTTAATAACAACAATATCAACCTGCAATGATCGAAGTATCCGCAACACAATTGCCCATTTACTTAATTGTTAGCCGATTAAGGCGAAGTTACAAATAGGAATATTGATTTCTAAGTTTATTTTTCTGATCCATAATAGGATCCTCATCACAGAAAGTCACATAGATAAGAGAAGTTGGTGTTGTTATTTGTAATGAATAATTAATTTTAGTTTAGCGTAAAAATAAAATATTTTTTATATTAATTTAAAAAGTAATTTAAAATTTCATATATTTTATGTTAATTTAGGCAAAGTTGTGTAGAATTCAAAAGAAATACTAGAACTTCATGTATACTTGAACGAGTATATACAAGTGATACCAATTCACTAGTATTATAGTCTATGTAGGAATCATAAGGAAAGAATTTAATAAGGTCATTTACTTAGAGTGTATACGGAAATCATATGGAGGGAATTAGATTGGATGGTTTACTTATAGTACTTAATTACAATGAAGTTAATTTTCTTTTTTATAAGGAAATGCGTCTAATTATTTAAATAATAGCAATAACTTTTTTTAAAACAATCAAAATATAATATTATTTTATATAGATATCTACAATATTCAATAAAATAAAAAACAATTAAAACCCAACAACACAATTTTCCCAAAAACATTATAATCTCAATAATAATTATATCACTAAAATCCAAATTATGTAATTAGAATATAAAATCATTCAAAATAACAATATCTTTTATAAAAACAATCAAAATATAATATTATTTTATATAGATATCTACAATATTCAATAAAATAAAAAACAATTAAAACCCAACAACACAATTTTCCAAAAACATTATAATCTCAATAATAATTATATCGCTAAAATCCAAATTATATAATTAGAATATAAAATCATTCAAAATAACAATATCTTTTATAAAAACAATCAAAATATAATATTATTTTATATAAATATCTGCCATCTTCGATAAAATAAAAAACAACTAAAACCCAACCACACAATTTTCGATAAAATAAAAAACAACTAAAACCAACCACACAATTTTCCCAAAAATATTATAATTTTAATAATAATTATAATCTTAACCATCATTATATTGCTAAAATCCAAATCATCTAATTAGAGTATTAATAATTATAATCTTAACCATCATTATATTGCTAAAATCCAAATCATCTAATTAGAGTATTAGACTCTACAATGTAATAGTAATTTATTCCAATCAACATTTAATTCATAATACTTGTCGTATAGTTTAGGTACGAACATGTGCTGGAAGTAGCCATCCCTCCCTTTAATGAATAGTGTTTTAAAGATAGAGACGGAAATATATTCTAATCATTTCCTCTACGTCAATAGGCTTTTTTATATTTTTAAATCCATATTTACATTTTGATATTCATTTGATAGGATTATAAAACAATAATGATATAGCTTCTTAATTTATTGAGTTTTCACTAGTAATTTCCTTATTTCTTTAATTTTTTTAATCTAGATTTTAGTTTTAACATTTACTTTATATGATTATAAATTTCAATTTTCTTTACAACTCCTTAATATCACATACTACATAACTATACAATTTAGAAAATGGATAAAAATCATGTTATATGGCATGTCCAGTTACAATCACTATGTTTTCGATTTGGTGTCATGTCCATTATTTGATTTGGTTTCCATGGTTTCGATTTAAAGTCCTAGTGATGAACCATCTTTAGTAGTTTGAAACACGTACACGTCTAACTAAAAATATGAAATGTGATTTATGGGAAGAACAATTTGAGAAAAAAACATTATGATTATATTACCAGATGTGAGGATTACGAAGTTTCAATTTCATGCCCAAATGCCCTGGTGCGTGGATTACCGAGTTTCAAATTAGTGTCCAACCTTGTGGATTATTAGATTTGGATTTTAGGTTTTGATTACCAGTTTCAAGTCTTGTTTAACAGAAAATATAATTACACTGAATATAAAAATATATAGAGAGAGATTTGCGTAATTAGTTGAAATGAATCCATGTTAATCATACCTATACCTATAAACATATACTCATGCCATTTTATTTTGACTTTTTTTAATTTTATTTTCTAATATGAATAATAAAATATATAAAAGGAAATGTTATTATAAATATGATGTTTTTATGTATTTATTAATTAAATATAAATATGAAATTTTAAAATATTATAGTTATGAATCATCATTTCATATTATATTTCACAATTATATATATATATATATATGTCTTTGATATGTTTTATAATTTCATTTCTCATCATTTCATATTATATTTCACAATTATATATATATATATATATATATATATATGTCTTTGATATGTTTTATAATTTCTTTTCATTTTAAATTTTAAATTTGATATAGATAACATTTTCATTTTAAATCATCCATGGTCAATCATAGTCAACCATTTTCCAATGTCTAATTGTGACAATGATTGCCTTGATATGTTGTTAATTGTTGTTGGCTACTATTTACTGTTGTTAAGTAAGTTAATTATTGTTGGTTGTCATGATATGTCTCTATGGTGAGCCATGATCAATGATGGTTAATCATGCTTGAAAATGGTCGATCATGGTCAATGACTTTATGGTCAACCATGGTCAATCATGATCATCCATGGTCAATGATGGTCAACCATGATCATCCATGGTCAATGATGGTCAACCATAATTAACCATGGTTGAATTTCATCAACCTTGATTAAAATCTCTTTCATCGTGATCAAAGATGATAGTTAACCATGGAAAATCATGGTCAATAATGGTCAGTCGTGTTTTATAAAATCAAACATGGTCAACCATGGTCGAACCTCGCATTATGACAAATATTGTCTAGATATGAAAATCAACCATGGTCGAACGTTGCATTGTAACAAAAATTGTCTCCATATGAAAATTAATCATGGTTAACCATTGTCCAACATCGCATTGTGACATGGATTGTCTCAATATGGAAATCAACCATAAGAAACCATGCTTATTTTAGGGTTTATAATATTTATTTTTGGGTTTATAATATCAATCCCTTAGGTTTATTAATCTAAGGGTTCATATTCATAGGGTTTAATATTATTCACTTGATTAAAATCTCTTTCATCATGATCAACAATGATGGTCAACAATGGTCATCCAATCATGATCAACCATGTTTTATAAAATCAAACATGGTCGAACGTCACACTGTGACAAAGATTGTCTGGATATGAAAATCAACCATGGTCCAACATCGCATTGTGATAAATATTGTCTCAATATGAAAATCAATCATTATCAAGCATGGTTTACCATGGTCCAACATCGCATTGTGACAAGGACTACCTCAATATGAAAATCAACCATGGGCAACCATGTTTATTTTAGGGTTTATACTATTTATTTTAGGATTTCTATACCTTGGGTTTATAATTTTTATCCCTTGTGTTTTTATCCCTAGGCTTTAATATTATTCACATAGGTTTTATACTCCCTTTTGTTTTTAGTATTAATCCCTAAGTTTTATTATTCCCTTAGATTTATAATATCAATCATAGTCAACCATGTTTTATAAATTCAGTCATGGTCAATCATGGTCAACCATATTTTATAATATCAATATTGTCAACCATGGTCCAACATCGCATTGTGACAAAGATTATCTCAATATGAAAATCAATGATTGTCTCAACCATGGTCCAACATCACATTATGACATAGATTGTCTCAATATGATAATCATGGTCAACCATGGCCAAAATAAGTCAAACATGTTCACCCATGTTTTATAAAATCAAACATGGTCATCCACGGGTAATCATGGTCAACCATAGTTGAATGTCTCATAGTCACGAAGAATGTCTTGATATGAAAATAAACCATGGTTAAGCATGGTCAACCATGGTCCAACATCACATTGTGACATGGATTGTCTCAATATGAAAATCAACCATGGTCAACCATGTTTATTTTAGTGTTTATAATATTTATCTTAGGATTTATATACCTTAGATTTATAATATTGGTCCCTTGGATTTAATATTATTCCCTTGGGTTTATTATTCCATTGGGTTTATAATATCAATCCTTTGGGTTTATTACTCCCTTGATCTTATAGTATCAATCATGGTCAACCGTGGTCAATCATAGCCAACAATGGTCAACCATGGTCGAATGTCACATTGTGACAATGATTGTCTCAATATGAAAATCAATCATGGTCAGCCATGGTCCAACATCGCATTGTGGCAAAGATTATATCAATATGGAAACCAATCATGGTAAACCATGGTCAACTATGGTCCAACATTTAATTGTGACAATGATTGTCTCAATATGGAATTTAATCAACCATGGTCAACCATGTCTATTTTAGGGTTTATAATATTTACCTTAGGGTTTATATATCTTGGGTTTATAATTTTTTTCCCTTGGGTTTATTTATCTAAGGGTTCATATTCCTAGGATTTAATATTATTCACTTATGTTTAGAATCCCTTGGGTTTTTTGTATTAATCACTAGGGTTTATTATTCCCTTGGGTTTATAATATCGATCAAGGTCAACTATGGTCAGCCATGTTTTATAGATCCTTGTGCTTTTAGTATTAACCCCTATGTGTTATTATTCCTTTGGGCTTATAATATCAATCATGGTCAACCAAGTTTTATAAATTTAATCATTGTCAACCATGGTCATCCATGGTCAGTCATGGTCAACCATGTTCAACCATGTTTTATAAAATCAAACATAATCATCCATGGTCAACCATGGTCAAACATCGCATTGTGACAAAGATTGTCTGGATATGAAAATTAACCATGGTTAAGCATGGTCAACCATAGTCCAATGTCGCATTGTTACAAAGATTGTCTCAATATGGAAACCAACCATGGTCAACCATGTTTATTTTAGTGTTTATAATATTTATCTTTGGGTTCATATACCTTGGATTTATAATATTAGTCCATTGGGTTTAATATTGTTCCCTTGGGTTCATTATCCCTTGGGATTTTAGTATTAATCCCTTGGGTTTATAATATCAATCATAGTCAACCATGGTTAATCATAGCCGACCATGGTCAACCAAGGTTGAATGTCATATTGTGAAAATGATTGTCTCAATATGAAAATCAACCATGGTTACCTATGGTCCAACGTCGCATGGTGACAAAGATTGTCTCGATATGAAAAACAATCATGTTCAACCATGGTCCAACATTGCATTGTGACAAGGATTGTCTCAATATGAAAATCAACCATGGTCAATCGTGTTTATTTTAAGGTTATAATATTTATCCTAGGGTTTATATACCTTGGGTTTATAATATCGACCATGTTTTATAGTCCCTTGTGTTTTTAGTATTAATCCCTAGGGTTTATTATTCCCTTGGGTTTTTAATATCAATCATGGTCAACCATAGTCCAACATCGCATTGTGACAAAGGTTGTCTCAATATGAAAAATCAATCGTTGTCTCAACCATGGTCCAACATCACATTATGACAAAGAATGTCTCAATATGAAAACAATAATCAACCATGCTCAAACATGGTCAATCGTGGTCAACCATGGTCGAACGTCGCATTGTCACAAAGATTGTGTTGACATGAAAATCAACCATGGTCCAACGTCGCACTGTGACAAGGATTGTCTCAACCATGGTCAACCATGTTTACTTTAGTGTTTATAATATTTATCTTAGGGTTTATAATATTAGTCCCTTGGGTTTAATATTATTCCCTTGGGTTCATAATTCCTTGGGGTTTTAGTATTAATCCCTTGGGTTTATAATATCAATCCCTTACATTTATTATTCCCTTGGGTTTATAATATCAATCATGGTAAACCATGGTCAATCATAGCCAACCATGGTCAACCATGGTCGAATGTCTCATTGTGACAATGATTGTCTCAATATGAAAATTAACCATGGTCAACCATGGTCCAACGTCACATTGTGTAAAATATTCTCTCGATATGAAAATCAATCATGGTCAACCATGGTCCAATGTCGTATTGTGATAAGGATTGTCTCAATATGGAAATCAACCATGTTCAACAATGGTCAACAATGTTTATTTAGGGGTTTATAATATTTATCTTAGGGTTTATATGCCTTAGGTTTATAATTTTTATCCCTTGGGTTTGTTATTCTCTTGGGTCTATAATATCAATCCCTTGGGTTTATTAATTTAAGGGTCCATATTCCTAGGGTTTAATATTATCCTCGTAGATTTATAATCCCTCGGGCTTTTAGTATTAATCCCTAGGGTTTATTATTCCCTTGGGTTTATAATATCAATCATGGTCAACCATGTTTTATAAATTCAATCATGGTCAGCCATGGTCCAACGTCACATGGGACAAATATTGTCTCAATATGAAAATCAGCCATGGTCAACCACGGTCCAATGCTTATTGTTAATTAAATTTTTATTGTTAAAAAAAATCGATTGTTTTGATTAATTGTTGCATCTCTGCTATTTATATTTTTCTCTAGTTCAACTAGACATCTATGTCTTGATGATAAACCACAATAAGTGATCGAAATGTGTTGACGTGAAAATCTATGTGATCTTGTCCGAAAAAAATCAGTATAAATCATGAATCACAGAAGCTTGCATTCTGAGGGATTACTGAATGAATTAATTAATTAATAATGAATGAAATAAAAATGAATTAATTACTTAATTATTTAATGAATTTATTAATAATAAATGAATTAACTGATTATTAATAATAATATTTATTAATTAATAATGCTATTAAATTTAATTAATAACATTTATATTAATATTTATATTATTTAACAATATTTGAGTGATCACAAACGAGCACTATGTATTCATTTATAGAAGAAAGATTTAGAATTAGCCGTTAAATAATAATATTAAAATAATAAACTAGTCGTTAAAGAATAATATTATTAGGAATAATATTATTAAGATAATAAAATAGTCATTAAAAATAAATAAATAAAATAAAATAGAGGAAGAAGGGGGAAGAGAATCATAGGGGATTTTAAGGACTATATTAGGATTAACTAATTAGTTGTTGAGAGTTAAATCAAGATAATTGAAAAATTAAAGGGAATGTCAATTATTATTAAAAATAAAATACATAAAAATAAAAAATAAAAATACTATTAAAAAAAAACGGTTAGGCTCTCATATTTACATAATTAATTAATTAATTAATTAGGGGTAGAGAATTAAGAGGTGACAACTCAAGAATAATTAGGGAGGGTCCTGAAATAGAGAAGCACTCTAAAAACTTTAATCGAGAAAATGGCTATAAATTAAGTCATTCTTGGCATCCCGTTATCCACCATTTGACTCATTAGTTATCGCTTCCCCCTTTCTTTTTCCTGATCTCTTTGCCTTTATTTTCTCCTTTCTCTATCTCTCCATACCTTGCTTGCTTCCCTTTCCTTCAATCATTAGTTAAAATTATTTAACCAATTATTTATTTTATTTTTAACCCATTAATAAAGATTTAATCTTTCATTTTCATTAATTTTTATTTCATTTTCTACTTATCAACCTTCAATTTTAAGCTTTGGTGATTTGGCCATTTTTATAATCTCTCTTGTTAATTAATGCTATCTAAATTTCTCTTGTCCTCCTTATTATCATTAACTTCTATTTCCTTTTAATTTACATTCCTTTAATTAATCAATTTGTTTAAATCTCTTAACTTGACTCTTAACTACTAATTTAATCTTTTTATTATCTTAATTTTCCTCTTAATTATCTACCCCTAAGTAATTAATTAATTATGTAAATATGGGCCTAACCGTTTTCTTTTAATAATAATTTTTTTCCATTCCTTTTTTTTAATAATAATTGGGATTCCCTTTAATTTTTCAATTATTTTGATTTAACTCTTAACAACTAATTAGTTAATCCTAATATAGTCCTTAAAACCTCGTATGATTCTCTTCCCCCCTTGTTTCTCTATTTTATTTGGTTTATTTATTTTTAACGGCTATTTTATTATCTTAATAATATTATTCCTAATAATATTATTCTTTAATGATTAGTTTATTATTTTAATATTATTATTTAACAATGAATTCTAAATCTCTCTTCTATAAATGAATACACAGTGCTCGTTTGTATTCGCTCAAATTTTAAGTGCTTGATGATGAATGGAGAGTCCGCCTAAAACGTTGGACAAGATATAAAATCCTCTACACAATTTCATCTAAAAAGTTCTCCCAATATGAATAACTTTGAAAATATACTCTCTCAATTAACAATATTTATTTAATTAACCATATTTATATTAATAAAACAATATAAATAAAAAATAATAATAAATCGATATTTATTGTTATTATTTATTAATTAATTATGAATAATTACTTATTTAATGAATAAATTAATTATTTAATGAATTAATGATGAATGAAATTTATTTATTTATTTTATTACTTAATGTAAGGGTTAGTTTATTATTAATTTATTAGTTTATTAATATGTGGGTTAATTATTTATTAATGAATGAAATGAATTATTTATTTAATTTATTTATTTATTAATTAATTAATGAAATGAGTTAATTAATTAATTAATTAATAATGTTATTAAATTATTTAACAATAAGTTAATGTTATTAAATTTAATTAATAATAATACTAATTAATAATAATAATCATATTAATTATAATGTGGTTGATATTATAGCAACCATATTTACTAATGTGGTTGTGTTAGTTATATTGTAATTGTATCGAGAGGTTTTCAAATAGAAGAAATGTTGTAATGTCTTATTATGTTATGTTATTTAGACATTTTGACTCGAACAAATAAAATAAAAATATATACTTAGGGTAAATCCATCTTATATTTTAAGTGTCAAAAAAATTCAAATCTCTCAACATACAATTTTTTTCTCAATTTTTACACTAAAAAATTACATCTCGAAAAATTTAATCCACATAAATCTAAAATTAAAATAAATCTTAACTAACTTAAAATATTTTTTTAACATTACATTTCCAATAAATAAATAAATAAAATTGAAAAAACTTATATTTATGTTCCCATTCCCAGTAAAGAAACTCTTACCCATATCAAGATATCAAATGAAAGTGAAATGTCCAAATGCAAATAATCACTCCCCTGATCCAAATTAAGTTCTGCTGTTCCAAAGCTGAGAACTTGTCGAAGCTCAACACGTATGATCGGTTTCTCGCGAGATGCCCATTTCCGTTAATCCAAATTAAATTTAATAATGTTTTATTTAATTTATGAATTAACATTGAATATATATATATAATTTAAAAGTTTTATTATTACTTTAAATTTTCACCTCTTAACTTTACACAAATCTAAATTGTTTAACTTTACACAAATCTAAATTGTTTAGTCATTATTGTTACTAAAATAATATAGATTATGATGAATGTGATATAGCAAATGGTTTTATTATTTTAATATTTTTTTAAAAATTTATTTTAATTTTTAAATTTATTGTGTTTAGAAGGATTCTCTAGTTTAGTATAGAAGAAATGTTGTAATGTCATGTTCTATTTTGTCATAATAATAATAACCATGTGTTAAAAATAAAAATAACGTGTTGACCTATGGTAATCATGTGGAATATAGCTTATTTAAAGGGGAAAGACCAGCCTAGATCCATCTTAACTGTGGATCTACCAAGTGTCGACAAGTATCAAATCTATTTTCACTCTAAAAGAGGTGTGTACCTCAAGAGATTTGATCCCTCTCAGTGCTTGTTAGATCCAGAGTTAAGATGGATCTAGGCTAATTTTAATAAGTTATTGTAGAAAAGAATATGGATATGCCATGTAAACCATCATAGATACAAGATTGAATGATTGAGAAGGAAATTAAATTTGTGCAAAGAGAAACGCAAAACCTATTGCATATAAATAAATCTTGAATCATGGAAGGACATGTATTTGATTATTATAACATTGAGAACCCTAGATAGCAAGTGATCTTGAGCAATTGACTTTTTGTTTGATAGAATTAAATAAGGATATATTGTAGCATATGCCATCAAATACAACACTTTTTTAATGTTATTGAAAGAGATTTCAAGGTCAGGTTCAGAGGGGGATTGTTTGAAGAGATATCATTGTTGATCAAGATGTTGTTTGCTAAAAATTGATTGATGTAGATGAGACTTGACACTATGGAAATGTAGGCACTTCGCCTCAAAGGGTAGAGAAGAAAGAAGAGAGATAAAATAAGAGAGTAGAAAGGAAAATGGACTCGTAGGAGTAGAAGAATGAAAATGCTACATGAGGTAGTTTGGAAAGTTCAATTGAATAGTTCCAAAAAAAGGGGGATAAGACATAATGTATGTAGCAGTCACATGTGAGAAAGAAGAAAGGAGGTAGAGAGTGATTACAGTGCTGAAGAGAAAAATGCAAAACAAGTGCACATAGAGGAAGAGAGCCCACAGGATGTGGTATTGTTAGTTGGCGTGGAGAGAGGTGAAGGTAGACTAGGAGTAGGTGACATTGGAACTTGCTGGTTGATAATAAATATTGAAGATACAAATGAAAAAGAAACTGATCCTTTAGACAATGAAAATGCTTCAAATGATTTTGGGGATGACCTTAGTGAGAGTGAGGACTTCTTAGCGATTGTGGAATTTTTTTGTATAGATGAGCTTAAAAGATCCTTCTGGCTTTAGAAAAGAAGGATTTGGAGAGTAAATTCGTACAAGCCCCTTTTTCAACCGCCCCTTGCATGTATTTTATTAGAAGAAAGAAAAATATCAATAGAAACATAAGTTTGGAACATTATTTAGTAGAAAGTAAAAGAAGAAGAAGCAATAGAAGAGATAGAATGGTAAGAAGTTTGAAATTTTCAATGGAAAGAACATCAAGTGATCTAATTATCAGGATTCCTGCATTTCATGGAACTAGGAAGGACAACACAATGTAGCATCGTTTCATCTATTTGGACAATGAAAAAAATCATAGATGAAGTGGTATAATCATGCAATTAGACACCACCTTCAAAGACTGAGCTCTCTAATGGTACATAAAGTAAAGGGTAGTACATATATGGCATAAAAAAAGACATTGAATGGAACAAGGAAGGTCTTGATCGAATAATTTCACAAGCCAAAATCATAACAATAATGTATAGTAGAAATTAAGGGAATAAAGTAAAAGGTTGGTCCAGACATAGTGTAGAAGAGGTTCAAATATTTATTGGGAAATTTACCTTTCAAATATAGGATGTCCAACATAGGCCATCGGTCCTTGTTGGCTTATTGTCCCACATTCATATTCCCCTCACCCAATAGAAGTTCAAGTATTAGGAGGAGGCACTAGTGATTGCAACGTACCTATAATCTACACTAGGAGGTGGTGAGTCATCCGTAGGGATGGGGTAGATCCAAAATTAACTTGTTATGCTAATTAATCAGTTGCAAGATTTCTCCAAAGGAAAAGTGATGCATAAGAATACTTTTTGCGCCTTCTACTTAATAAAGGGGCATTATCAAAATTAATGTCAGATGATGAGTAATTACATTGCAATAAGCACACCAAATCCATTCCATGTAAGGCGAAAGATTGAGTGGTGCAAAATCTACAAACATTATACGTGACACACGTCATTGTCTTATGTTCCAAAAGCAGTGGACTTCAATGAACATGACCTTATTTGAATTTTTGAATTTTTTTAAACCATTCAACATGGTGTGAACAATTATATGTCATTGTATTTAATAACAAATACATGATGGATGCCTACTAAGTTTAGTGAATGGAGGACAATAGTTGTGGACATTTTTTAGGAAGGGGATGAGGTGAATACAGAGGTGTGAGGCAACCCACTTACCAAATAATTATGGAGAAGCTAGACACATTATGTGGTTTGTACAAACCTTCATATGCTCTATGCTTATTCTCACAAAACTGAGCACAAAACAAAAGAGTCTCATAAATCGATCAAGAAGTGGGGAGAGAAGAAGGTGTACATGGTTACCATAGAATTATGTAGAGAAAATCACGGAATTGTGCATGTGCATGTGGTGACACAAGTTGGAGCAACAACTAGCCTGGTGAACATACACTCAATGATATTGTAAAAAACGATTAGGAAAGTTATGCTAGTGGTCCAGGTGGATATTGGTGGCCACCTGCCTATTCCACTTGGACCCCCAACACTGTCTCTTTCAGTTTTTCGGTTTCCTTAATTGTAGCACAGTTTACTATTTTTGGCAGTTTTTCGGATCCTGAACTTTCACAACAGTTTTGAGGCCCTAAACGACGTTTTTAGGGAAAACGGGGAGATTGAAAATGTTCCAAATTTTCCATTTTGCCTTGCCTATTTTTTTCAGCCTTCTCTTCTAGATCTTCGAAATGAGGCATTATGATAGCCAAACGGAGATTGTATGTCAAAGTTACGACCTCGGGAAGTTGGTGTACCAATTTACCCAAACTGGGGCCCACGGTTTTGGCGCTTCATCTCCTAGGGTTAGGTTTTTGGATGTTTAGGGTTTTCCATTATTTTTCAATAATAAATATGCCTTTGAGCCTCATTGTAACACAGTTCAGAGGCATGTAGCCGCCACATCTCTTCTTAGAGATAAGCTACCATCGCCCAAGCTATCTTCTTTTCATTCTGTTTGTAAGTATAGTTTAATATTTTTCTATTAATGAAATGAAGTGTTTATTTGTTGCATCTCTATATTTATGATTATATCTGTAAGTTGTTGTGTTCATGTTTAAGTTCGAATCAGCTAGCCTTACTAAAGTTTGATATAGAAAAAAATTGATTTCTACATGATATAGAGAAAACATTCCAAGATGCACCTATATACGGTAAGGAGGTGTACATCGAAAAAAGTCAAGAGTATGAGTATGCCAATCAAATAAGTGAATCTTAAGATATTGCATCAAAATGTTAAATGATCAAAATTTAGTTAAAAGATTAAGGTGAAAATGTGAAGTTGGGTTACACTTTTTGCCCTTTTTTGAGGAAAAAATATCATTTTTAAAAGTTCTTCAACTTTCGGCAAGCCAAAGTAATTTTTCTGTTTAGAATTTCATTTTACGATAAAAAGAAAACTTGCAGAAATTTAGTATCTTTCTATTATTTATTTTTTGGAATTATTATATTCACATTTGATATGTCAAATTAACAATTGTTTGATTATGTGTTCTTTAAAAATGAAGGGATTAACTAGAAGGGAGAGGCTCTGCAACCTAGGGTTCTGAAGCGCCTCTGCAACGGCGCACCCTGCTCTCTTTTTTCTGACTCCTCTCTTCGTTTTTGCACTTCATACCGTGACAGCAGCCTGCTATTACACTCTGCGCCACAATGGCATTTCCCCGGGGGGGGGGGTTTCAATGCCCTCCCCCACTTCTGAAAATGTTCCTCAAGCGATGAATACGACAGAACCTCTGGAGACTGATCAGCATGACAGAGAAGAACGGGACCCTCCGATGCAGGAAACGACAAAAGACTTCACTGTGCAGCCTGACAGAAACAATGAAGAACAAGAAGGAAAGTCCAAGCAACAGGAAACGCCAAAGTGTACCTCATCGACATGCAGACCCATAGCCGCTAAAAGACCCAAAATAGAACTTCCCAGCCACCGAATCAATGGTCGGATCCAATACATGAAGGACCATGCGCTCATTGGAAAATTTATTGGATTCTGGCCGACGGAAAAAGCTTTGCAAGGATGGATCTCAGCCAAATGGAAACCCAAGGGACAGGTCACTTTGCAGCTAGGACCAAAAGGGTTTTTTACGGTGATCTTCTTCTGCATCGAAGATCGAAATAGAGTCATGGATGAAGGTCCTTATTTCTTCAACTCTGCTGGTCTGTATTTAAGAGCTTGGAGAGAGAGATTCAACCCTGACAAGGAGGATCTCAGCTGGGTGCCAGTATGGATTAGGCTATACTCGCTCCCCGCGGAATATTGGGATGAAGAATCACTCCGAGACATAGGTAAGGGGCTGGGAGAGTTTGTCAAAATTGCTGAAGAAACGAAGCTGAGTAGATATACCTCATACGCCCGCATCTGTGTCTTCATGCGCTTGGACAAAGCCCTTCCGGAATCGGTAAGTCTCTTCCATGATGACTATGAATGGATTCAACCCTTAGATTTTGAACATGTTCCCTTTCGCTGTCGTAAGTGCCATGCCCTTGGGCATCTGTTCAGGGACTGCCCCCTAAATGCTTCTCCACAAGCCTCTGAACCCTCAGGCAAGGCGGACCATGAGGGTTTCACCAAGGTTGCAAGCCATAAGAGATCGCACAAAAAACCTTCCTCTGGGAAAAAACCCCATCAGGATGTTGCTTCCATCCCCTCCATGAGCAACAGCTTCGAGGTTCTAGCAAAAACTTCAGAAGACCCAACCCAGATCTCTGCGCCAATCCCTCAGCCGATTTTCCCATCCCCCCTGATCCCTCCTTCAGCCTCCTCTCCCAACCCCCTGCCTCCAAAAATCTTGAGTGGGACTTCCAAAGTAGGCCCAAAAAACCCTGAATGGAAATCCAAGGAAATGGATGTGGACGATCCCCAAAGCCAATCCATGCACTTAGCTCTCATCTCAGAGGAAAGCAGTCAAGCGCAACACATGGATGAAGAACCGGAAAGCATAGATCTGGGCGGTCTAGACATTTTTGAGCTGGAACAAGTTTGCAGAAAGAAGGAGTATGATAAAATCCAAGCGCATCAGCTTAGTACTCTGGAAGTTATCATATCCAGAGCCTATCAGCAACAACAATTGGGAATACAACTGGGAAGTCAATGGGATGGCTACCTCCTTCCAAAAGACTCCAAAAAACGTGGAAGAAAGATAGATCTCCAGCGAACTATAGCCATAGGGAAAATCCTGGTTGACTCAGGCAGATATGCTAAATTGACAAAGTACTACAAGCCCACTACTAATAGTGAATCATGAAGCTCACTTCATGGAATCTAAGAGGGCTCAACAGCCTCGGGAAACTCAGAATGATTAAAAATATGATAAAGCAAGAACAGCCCCAGATATTCTTTCTACAGGAAACAAAATGCAACAATAACACTCTGGGAAGCATCCTTTCAAAAGCTTGGCCAGGCTGTCACTCGGTGGCTGTGGACGCGTCAGGTGCTTTTGGAGGATTGGCAATTGCCTGGAACACGCAAGCAATAATGCTTTCAAATTTCCATGCATCCCATAACATTATCTAAATTGACAAAGTACTACAAGCCCACTACTAATAGTGAATCATGAAGCTCACTTCATGGAATCTAAGAGGGCTCAACAGCCTCGGGAAACTTAGAATGATTAAAAATATGATAAAGCAGGAACAGCCCCAGATATTCTTTCTACAGGAAACAAAATGCAACAGTAACACTCTGGGAAGCATCCTTTCAAAAGCTTGGCCAGGCTGTCACTCGGTTGCTGTGGACGCGTCAGGTGCTTCTGGAGGATTGGCAATTGCCTGGAATACGCAAGCAATAATGCTTTCAAATTTCCATGCATCCCATAACATTATACAGGCAACGTTTCATATTATTGGCACCAACATTCATGGTCATCTTACCAATGTTTATTTTCCGCAGGAAGCAGCCAACAAAATTGCTCTTCTAGACACCATAGAAGCACTCAACTCCAATAGAGACCATCCTCTATGGATCATTGGAGGAGACTTCAATTTGATCACCAAGTTAGAGGAAAAGACGGGAGGTCGGGCCAGGCTGGAACAGGAAACTGACCACTTCAAAGATTTTATCCACAACAATATGCTAATAGACATGCAAACCTCCAATGGAATGCACACTTGGAGCAATCGCAGGGCTGGGCGGCATCAAATTGCTTCAAAACTTGATAGATTCCTCATCTCGGATAATGCAGTGCATCTCGGCGGCGACCTCTCAGCATCCATTCTTCCATACTCCGGATCCGACCACTGGCCTATCTCTCTCCAATGGCAACGGCCAGGCGACTCAACCAGACGTCCATTCAGATTTGAGGCATTTTGGCTTTCCCATCCCGCCTTCAACGACTTCATCAGATTCACCTGGAACAACTTCTCTGCGCCAGAGGGATAAAAAATGTTCCAGTTTCAACAGAAGCTCAAATTCCTAAAAGCCCAAATCAAACGCTGGAATAAAGAGACTTTTGGCAACATCTTTCAGGCCCAACAAGACCTCAACAAAGAAATGAGAGATCTCCAGCAACAGATAATCACAGAGGGATACAAGGACGGGACTCTGGAACTGGAAAGGCACATTCATAATCAATTGGAGGAGAGAAGGAAGCAGGAAGAAATTCTCTGGAAGTAGAAATCTAGGATTAGATGGTTGAAAGAAGGCGAAAGAAACACCAAATTCTTCCACAGAACAACTATTCAAAGAAGAATGCACAATACTATCTCTTTTATACAAAAGCAAGGAGGGGAAAGAGTAGAAAACCATGCAGAGATTGAACAGGAATTCATCAATCACTTCCAGGAGGTCCTACAAGAACCCCAGCTTGACAGACGGCATGCTATAGAAAAGATCACTCAAAATGTGCCAAAAATTATCACAGAAGAACACAACCAACTCCTTCTTCGACCTGTAGCGCCCGAGGAGGTGGATTTGGCCATGAAGCAGCTTAAAGAGGGCAAAGCACCGGGACCGGACGGCTTCACCACAACTTTCTTCCACTCTTTCTGGGAGCTTATAAAAGAGGAAGTGTGGCAAGTGGTGGAGGAATCACGCTCTCTACACTGGCTATTGCCATCGCTCAATTCAACTTTTATCGCCCTCATTCCCAAAGAAGAAAGTACCCTCACTCCGGACAAATTTCACCCAATCGCTCTTTGCAACGTCATATACAAGGTTATATCCAAAGTCATTGCCAACAGGTTGAAGCCGCTGCTGCCCCTGCTCATATCGCCTGAACAATCTGGTTATGTTGAAGGACGTCAAATTTTGGACGGCATCATCCTAACTCATGAAATCATACATTCCCTCAAGAATTCCAAACAGGCAGGTATGATTCTCAAGATTGACCTTTCCAAAGCTTTTGACAAATTAAGTTGGACTTATATTCAAAAAATGTTACATGCCTTTGGTTTCTCACCAATGTGGGTTCGCTGGATTCAGAGTTTAATCTCCTCTACCTTCTTTTCAATCCTCATAAATGGCATTCCCTCTCAAACATTCAGCCCCTCCAGAGGCATCAGGCAAGGGGATCCCCTATCCCCTTTCCTTTTTGTTCTAATGGCTGAAGGGCTAGGTCGACATATCAAGCATGCCCTTCTCTCCCAGCATCTCAAAGGAATTTCCATTCACAATTCTCCTGCTACCACTCATCAACAATTCGTTGATGACAACATGCTCTTCGGGTACCCATCTGTTCAGGAAGCCACCATCTTCAAATCCCTCCTGAAGGATTTCTCTGATGCATCAGGCACAAGCATAAACAAAGCCAAATCGCAGATCTTCTTTTTTCACACACCTCCTATCACTCAACAGGCTATTGCCCGCATTCTAGGTTTTTCCATAGCTTCCCTGCCTTCCAATTACCTGGGCGCCCCTCTTATAGACTCTGCTATCAAGCACGCCTCCTGGCGTAGGCTCCTAGAGAAACTTGAATCTCGTCTCACTTTGTGGACTCATAGAGCTCTGAACATAGCCAGTAGATTAGTGCTTATCAAAGTTGTGCTTCAGGCAATGCCCCTCTATCTCTTCTCAATCCTGGCAGCGCCTAAATGGGTTCTTAAAAAAACAGAGATCTTCAGCGCAATTTTCTCTGGGGGGCACATGGAACAAATCGCAAATGGGCCCTTGTCAAATGGACTACAGCATGCAAGCCAAAGGAAAAAGGGGGCATAGGTCTGTGAGACCCTAATCATAGTAATGAAATCATGGGTGCAAAAATTTGGTGGCAATGGCTTTCTGCGCCCAATAAGCCTTGGGCTGCCATCTGGATAGCCAAATACACCAATCACAGACCAGCGGAGGAGCTTATAAGATTCACTCCTTCTGAGAAAGGTTCGCTAATTTGGAATGCGGCTAGTCAACATTTCTTGTTGATCCAACAACACAGCTTTTGGGAAATTAGAAGCGGCAGCACAACTCGATTCTGGACAGACGCATGGAATCAGCTTCCAAAGCTTGATAGCATCCTCAACCTACCACCCAGCCAAGATTGGGAGGAACAACAAAAGGAATCTGTCAAGCAACAATGGACTCCGGAGATAGACCAAGGGTACAGACAATGGAAGCAATCCGACAGGCTTATCAGAAATGTTGATAACCAGACTAAAGAAATCTTGGAAAGAGAGCTCCAAAAACGTCGAATCAGATACTCCGAAGGCAAAGACATCTTGAGATGGGGATATACCCCAAGAGGATCCTTCACTACGAAAGAGGCCTACAAAATCAAATGCCAAGATCCCACGCCTCCGGATCCTATCTGGGGAAGAATCTGGATTCCGGGCATTTGGCCCAAAGTTTCCTTATTTCTCTGGCTCACTGGGCACCGAAAAATCCTAACTTGGGACAATTTAAGGAAGAGAAACATCCACAGGCCCTCCATTTGTCCCAACTGTCATTCTCAAGAGGAAACGCTTCAACATCTCCTGGACTCCTGTTCTCTGGCCAACCAACTATGGGAGAAGGCCAAAGAAAATGCCGAGAATAATCCCTGGCCTCCTCCTATGGACTATATGGAAAGAAAGGAACAAGCGTATTTTCAAAGACCAAAGCACTCCTTTAGAAATCATCTGGGGCAACTTCTGTCACAATCTGAAAGAGACTTTGGCGCTTAAATCTTGGCTTCCGGATGACTTTCCCACGCAGGCAAATGAGATAGCCATATGGGAAAATTGGAACATACAACTCCCTCAAGGAATTCCTGCTTGCAAACCTTCAGAAAGCATGAACATCAGTAAGCACTCATGGTCCCCCCCTCCAAGGCATAGATTCAAGCTCAACTTTGATGGAGCTTCTAAGGGTAACCCCGGCAAAGCAGGATTTGGCGGCATTTTCAGAGATCATAAGGGCTCCCCTCTCCTGATCTACCTCGGCAACATTGGATGGGACACGAATAACTCAGCTGAGCTGGAGGGTCTCTGGCAAGGATTACTCCTATCCCAGCACCATGGTTTCCAGCCTCTCGAGATTGAAGGAGACTCCCTAATCCTCATCAATTTGGCCAACCAGCTACTCAATGGAGCTCATGCGAATAAAATCGCCAGCAGCTGGAGACTTGAAGCCAGGCTGGACGCTATAGAAAAAACACTCAACACCAACAGAGCAATCATATTCAACCATGTTAAATGGGAAGGCAACAAGGTCGCGGATCTATTGGCCAACCTGGGAGTGGAAAATGGGCATTCTCTTCTCACTGGGGCTCTAGACATAATTCAGAATCATGAACAAGAACAGGAATGCAAAATTCTGGTCCAAAAGGATGCAGCTCCCCCGGATGCGGGTGCATATACAGTGGGTTAATGTGATGGGACAGGGGTGCGGCGAGGTAGGACGACACCTGCCTGCCCTGTACCACCTGGTTTATCGCCCGACGTAGCTTAAACAGGGGCATCTGGTTTCACTTGGATTCACGTCATGTGGTTTTGTTACGCCCAGCCTGTCATCCGATTTCTCCATCGCCTCCGCATGCTCTGGTCTGAGCTGGGCCTCGGCTCTCTTTAATGCTGGAGTTATGGCGGGTGCAATCCGAGGAAAGGCGGATAGTGTTAAATACAGGCTCAGCTTTGGGATCGTTTTGAAGCCTCTGGTGCTTTGCTGGTCTGGTAAAGGTGTATTATGGTATGCTGCTTTGTTATGCTCTGTCGCCCTGTTATGCTCGGCCAATTCTGCGACGCCGCCTCCGTCTTCTCCCAGGCTTTGTTTGAAGGCCTCCAGCCTGAGTTTGGATGCCCATTTGAATAGGCCGAGCTCTGAGGAGGTGGTTGAGCGGTCTTGTTTACAAAGGGTGGCTGAGGTGCTAGTTATGCCCCGTCTTCGCCATAGAATGAGGAGCCGCAGGGGAACTCCTAGGCATGTGCCCTCCCGCCCGTCCTCCAATTCTCCCTCCATTTCCAGTGATCTCTCCGCTGGCCATTACCCTCGCACGCACAATGGGAGAGGGCGTCTCCATCTCCCCAGCCATTTCCCTCCTGATTCCTCGTCGTCTCCCTCCTTTGGCTCGGTGATTTTCACCTTCAATTGTTCCCTGAATCGTCCGAGAATCACTACTCATGTCTCAGTGTTTTTTCTTGAAGAAGGCCAGGAGGCAAGGGAATCCAACACTCATCAGGAGGGCCTTGCCTCTGTCTCTGCGCAGATTCCTTTCTCTATGCAGGTTCCAGAGGTCCCCACTCACAATGTCGTGGACATGGTGATGGAAACAGAGGCTCTTGGTCCTTCTGAACCTGATGTTGCTCGTGCAAGGGATGACACTGATGCTGCTCGTGCAAGTGCTCTGCCTGAGTTCGGTTGGTGCAGAATTGTGGAGGAGCCTCCAGACGCGTAGTTTCTTTCTCTGTTGCTATGTTAATGGTCACGCGGCCCTTAATGGCGGGCAATTTTTGGTTCAGGATGCAAATTTTGGTTCACTTCTGCAAGATATGGTTCATTTTGTATGCCTCTTTGAATTTTTGTAAGCTCAGCAAGAGAGTCAATACTTGTTCCCCTGCGTGGGATTTGAATACCAGCTCTTGGCTAAGTTCACTGTCATGGGCAGTGTTTTTGTTACTCTCTGCCGCTTCTACAGGGCAGTTGTTTTTTACTACGGTCTAGATGTAAATTACCCCCTTTTATGTTAATAGAATAGTTTTATTTAGAAAAAATAATAATAATAATAATAAATAAAATAAAATAAAATAAAAAATGAAGGGATTAATAACACGTCATGTTTTTTACCACTAGTGTATTCTTTGTTAACTTAGCGTTTTTGAAAAAACAAATGTGTTGCAATAATCTAGACAGACTCTACTTCGATATTGTTATATTTACAAAACCAACTAATGCACATCATAATTATTAGAATTTTTTGAATTGAACCAATATGAAAAAACTGCAGATTTTGAAGATGTTTAGTTGAGCATCCAATTTCTCAACATATTAGTTATAAACTAAAAAACCTAAAAACTACCCATTACAGAAGACTAGCCAATCTAATGAACCATAAATTTTCATATTTGTTTATAGTGTATTTTGGAAGATACGGATTTTTTATTTCATTGAATCATAATGACCTTATGAAAAAAAATTCACATACTTTTTAGAAAATTAATTAAAATTAACAAATTTATATGAAATTCCATAAAATTGGTATCTATCAAAAGTATATTTAATTCTGAAAATGCTGGTATTAGTTCCGATAGTAAATTCACCAAATTTGATGGAGTTTAAGCATTCTGAAGTTGGAAAAAGGTGACCAAAGCCGAGTTGTTGCAGAGTTGCAGGTTAAAATAGTTCGGCTAAACTAAAACCACATTCGGTCGAACTTGTGTTTGTCATCGATGCCCGTTAAAATAAATGAAAAAATAATTCGGCCAAATTACTTTAAAAGTTCGGCCAAATTATTTTTAAAAGTTTGGCCAAAAATGTGTCGATATTTTCTGTTGGCTGCAAAAATGAAACGATGCGACCCTCCAAAAAAAACGTTTCGCCCAAACAATATAAATAAATGGAGCCGAAACATTATTTTCGCACTCTTTCTTCATTTGGAGTGAACTTTTAAGCTAAATCTTCTAGGTTGATTTTTTTTAGGAAATTTTTTGGACTTAATTTTTAAAGTAAGTCTTTTGGGCTGAATTTTTTAAGTGAGGTTTTTTAGCTTAATTGTTAAAGTAAATCTCATGAGCTGAATTTTTTAAGTGAGTTTTTTAGGTTAATTTTTAAAGTCTTTTGGGCTGAATTTTTTAAATGAGATTTTTTAGCTTAATTTTTAAAGTAAATCTTTTGAGCTAAATTTTTTAAGTGAGATATTTTAGCGTAATTTTAAAGTCTTTTGGATTGAATTTTTTAAGTGAGATCTCTTAGCTTAATTTTTAAAGTAATTCTTTTGCGCTGAATTTTTTAAGTAAGATTTTTTAGCTTAATTTTTAAAATAAGTCTTTTGGGCTTAATTTTTAAAGTAAGTATTTTGAACTGAATTTTTAAAGTGAGCTTTTTTTAAAGTAAGTCTTTTGTGCCAAATTTTTAAAGTGAGTTTTTTGGTCTAAATTTTTGAAGTGAGTTTTTTTGCAAGATTTTGAAATTGACTTTTTTTGTTGGATTTTAAAAATCTACATAGATTTAATTATCATGAGAAATCAAAGATATTGCAAGAGAAAATATGATCGAACAAGAGACATTGAGGCTCGTAGAGAATACGAGAGAAACTATTACAAAAGATAGAAGGAAGAGCACGTAAATATTGAAAGGCCAAATCAATCTCAACTAGGAGTTGAAGCATGTATGTAAATGTAAACATTATAAATGATATTTAAAATTTAATTAGTGTATTATGAAATTTAAATTTTATTTGATGAATTAATTTGAAAAATATTTTGCAATGTAAACAGAGAGAGGTATTCCTTATAACATGAATGATGAGACCGAAAATGTTGAAAGACAAAGTGAAAAAAATAATGAACCAATGATTGATGATGTTGTTGAATATGTTAAAAGAGATTCAAATGAAGAAGTTGAATCATCATCAAATATATGTGTGTGTGTGTGTGTGTGTGTGTGTGTGTCATGTGTATTATTGAAATTATACATATTTATTAATTTCAATTTCATTCAAACTCTATTTTTCAATTTTATTATTTAATGAATATTTATACCCATTTACATTTAATTTTCATATGTACAAATGAAATCAATATCGATGATGAGATGTTAGAAAATGTTGACATTGACATATATGGAGATAAAAAAGTTGACCATGTTATACGATATCGTGTTAAGGTCATTATTGAGAAGTTCTTTAAAGATGAAAGTGTGACATGCCAAGCTCAAATTTTAATAGGTCTCTTAACATCAAAGAAATTAAAAGACGCTACAACTCTATTGTGTATTCAAAAATCAATGAAAGATAAATAGGTAAAGGAAAATGTGATTCAAAATATAAATAGTTCTCTAAAAAAATTTGAAGATCTAGAAAGAAAAATGATGTAAATGCACGTAGAGCAATACAAATGGCAGTGGTTTCATCAAGTACTGAAGAAAATGGTTTGGTAAAATCTATTGCAAAATTATTAGGGACCTCATGAAAAACATTGCACAAACATAGTAAATTTTGACTGAAAATAGATGTAAATGATGAGTTCTCTTGTTAGGAAGTTATTTTTAGGAAACCATAAAAAGATAGACTTGGAGAAGATGTTAAAAAAATAATACATGAATATTGGATGAAAAAATCACGTGTTTCACCAAAAGCAAGGAATGTGATGCGGCGAAGAATAGCACGAAATCAGTATGAAGAACATGCAAAACATATATTGGACACCACTCAAATAGAGTTGTTCAATAAGTTCATAGAAGAGAATCGTGGAATTAATGTCTCAATTAGTACTTTTGTGCAACAAAAACCATGGTATGTTAAACCTATCACTATACGCGACACTTGTTGTTGTCATTATCATGTGGAATTTCAATTATATTATGACACCTTCCTTAATTTTGGTAAAACATTTTGGAAAAATTCACCTCCTCCTTCCACTATCCATGGTTTCATATCCAAAATTCTATGTGAAAGAGAAAATCATGAATTATTTTACCAAAAGATATGTGTTGGTAGTAAAAAAAAGTGTGATCATTATGGAAATTCGACTTTATTTCACAACAAATATTCTATTGATATAAATGATCAATCATTGTCTAACCTAAAAGTGAAATAGAAGAGATATGAATATATCCATACATTGATTAGTTCAAATAATATTACAAGTGCTAAAAGGATTGATTACAAGAAGAAGAAATTCCTGTGATAGAGTTTTTGAAGAAATTTGAGACATAAATTTATAAGCACACCAAGCATTCACATAGAGCTCGATGGCATGGCCTGCAATTCAAAAACTCCCGGGAAAATTTTCCACCAGGGACCATTTGTGTCAATAGTTGATTTTGCAAAGAATTACACATTTGTTGCACAAAATGAAATACAACGTGAATATTATCATTCTGGCCAAGTCTCTATGCTTGTCCATATTCTATATAGACATGTTGAACAAAATGTTGATGATATAGAAGTGAGAATCAACATGTTATTAAAGAATATCACTTTTATATCAGCGATGATCGTACACATGATACACATTTTGTGCAACATTGTTTTGATAAGATTTATGACTCATTGAAAGGTCGTAAAATAAAATTCAATGAACATTGGCTATGGTTAGATGGATGTGCAGGTCAATTCAAATCTTCACGATCATTTTTTTGGTTGTTTCGTCTTTAAAAAAAAAACCACATTAAACATTGTTGGAATTTCTTTGAGATTGATCATGGAAAAAAAGAACATGATGGTACAAGGGCATGTATAAAATGAGCACTTCAAAGATATCAAATGGACCACTCTGCAAACAGACTTGCTTCAACTGGACAAGTTGTTCAATGGTGCAATGTTGCACTAAGCCATCAAACTAACCCATCAAGGGAGGTACGAAGGTATGTACATATATACAAATTAACTTTTATATAGTTTTAATATATGACAACTTTTATTAATTTTTATTAATTTTCTAATTTTAAACCATTATAAATTATATAATTTAAATAGTGTGAGGATGATTATCTTTGATATATAAATTGTATTTTAAATAACATATTTAAATTCTTGTTTGAATTTACTATAGGTTTTTTTGACATGTTGGAGTTGAAGAAGTAGATAGATCGATTACATATGAAGCTGAAACAGTAAAAGAGACACGAAAATTGCATTCAATTAAAATAAAATATTATCGAAATGCGTTTGCATTTTATAAAAGAAAATATTTGTGTTTTTGTCCTGTTTGCATAGAGGGCACACAATCCAATGATGTTTGTGAAAACAATATGTATGTAAAACTTTGGCAACATACATAACTAAATACGAAGGGGAAAATATCAATTGCAAGCTTCAAAGAGATGGAACCAAAGGAGACTATAGTATCATCTGAAGGTGATCGAGTTTATGATCTTGTTAGAGAAGGTAACATTTTAATTGATTGCAAAAGATGTGTGTGTGTGTGTGTTTTATGTTTTTAAAATCAATGCGAATAACTATCTAGAGATAATAGTTAAAATATAGAGATCTAGAAATAGATAATAAAATCAAGTCCATATTTATATTTAGTTAATTTCATGTTAATTATGATTTGAATTTACACTTGTTTCATTGTGCAGGAGATGTTTTTGTTGTAGTTGCGCCCATTAACAACATAGAAATGTCAAGTATTATTTGATGTAGTGCACTGAATGAAAAATAAAGTTATTGGAAGCTTATGATGATAACGGTTTTATATATGAAAGAGGGTCTATTATACTGAAAGGTTATTTTTTTCAAGAAACTCACCAAACTAAGAGTAATGTTTACTTTCAAGACTATCAACCCAATGTCATAAGTTGTCAATATAGTCACTTGGTGTGTGCAACACACATAAAGTTGATAGAAGTTCAATCAAAAAACAATTGAAAGTTAAAAAATGGAGAATGTCAAAAGTTGACCATGAACGGATCATTGAAGATGGCATTCCATTAGAATTTTTTTAATTGAACTGCCCAACAATTTCTTCTACTTGGATTCATCTTTGAGAACTTAGAGTTCAAGTACATTGTTAGCATTTCTTTTTGTGCACTCTTAAGTTGTACATTCTTAAGAATGTGATGATGTGAAAGCGATACTCATTGGGTCTTGTATTGAGTTACAAAGTTATATGTATATTGCCTGTTATGTAGACTTGTATTGAGGATTTATTGCTCTATTAATTTGTGATGTATATTGCGTTGTTACTGCTCTATTAATTTTTTATTGTGGTTGGTTGAGTCATTTACTGAAAATCATGTACTAACATTATAAGGATGATTGAATGCAAAATGTACCAACTAAATGCAAATTTACTTTCATTTCTACATATTCATGAACTTAAATTATATGTAAAACATTTAAAAGCATCAAACCATGCATGCATCATGCAAATTGTGGGCATTCAAACTTATGTAACTTATGTAAATTTAATGTTTTATAATGCAATTTTATCTAACTTATGTAAATATGCATTCAAACAACTTTATATTAAAAGTTAACTATCAACCGACATCCATAGTAGTCTTTCTATACATGAATGCAAAATGCATGTGTACCATATTTTATAATACAATTTTAAGTTATCATTGTTTTAGACATCTACATCGAAATACAAGATTCCTTCAAATGCAAAATGTAGACCTGACATTTTGTAATTTGCAATTTTAATAGATTCATTTTAAATAAGTCAAGACAAAACAACTTAAAAAAAAAAAAACAACAACAACAAAAACAAACAAAACAAAAAAACAAACTAACTAACTAACTAACTAAGAATCATCAACTAATATTATAGGGATGAAAGAAAATTAAATGCAAATATGTAAAACATTTAAAAGCATCAAACCATGAATGCATCATGCAAATTGTGGGGCATGTTTTATAATGCAATTTTATCTAACTTATGTAAATTTGCATTCAAACAACTTTATATTAAAAGTTAACTATCAACCGACATCCATAGTATCCTTTCTATAAATGAATGTAAAATGTACATACCATATTTTATAATACAATTTTAAATTATCATTGTTTTAGATATCTACATCGAATTATAAGATTCTTTCAAATGCAAAATGTAGACTTCACATTTTTTAATTTTCAATTTTAATAGATTCATTTTAAATAATTCAAGACAAAACAACTTCAAAAAAAAACCTAAGAAATCATCTACCAACATTATAGGAATGATTGAATGAAAAATGTACCAACTAAATGCAAATATGTGAAACATTTAAAAGCATTAAACCATGCATGAATCATGTAAATTGTGGGCCATGTTTTATAATGCAATTTTATCTAACTTATGTAAGTGTGCATTCAAACAATTTTATATTAAAAGTTAACTATCAACTGACATCCATAGTAGCCTTTCTATACATGAATGCAAAATGTACATATCATATTTAATAATACAATTTTAAAATATCAATGTTTTAGACATCTACATCGAATTATAAGATTCATTCAAATGCAAAATGTAGACCTCACATTTTGTAACTTGCAATTTTAATAGACTCATTTTAAATAAGTCAAGAAAAATCAACTTTAAACAAAACCTAAGAATAATCTACTAAAATTATAAGAATGATTGAATGCAAAATGTACTAATCAAATGCAAAATTTACTTTCATTGCTACATATTCATGAACTTAAATATGTAAAACCAAGTTTTAAGCATCAAACCATACATCATGCAAATTGTACCATGAAAAATGTACATAAACTCCAAAATTAGCATGTATTAAATCATAATAAAGAGTTCAAGATTTAAAATATGTCCAAAATTTATGTCATGATAAAAGTAAATATAATATAAAAATACTGTCAAATAAAAAGTTGCATCAAAGAGAATCTCACTGAAATATACGATTTATCAACATCCTCATGCTCTCATCAATATCATTAGTGCCCTTCACAACATGTGTAATTGCATATATACATAAGACTTTGTACTTTAAAATTGAATTTTAATGTTTTAAAATTAAATGAGAGTGTAAGATCGTCAAAACAAAATTATAAAAAGTTTCAAATTCCATGCAATACCTCATGGTGTTCCCCTTCCATTGTGCCCTTTTGGTGTTCACCATGCATTGTGCCTTCTCGGATGCCCTATACAATACATGTATATGTATATGTTAAAAATTTTAAATTGCACATGAAAATTATGCATAAACTCGCAATATTAAAAAAAATGTTACACAACTTTTTCAAATTGTTTAGATGATCCTATCCCCATTGTTGACTCCATCACTAAAGTCCCTAGAGAATGGAAATCATCTCCCCAAACCTAAAATTCCAAAATTTTAAAACTATAAGATAAATCTATCTCATTTTTTAATGAAACTTGCACTTCAATTTATAACAAAACATAAGTGAAATATTCAATACTTATGGTACATCTCCTAATAGGGAGGAATAAGGTGGCACTATGTCCAAAACATCGGTCAAAATCGGATACTGTTAACATTTAATTATATATACATAATTATTTCTTTTAAAAATATGTCCTCACAATATATTGATATAATAAAAGTAAAATAATAATTGTATCAACATGAACTCTTCAAAAAAAACTAACATCTCTCAAAATATATTCATTGGAACCTAAACCTGGGACCGTGAAATTATCAAATTTTTCATTCAACAAACGAGTTAACTGCAAATGGTGAACATATGATACATTTGTATTAGATTATATCTGGAAAAAAAAAATAACAAAATGTATGTGAATCGACATTAACACATACATTACAAATTACATTAAAATATCTACCCTAACCATTAACACATACCGATCCCACACCCTCTTCTTCATGAAGAATTAGGTTTTGTCAACCATTGCACAAGCCTTTTCATATGCTTTAAGCTCCTCGGTATTCATATTATCTATCTCCTCATCTGTTTTATATACAAAATTAGCATGTACATTAGCTCATGCTCTTTTCTGATTTAGACCGATATCAATTCCGGTCAATGCACTCTGTATGTTGTCTATAATGGCATCCCTTCCTTCTCGACTAATTTGAGAAGTGGCATCCATCTCTGACCACAAAGTTACCAGACGAGGAGGTTGGCGTACCAAAGGTGGTTGAGGGCGAGGAAATTCAGTATCACGTAATGCACCCTTACAATCATATAACTGACCTTTCCCAGTACCATAATATTCAGATGGAAGTTCAGTATAATCGGGTTTCATACCCAAAAAATATTATCCATAAAATGATTTTACAAAATTAACGGGAATCTCATCATTCCATGGAATCTTTCCATATGCTACAAGGAACCTATCATACAAATGGTTGGCTATATCAAGGTGCTTGAAATTAAACATAGATTTTGCCTTTTCTTTTGTAACCATTTTATTAACCTCGACCCATTTATCAGGACCCATCACTAGTTCCTTTCTATGCCTCATCATATCTATAAATAAATCTATGGTTGGCTCAATCTTCTCGTAAATATCAAGAAATGAGGTTAGAGAGTGCGTCATTATTTCTAAGCTTTCTCTACTCTCTGCAGGGAGCTCCAAACTCCCAAGATATTTCTTCAATTTAGAATATTGGGTTTTGCACCTTTGTAATGTGTATTATTGGAGGTTTGTCTCCCAGGGAAGCTCATCCAGAATATCATATGGATAAATGGTAGTTGGTGTCTGGCCTTCTTCTTGAATTGTCCGACTTCGCTTATGTCTACTTGGACCAATATTTTCACCCTCTGGACCAATATATAAAATACATAAATATAAAAACATGTGAACAAAAGTACATACATTTATGCAGGATAGACATGTATACACACATGTACATACAATTCATTTACATGTACAAATTTGTTTTAACATCAAAACTATATATATAATTTACCAAAATTATGTTGACCACCCGAAGAATGTTGACCACCTAGAAAATTTTGACCACCCTGAGACTGATGACCACTCAGAGAATGTTGACCATCGTCACACGACAACATTGTGAACAAAGCATCTAAAAAAATAGAAAATCAATTCAATATTTATGTGTACATACATATGATTCTACTTATTTATCATTTAAGTAAATGCACATATATATATATATACCATGATGTGAACGATGGACCTCCCCTGACTCATTTGATATTCTCTTTGATCCATGACCTCGACCTCCCGCTTTAGTAGATGCATGAGACTCTATTGATGTTTGCCTTGAAGAATCATGTGGAAAATTCTCATCCATGATATGGATATCTATAGATATATAGATGAATGATATTTAAAAAGTTACCTCATGCATTTACAATTCTTTTTAAAAATTCTATTTAAGAAGATCAAGAATTCAGAAAATTGTTGTAACCCTTGAAGTTACCTCATGCATTTAAAAATATTGAAATTTCTATTTAAAAATATTAAGAATTCATAAAATTGATATAACCCTTGAATTTACCTCATGCATTTAATTTATGTAACCCTTGAAATTACATCATGCATTTTAAGATCTTAAAATTGCTATTTAAAAACATTGAAATAATTCAGAAAATTAATGTAACAATTTGAAGCTCTTCATTTAAAATATACTCAAGACTAAAAACACAAATGTTGAAGCATGCACATTTTGAAAATTAAATACAAAATTTTCTAAAACATGTCAAGTTCATAAAGTTGTGCTTACATAATGGGGGCACACTTAGTATAGAATTGAAAAAAACTCATGGTCATTAAAAATGACACATTGATAACTAAAAAACACACACATATAAAAGATATCTTACAATGTCCATCAATAAATATTGATGGATAACTTTTTAACACTAACTTATCTTTCACACACAAATCTTGAATTTCCATTGCCCCATACAAGAGATCACTAGACATCCTATTAACATTTGCACAATGTCTTATGCTAAATTATTAAAAATGACTCACAATGTTTTTTACTTCTCCATGCATTTGTTTTAACCTCTCTTTTTTAACTTGGTACACGCCTTTCATCTAGTTTCGCACAAGTTTGGAATTGGTGAAGATTACAATTCCATTGGATCCATACTCCCTAGTTGTTCCTAAGATTTCTATCAATGCAATATAATATGTTGCGTTGTTTGTTGTTCTTCCAGGTACATTCATTTTCCTTTGGAGGATTTTTTTCATCACAAAATTGCATACCACATAAGTAATCATTGCTTTCCCTGGATTGGGATAACAAGAAACTTCTATGCATAATGTTCATTTTTCAACCATGTTTAATGGGTTTTCTGATCCCTATAAAAAACAAATTTAATAATATGAATTTAATATATTTATATAGGTATTGTTAGGTTGTGAAAAAGATCATTATTTAGACAAATAAGTCGGAAGGCTACGTAGCAAGAAAGGTTGTTTCTACTTGGTTGTATGGTTGGATAATTGCAAGAAGAAAACAACTAGAGATCTCTAATTCAACTCAACTACAAATCTCTCTTTCATTCAACTTAGCTTCAACTCAACTGAAGGTTGAAAGTATTTACTAATTTATTTTTATGTTCATTCCAAAGATACAAATATTTCTAATTAGATGATAGAGCAATGCCAACAATCTAATTAGCTTCAATCTCAAAAAGAAACTACTACTTGAAAAGAGCAAGTGCAAGAATCTTCAATTAAGTGTATTATACTTCATCTTAGGAAGCTAATAAGACTCATGTTCCAAGCAAATAGGGAAGCTTGAAGTGAATTACACATAATTAATAAGGAAACATAAATGAACATATAACAACAAAAGCAAGGAAAGTATGTTACTAAGAAGCATCAAGGTAAAACAAGTCAACCCAATAATATTAAAATTAAAACACCAAAAATAGATGACAAATCAATGCCAACAATCTAATTAGCAACCCAATAACATTAAAATTAAAACACCAAAAATAGATGACAAAGAAATGCCAATACTCTAATTAGCTTCAATCTCATGCACCCAACAAAATAAAAATGAAAAAGATGAATCTTAACAATAAACTACTGTTTGAAAAGAGCAAGTACAAGAACCTTCAATTAAGTGTATTTTGCCTCATATTAGGAAGCTAATAAGACCCATGTTCCAAGAAAATAGGGAAGCAAAATGAATTACACATAATGAAAAAGGAAACATAAATGAACATATAACAACATAAGCAAGGAAAATATGTTACCAAGAAGCATCAAGGTTGTTCAATGGCCATGATATCATCATCTTTTTCATTGGCGTCCTCTTCATTGATCAAATTTTTCATTTTGTCGATTAAAATGTTATGTGATGAGAAGATAGGGATATTATACTAACATTAATGATAGATGCATCATTTCTAGTTCTTTGGCACTGCATCATATGCCCATATTCTTGGGATAGAACATTTTGGTCGAGTAGGGGCTCCTGATAATCGTAGGGCTTTTCTCTTCAAAGTGTTTTGGTGCATTTAGACCATAGTTCTACAACATAAATCAAGGTAGAACAAGTAAACCCAATAACATTAAAATTAAAACACCAAAAATAGATGACAAAGCAATGTCAACACCCTAATTAGTTTCAATCTCATGCATCCAACAAAATAGAAATGAAAAAGATGTATCTAAAAAATAAACTACTATTTGAAAAGAGAAAGTACAAGAACCTTCAATTAAGTGTATTTTGCCTCATCTTAGGAAGCTAATAAGACCCATGTTCCAAGAAAATAGGGAAGCTTGAAGTGAATTACACATAATGAAAAAAAAAACATAAATGAAGCAATCATGTTGTAAAAGGAAGCAAAAGTGACCTAGAACAAATTGATAATGTGGAGGATTGAAATTGATAATGTGACAACAATGATTTGGGGGAATCTGAGCTAGAGGTAACATTTAGGGAATATGAATTGATAATATTATTGTCCTTTGAAATTATTATTGTCGAGTGACCTAGTTAAATGGGTCATTTACAATATTTTTTTAAATACTTACACAGTCTAATTTTATTTAAAAATAAAAACAGAGAACTGGAAAGCTCAAAATGAAAAATGATACATTAAATGAAATATAAAATTCAATTGTCGCTTCTTAACCAACACCATGATAGATTATATCGAATAAATTTGATATTTATAAATCATTTTTTCATTGATATGCATTGTATTTCTTTCTAACTCTCAAACTGAATTGCATATATCTCAATAGAGTTTTGTATATACTGGTTACACGTTATATATTACAGGGTAATGTTTTTAGCCGAGAGATGTTACTGTATTGCAACTACTTTACTGTAGCTGACAATCAGGATTCAGTGCTAATAGACGTCTATGAAGGGGAAAGGCCCAATATCGAAGAATGAGACTACATCATAACAAAGTGTCAAGCATCTCAGTTGATGGAATAAACAAATGTATGAAATTATGGACAAATATACAATTGTTGTGATTGCACATTCAAAACCACAAATTGCATTTTTTTTTACATGACATAACATGAATTTTTTCAAAGTTTGAGAATGAGTGGGTAACATAATCGTATAGCGTTGTGCAAAACACATGCTACAGCCATCTCTTGGTCTATTAGATCCTAATGCACCAATACACAAAGCAACCATACATTCCTAGGCTCTTTGTTGTGATTATCAATACAAGGATCTGTGAATGGGCAAATTTGTTCTCCTTCTGTACAACTTAGTTCCAGGCATATAGACAAAAAACTTAGTTGGGGAATACATAAGTGAAATATATTAGTTATTAGTTAATTTTGAATGGATAAAACTTCTCAGTGAGATTTTCTTAGAACAACATGGGGACATTCACTAGAATCATATGGCATTCATTTTTATTTTTAATGTGTATATATTTTATAACCCAGGCCATGAAGAGAAGATAAAAAATTATCATTTTACACCACCTACCAATTAATACCAAATAATTCTTATTAAGATATTTAAAAATTTGTGATAGTCATGTATAGAATTCCAATTCTAACATCTACTACTTCTGCATGTACTAATATATTTCTACCTTGCCACCATAAAACAAAGATTTTGATAATGTAAATTGTTATTGACCTTGTGCCTTGAACTCTAATATCTACCATATGCATTAATACTAAGATAAATTTAGTTTTTTCGACAGTAAAACAAAGAATTTGGATACGATGAATTGACTTTTAAATGTCATATATATAATAAAAAAAGTTGTCCATATACTATGAATGGTTGGAATGTTGTTAACATAACAATCAGCCCTTTTGGATTGTCCATTTTTCTGTATGTGGGCAAGCTAAGCTGTCACTTAGGAAGCGGTGGAATAATCAATGATTATTTGTCATTTGAAATATAAAATATAAGTATAAGACAATCAATATAAAGTAATGAGACAGAGAGCAAGCAATTCAAATCAACTTTATTAGAATAAAAGACACTAAAACCAACAAAAAAGGGAACAGACACAAAATGTCAGCAAAGATAAAGTGAAACTGGAAAAAGAAAAGTATGTGCATTGGTGCCTAATCTGGTTTACAGTGTACACTAATATGAAAGCAACAAATAAAATAAGAGAAATTATGGACAAATATACAATTGTTGTGATTGCACATTCAAAACCACAAATTGCATTATTTTTTTTACATGACATAACATGAATTTTTTCCAAGTTTGAGAATCAATGGGTAACATAATCATACAACGTTGTGCAAACCACATGCTACAACCATCTCTTGGTCTATTAGATCCTAATGCACCAATACACAGAGCAACCATACATTCCTAGGCTTTGTGTTGTGACTATCAATACAAGGATCTGTGAATGGGAAAATTTGTTCTCTTTCTGTACAACTTAGTTCTGGGCATACAGACAGAAAGCTTAGTTGGGGCATACAGAAGTGAAACATATTAGTTATTAGTTAATTTTGAATGGATAGAACTTCTCAATGAGATGTTCTTAGAACAACATGGGGACATTCACTAGAATCATATGGCATTCATTTTTCTTTTTAATGTGTATATATTTTATAACCCAAGCCATGAGGAGAAGATAAAAAATTATCATTTTACACCACCTACCAATTAATACCAAATAATTCTTATTAAGATATTTAAAAATTATTATCATTCAGTTTCTAATGTTAAACCGTGGGTAGGATTATTTTATTTTAACCCATATTTTTCCTCACAACCGAGTACTATATACTGTGAACAACGTTGGTAGAATCAACGCACACAAACACACAATGAACAACACCTCCAAAAGGATGAAGTGATACTATTACACAGAAGAAGGTCGAGGTCGATGTTTTGTTTTGCACATTGCTATTAGTTTTTGTGATAAGAAGTTTGGGCCTCTGAAAGCCCGGCCTCTGAAAGCTTCCTTCCTTCAAAGGCCTCTGAAAGCTTCCTTCGAAGCTAATTCCATTGTTGTATGTATCTCCATTTCCATTTTAAAATTTTCCAACCAATTTTCTCTCCATAGTTTTCTGCAGCATCACCTTAATAATTACTGCAGAGATTGATTTAATTCAATATAGGATTGGATTATAAAACAATAAAAGGTATTTGAAGAAGCTTCAATTGTCTAGAAGGCATCGGTGAAAGTATTTCCCTTATAGAGAAATGACTAGTATGGAAGACACGAAAAGGGAATAAAGTCAAAATTGGAGAGGAAATTCATGTTTGGGATGCTTAGAAAACTACAAATGGTCTAACTTTCTAATCAACACTCTTCACATCAATGAGATATATAGTTTGGAAAATGAAACTGATCCAACTCTCCCCAGTATTCCCATTTGGCTACCTTAATAATCATTCTAAATATATATTTCAATGCATATTGTATATATCTAGATATCGGTTAACTTTATTTTTAGTGCATGACTGTCGTATCAGGTATAAAACACATAGTTGGAGACATGTTTGAGATTGTTCCTTCAGGAGATGCAATCTTTATGAACTGTAAATGAGTTCGAACTTACCTAGTCCAGACAAGGAGGCTGGATGAGGAGTCTGAGAAAGCTATCAGCGATGAGTGCAACCAACCAATTCCTCTTGTGCCAAGCTGCAAAAAAACTAAAAAATTTATAAAAAAAATCCAATTAAACATGTAAATAAAAATTTTTAATTACAAACAAAAAAAAAATCAGAACATATCGCACAATGCTCGACAGGGGTTCATCTTGAATCAACAGCTCAGAACCTTACAGTGCTCGACATCACAACGACAGAATGAAAAATCAACAGCGCTCGTGAAAACAAAAAATCAACAGAGCGGAAAAATTCACAATAGAGTCTGACCCGTCGTATTAAAAGTATTTTCGGCCGAATAAATAATTCGGTCGAACAAATAATTCGGTCGAAAAAATAGTTCGACTGAATCATTTATTCAGCCAAACTATTTAATCGGCTGAACTATCTATTGGCCGAATTATCTATTCGACCAAACTATTTATTCAGCCGAACTATTTTTTTGCCAATTTTTTTAACTCCGGAAAAAATTCCGTTTAATAGTCGGAATTAGTCTAAACGGAAAAAAGTTCGGCCAAATGTTAATTAAATAATTCGGCCGAATAAATTTAGAAAATGCAGCTGAAAAAAGAAATGTGTTCAACCGAAAAATTGAGATTGTGAATTTTTCGGAGGCGTTTGTCACAAAAGTGTAACCTAGCTTCACGTTTTCACACCTGAACAAAATTTTTAACAGACTGGATATTAATGTTGGAGGATGATGAGCCCATCTTAACTCTTGTTTTTGAGTTGCAACATAAAATCACTTATGAAGAAGAGGAAAGAGCATGGAGGGAGGTTAAAATAACAAAAGAATTAGGATGTTTTGTGATGAAGGATGTCATGTTGGGTCTTGGATCTAATGTGAACATTCTTCCCAAGAAGTCTTAGGAACTTATTTGGAAATCAAAGTTGTTTTTTCATACATTTATTTGAGGTTATCCAAACACTATATAATTTATACCCTTGGAAGAGTTGTAGATCTAGAGATTGATATAGATGGGGTAAAGGCTATCATTGATTTTGAAGTTAATGAAATTATATATTAAAGATACCTCTACCTACCCTTGTTGGCCATAGCTCATACATTTGACAATGACACTAATTTGAACCTAAAGCAAAGGAAGAAGTCCTTTGAGATAAGGGATCTTAGGGTCACCACTCCTTTAGAGCCATTAAAGGATAGAGGTACATAAAGCCCAACAATGATGGCATAAAAAGTTCATTATTAGAGAATATATATAGTATTATTGCATGGAAAGAGGATTATATAAACCAAACTATGGATGGTCATAGGAGCATTCATTGGTATGATACAAGTTCAAAAGATGATATGTGTATGTTCCAAATGGGAGGATATGAAATTTCAAGTAAAATGTGTACATGAGTTGAAAATTCCATGCACTAGATAGGAAAATAGTTGTGTGATTCTTCAAGGTTCACTAGAGCAAGGTCAAACAACATATTTTTTATCAAATGGAGGAGTGAATACCACATAAGTAATAGTTACTAGTGATGGATGTCATTATGAAAGGAATCCTTGCATGTTGGTAGGCTATTCAAGATAAAAAAATCAGAATATGGACACATGTGGAAAATAGCATGTTGTTGAGATTTCAACCATATTTAGATATAACATTGGTAAACAAGTACAAAGGAGTAGAACATCCTAAAGAATTTGCATCAGAGTGCCCTATGATATTTGGAGTCCTAGAGGAGAATAAACACTTCATTTTCTAAGGTAAACCAAAACACACAAGTCAATCTCAAAGTGTGGTTTGTGTCCATCATAGGAAGCTTGAAAAATTGAAGGAGACACTATACTACTAGAAGATGGATTAATAAGAACTAATGGAAGGGAGAGAATTTGGGAACACCTACAATATGGAGTGAGTATTAGAAAGAGATATTGAAGGAAGGGTTCTAGAAGTAACACCCCTTACAACAAAAAACCCCTAAAAATAAAGAAGTGGAACATTGGGACAAAATCTACACTAAAATAATGATTATTAGATCCTATTAGAATCTATTACCCTAGGTGATCTACTTAAATAATATGAAGACTTGTTACTAAATGACTTTGAAGAGATGAATAGGATATCAATATCCTTCGAAGATATGACAATATGTCAACTAAAATTTAATGTTAATCCTATTAAGAAGTGACCATATTGATTGAACCAAAAGTATAAGGATAATGTGAAGCAAACGTTGGAGAGAATATTGAGCACAAACATCATTTTTCTAGTGGAGGAGTCAAAATGGATTGGCCCCATAGTGATCAAATATAAGAAAACATGAGAGATTCAAATATGCATTAACCTCAGATCCTTGAATAAATAGCATGTGTACATGATCCTTTCCATGCACCATTTACAATTGAAGTCTTCATTCATTGATGGGTTCTCAATATTTCATTAAGTTAGAGTTGGGGAGGAAGAGAAAACAAATAAAACGTTTTCTACCAAGTGGGGGTCATTTGCATGCAATGTTATTCCATTTGGACTAAAGAATACACTTGCTTTATTCTCCAATATTGCGGCCTCTACTTTTAAGGAGTTCATACACAAGTTTCTATAGTTTTATCTAGATGACTAGATTGTGTTCACTTTAGTAAAATACCACATACAATTATTGAGGTTAATGTTGGATAGATGTAGATAGTTGCACTTATCTAACTTTGAAGAAGTGTATTTTCTGTAACCCATTTGGAGTTTTTTTAGGGCATATAATTATTGAGGAGGGATTATTGGTAGACAATGTGAAAATCATTGTAATTGTGGGTATGCATTTCCCTACTTATGCAAAGGCCATTTCACCACACTGGGACATGACACTAGCAGAAATTCATCAAATACTACACATGCATTACAACACCGCTGTAGGAGCTTTTGAAAAGATATGTGTAATCCATTTATACTTTAGTATCGAGAGGCATTTGACTTGATGAAGGAAAATTTGGTGACTACACCCATTTTGGTGTTCTGTAATTAGAAAAAGTTGTTTCATGTGCATGTGGATGCTTCAATAACAACACCTAGCATAGTGATTGTGCAACCTAGAGAAATTTAATATCAACCAATGAGTTAAATTTTATAGTAGGACGTTTTCTAAGTCGTAAAGGAATTATACAATTGGGGAATGAGAGAGCTTGGTAATGGTGTACACATTGTAGAATGACATTACCTTTTAAGTAATGATTTTAAATTTTTCATATGATCATTTTTTGCTTCTAAATATTTAGTCAACATGCTAATGTTGGGAAAAGAATCTATCGATGGTTGTTGTCTTTTAAAGAGTTTGATTTTGAAGTGATTGTTAAGCTTGGGAAACACAATGTGGGATTTGATAATTTGCCCATATTTCAGTCAAAAGATTGTAGAGATAACATTAATGATGATTTAACATATTTACACTTGCATTGGATTGAGGATGTACCAAACTAGTTTAAAGAGATCGAAAAGTTTCTCAACATTGGTAGGAACCTAAATATTACACTTGTGAGAGTGAAGGAAATCATCAACACATGCAGTTGATTACACTAACTGGAAGATAATTAGATAAACTTGGTGTGAATGAGATCCTATGAAAATGTGTCCTTAAAAATTAATGAAATGCACTTTTGTGTGAAGCATGTGAAGGGGTAGCTAGAAGACAAAATGCAGGGAAGTAAATAGTGATGAAGATGCTCCATGCAATATTATGGTGCGCTTTGTTATATCAATATGCTAAGAAGTACTATAAGAGGTCTATGAGAAAACCTTCAAAGAGTGACGATTTGCCCTCATTTCCTATTGTGGCTCTAGAACCATCTAGAAAGCAGGTGATTGACTTTGTAGGACCAATTAATACCCTTGCATAGAGGACTAGAGTGCATTATATCATTGCAGTGAAAATATCCAGTGTTTTGGGTTGCAACCATGCTAGTCAAGGATTATACTATAGAATTTGTTGGGATCTTCATTTTTAAAATATTATAATAAGGCTTGGTTGTCTAAGTGTATTGATAAGTGATCAAGGCACATATTTTATCTATAACACTAAAAGAGTATCAAACTAGCAGTTATGATCATCATCAAAAGAGTGTTGCTTATTTCCCCCAAGCCAATAGAACAATGAAGGCATGCAAAAAAACCTTTGGAATATTACCAAACATCCACATGCGCATGAAACCAAGTAGCATAGATAGGGTGTCAATATGCCTTGACCACTTCATATATGTAATGAATTTATTGTAAAATTTTTGGGCACATAGGAGTTTAGTAAGGATTTTCATTGCAAAATTTGAATATATGGAAATATAATAAATACAAAGAAATGTAGGTAATATTTCACTATCCTTCTAGCATTAATACAACCTGATGATATAGGAGATTATTGAATCCTTTTAGATTTTGTGGAACCTTGTAGACAAGTATGAAAATTTTATTTCAGTTTTGAAATATATATGGATATTGTTTTAGTTAGACCTTGACTTTTGCAACCTAATTCAAAGATCCAACTTATAGTTATCAAAGAAGGAAGGACAAAGCACAAGCAAGAAAAATTTGGAGATATAGAGTCTACATCATTGTAACGGGTCAATAATTATATTTATGAATCATTGCGTCTTTAAAAATTAAAGAGACAGGAAGAGCACAAGAAAAAGGAATGAGAACCACAAAAGGGAAAAAAAGTATCGCATGAGACAAGCCTTATCAATAAAAAGAGATAAGTCAAGCATTATTGTTGCATCACAACAATCAGGAGGATCCATAGAGGGAGAGGAACCACTACACAACTCTAATAAGCTTTAAAACCTGGGGAAATAATCCATACCCCTAGCCAATCCAAATTACTAGTGAAGAACGAATTTCTACATCACAATTAGCTAATATTTGAAACTTGTTGTAGCAAGAGAAAGATGAAAAGATATTCTTCACACAACTCAATAAACGAAATAGGTCATATAGCCCTTGGTTAACTCTCCATTTTGGAATAAAGTTCAAAAAATTGCAAACAAATTGCATTCACATACAAAAGTACAATAGATAATCTAGAAAGACTCTTCCCAGTACCAAGATAACTTGCACCGCAATTTATGATTTGGAGAGTTTATGGATGAACCAAGTTCAATTCCTTCAAAACCCATGGATACTCCACCAATCAATCAATAAACCATTCTTTCTCCAAGTCTAGGTAGGGAGGTCCCTCATGGTCTAAGGGTTCAATGTAGGGTGTTGCAAATACATCCTTCAGCACTTGAGACCCATGATACTTTGACACTAGGAAAACAAAAACTCACAACATATCCCAAGTGCATACTTAGATTTATCTCTCATCCCTTCAACGAATTTAACATATCGTGTTGTAGAAATGATGGTTATGTTAGCATCAAGCACTTAAAGAAATCTTATCAGTGGTTAACCATGAGACATGCATGGGTTGTGGTTGAGTATGACTCTTCAACTATTCTTGTTGGTTTTTTCCAAAGATTCAGCTATTCTTGTTGATGATTTACAATCAATTGTCTTATCCATCGTTGCATAGGCTGAGGCATTTATTTTTGTACCTTAGAAGATCGAACAACTATTACTTTCATTATGAGCCCTACAGGACTAGAATTTCGAATTACAAGGAAAACTTAAGTCAGTGTCAGCCCCAGAAGAACTTGAATTAAAGGATAATATCAAGATTTTAAAATATATCATAATTACCAATCAAATGGATACTGAATCAAGTTCTCACCTTTTAGAGGTAGCAAAAAATCATCTGATTTTGAAAAGTGTTGATTCAGAAAATACCCATTTTTTTGGAGCATATTTTTGAGACTTTAAATTTTCTTATGTATTAAGCATGCACATTTTTTTTAAATTTTAGTGATTTTCATGCCAATTTGAAAAATGTTGATGCAGCATAAACCCCTTTTTTGGGCTTATTTTTTACACTTTAAATTTTTTGATATATTAAGTATGGATAATTTTTTTTTTTTCATGTAGACTTTGAAAAGCATCAACCTTTTTTTAGGCATATTTTTGATAGCTTAAATTTTCTTATATCCCTATTATGAAATTTTTTTTTAAATGTTGATTATTTAACCATTTTTCAAGTTGCCTTATTCCTCTTCTTGTTTTTCGTCCTAAGATGTTTGTTTTTTAAGGGTTTTCCAAAATTGTCTCCTTTTTTTGCCATGTTTTTTAATAATGAAATATTAATTCTTTTCCAAAATTTAAAAAAATAATAACGAGTATATATATATATATATATATATATATATATATATATATATAGCTTGGAAGGACTACATTTTCATCATGTCGAATATATCACCCCGATCGAGGCAGAGAATTGAACTGGTGACTACACATCAAGGAGTGTCTTAATAGAGCACTCAATCACCGTCTATCCAAGACCCTGTGTGTCACGCCCCCAATTCTTTTTTCGTTAAATTGGCCAAGTGCGGCACCGCCTAAGTTAATAACTTTATCCATCGTTAATTAAATTTACGAACTACGCCTTCAACAATTCATAATAAACATGAATTAACATTATTAATGTGCGGAATCCATCAATAATACAAGAACGATAATAATAACCCAATAATAAGAGAAGTAATCTTTTTATTATAATAGAGAAAGATTACAAGGACCGGGAGCCACGCTCCACCAGCGTTCATAAACAAGGCGGGCGCCCGCCCGTGCAAGAGCGCACGGCGGTCTGCCTCAACCTTCAACCGGAACAATATACAACATACATAAGTTTGCCCATCGGGCGGGCGCACTCGTGCACGATCCGCGCCCGTTCACAACCCAACAATGTATTAAGACCGGCGGGTGGGCGCCTGGTGCACCTTCCACCCGCACTTCAACCACACACCCAACCGCCTTATCAACGCGTCCTGCCTTGCCCGACTCGGCGGGCGCATCCACACATGCGACTACGGTTCAAGTGCGACCTGCGGTAGTGCGAACTTCGTACCTCTTGTGCGCACTCTTTGTTGTGCGAAGATCTTGTGCAAATTCGATGCCGCAAATGCCTTCATCGTCCAAGAGTTTATACGCTCCCATGGTGGCGACTTACTCTCTCGGCCGACTCCCCAAATGCTATAATATGTGCCCCAACCATTGTGTCTCCAAACGCATTGCACCATCGGCTTGCCCATCGTTTGCTACACTTCTTGGTCGGCTTGTGTGGCGAGCTACCCAACTCGCCCTATAACTGATGGTCGCCCAAACGCTCTCATAACTATGTCGCGCCTTGGTTGCCATCGCAATTTCTTGTGCCATAGTCAATTTCCGCGTTGGGAGAGCGCGCGCACCCGTGCATGAAGCCTCAGGGCATTACATCCTCCCCCACTGGAAATCATTGTCAACCTCGACAATCCTGCTTTTCTCATCAACTTCCTGTTGTACTTCTCGATCTTGTCCTTCCATCTCCAAAGCGAGTCCTCTGATTCCCAACTCTCTTCCTCCAGTGCATTCTTCCATCTACAAAGAAATTCCCTCCTCATGTGGCAACCAACTCCTATAGTTCTGAGCCTCAAAATCTTCTCCAACTCCAGTCCTGGCTTGTCCACAATCCCGCCTAGTCCTCTCGTCGGTTCAGCTCTCTCTGGATGGTCTGAATCAAGTCTACATCTCTTCAACTGACTCACATGAAAAACTGGATGCTTCATGTGCATATGGCGTGGAAGCTCCAGCTCGTAAGCAACTTCCCCCACTCTCTTCTTCACTCGGAATGCTCCCTCATACTTCCGTGTCAGTGTGCTTGTCGTCCCCTTGGCTGGCTGAAACTGCTCCCCGGTAATCCTGAGAAACACCATATCTCCCACACTGAAGCGTGCCTCCCGTCTCCCACGATCAGCATACTTTTTCATCCTCTTTGCAGCATCGTGCAAGTGCAACCGTGCTAACTCCAAGGTCTCCTCCCAAGCCTTCATGAACTTCCTCGCATGAGGACTTCTCAAGAAGCCTCCCGTCACTACGGTATGCGGTGCAACCGGCATCTGCCCATTCACCAACTCAAATGGACTATACCCCGTCGCATAACTCTTTTAAATATTGTAGCTAAACTGAGCAATATCCAAGAGTTCAGGCCAATTCTTCTGATCAGCCGTCACATAATGTCGCAAGTAGTCCTCCAGCAATGCGTTGATCCTCTCGGTCTGGCCATTTGTCTGTAGATGGTAGCTCGAACTCATCAACAACTCTGTCCCAACTAACTTGAACAATGTGGTCCAAAATCTGCCTGTAAAACGCGGATCTCTATCCGACACAATGCTCAATGGCATCCCCCAATACTTCACTATGTTCTTAAAGAACAACTCCGCAGTTCGCTCGGCTCCACAAGGTATCTTTGTAGGAACAAAGACAGCATACTTGGAAAAACGATCAACCACGACCATAATCCCATTATACCCCTGAACCTGTGGCAACTGAGTGATGAAGTCCATCGAGACACTCATCCATGGTCTCTCAGGAATCGGTAAAGGCTGCAACAGTCCTCCTTGCCTCTGAGTATCTGATTTGTCCTGCTGACAAATGATGCACGTATGTACATACTCCTCTACATCCTCCCGCATCTTCTCCCAAAAGAATCCTCTCTCCAACAATGCCAAAGAACGACGCATCCCTGGGTGGCCAGCCCATGGCGAGTCGTGGCACTCCTTCAAAAGGTGCCTCCTGAGCCCAGATGACTTTGGAACATAGAGTCAGTTTCCAAAGAACAAGAACCCGTCTCGTAGAAAGAACTTTCGTGTCTTCCCCTCCTTTATCTGCTTCACTATATTATGCGCCAAAGTATCGGTTTCAACACTTTCCTTGATCTTATTCTGCATCTCTTCTGACATCTGAACTCGACTCCTACTCCTAGCTGCCCGGTCTTCTCCTTCCAATGCTGCAAGTTGTCCCTTCCTGCTAAGGGCATCTGCTACCGCATTGTGCCTTCCCAGTCTATACTCGATAGTCATGTCGAATTCTGCCAAGAAGTCCTGCCAACGAGCTTGCTTCGCAGAAAGCTTCGGTTGTGATGCAAAATAACTTGCTGCAACATTGTCAGTCTTGACAACAAACGGCTTCCCAATCAGGTAATGCCTCCACACATGAAGACAATGGATGATGGCATCATCTCCTTCTCGTGGACCGGATACCTCCGTTCTCTATCATGCAACTTCTGACTCTCATACGCCACCGGATGCCCATCCTGCATAAGAACTCCTCCTATGGAAAAATCCGAAGCATCAGTGTGCACCTCAAACGGTCTCTCGAAGTCAGGCAACTTCAATATCGATGTTGTAACCATCCTCTTCTTCAAGTCATCAAATGCCTCTTGACATTTGCTCGTCCAACTCCACCTCTTGTCTTTCTTCAATAGATCTGTCAGTGCCGATGTCACCTTGGAGTACCCCTCTACAAACTTCCGTTGGTAGTTGGTCATGCCCAAAAACACCCTCATCTCATGGACATTCTTCGGTTCAACCCAGTCCTCAATCGCCTTCACCCTGCTCGGCTCCATCCGTATGTACCCTTGACCAACAATATGCCCAAGGAACGGAATCTCGGTCTGAGCGAACACACACTTAGACTTCTTCAAGAACAACTGATTTTCCCTCAGTGCCTCGAACACCATCGCCAAGTGCTTCTTATGATCCTCCATGTTGTCACTGAACACCACTATATCGTCCAAGTACACTACTACGAACGAATCCAAGTATGGTCGTAGGACATCGTTCATCAAAGTGCAAAACGTAGCAGGAGCATTGCACAACCCGAATGGCATAAAAAGGAACTCAAAGCTACCATACCTTGTTACTATCGCGGTCTTCTTCTCGTCTCCTTCAGCTATCCGCACCTGATAATATCCATGCCTCAAGTCCAGCTTGGAAAACACTCGGGCTTTCGCAAGCTTGTCAAAGCAATCAGCAGCCAATGGCAAGGGATACCTGTTCCTTACCGTCTGCTTGTTCAATGCACGGTAATCACGGCACATCCGTAGCTCATTCGAATCCTTCTTCCGCTGGAATAATACCGGAGCACCATAAGGGGACCTTGAAGGTCTGATGAAACCTGCATCAGTTAACTCCTTTAACTGTCGTTTCAACTCCTCCAACTCAGGCTCTAACAACCGATAAGGTGCTTTAGCTGGGGGTTGCTTTCCTGGCTCAAGCTCAATGCTATGGTCCACTGCACGCCTTGGTGGAAGCTTCTTTAGTAGCTCATCAGGCATCAAATCTGCATATTTGGTCAGCACATCAGATATCTCAGCTGGAACAGGCGTCCCCACTCCATCACCTTCGACATCCTTGAACATCACCGCATATGTCTCCATATCTGATTCCTTCATAGCCTTCTCCAAACTCAGTGCCGAAACATGCTGCACCTTGACTTCCCTCCTTTGCCTATGAGTGGGCAAAGTCCAAGTTTGTGTCTGTCCAACCAGCACCACCTCATCACAGAAGGGGACAACAATAGCCTTGTTGCCCTTCAAGAAATCCTGTCCAAGTATCATATCAAAGTCGTTCATCTCCATCACTGTGAAGTCCAACTAACCCTTCCAGTCTTTTATCTGCACAGGTACTTCGTGTACCAAACCCACCACTTTAGCTCTAGAGTTCACTGCCTTGACTTCCACATTCGATGGGAAGATCATCAGTCCAACCTCTTTTTCCAACCGTGTCGTCATGAAGTTATGAGTGGCCCCCGTGTCCACTAGAGCTTGAATGGTCTTGCCATGAACCATCAAGTCTACGAAACCCAGACTGTTCATCCACGATTTCTCCATAACTCTTCCCTGTTCATCAAGCTTCTTCAACCCTGAATCAGCTTCACCTGTCATAAGCAACGGCTTCACCACCTGTGAACCTGCTCTGATACCACCTGTCACGCCCCCAATTCTTTTTTCGTTAAATTGGCCGGGTGCGGCACCGCCTAAGTTAATAACTTTATCCATCGTTAATTAACTTTACGAACTACGCCTTCAACAATTCATAATAAACATGAATTAACATTATTAATGTGCGGAATCCATCAATAATACAAGAACGATAATAATAACCCAATAATAAGAGAAGTAATCTTTTTATTATAATAGAGAAAGATTACAATGACCGGGAGCCGTGCTCCACCGGCGTTCATAAACAAGGCGGGCGCCCGCCCGTGCAAGAGCGCACGGCGGTCTGCCTCAACCTTCAACCGAAACAATATACAACATACATAAGTTTGCCCAACGGGCGGGCGCACCCGTGCACGACCCGCGCCCGTTCACAACCCAACAATGTATCAAGACCGGCGGGTGGGCGCCCGGCGCACCCTCCACCCGCACTTCAACCACACACCCAACCGCCTTATCAACGCATCCTGCCTTGCCCGACTCGGCGGGCGCATCCACATATGCGACTACGGTTCAAGTGCGACCTGCGGTAGTGCGAACTTCGCACCTCTTGTGCGCACTCCTTGTTGTGCGAAGAGCTTGTGCTAATTCGATGCCTCAAATGCCTTCATCGTCCAAGAGTTTATACGCTCCCATGGTGGCGACTACTCTCTCGGCCGACTCCCCAGATGCTATAATATGCGCCCCAACCATTGTGTCTCCAAACGCATTGCACCATCGGCTTGCCCATCGTTTGCTACACTTCTTGGTCGGCTTGTGTGGCGAGCTGCCCAACTCGCCCTATAACCGATGGTCGCCCAAACGCTCTCATAACTATGTCGTGCCTTGGTCGCCATCGCACTTTCTTGTGCCTTAGTCAATTTCCGCGTTGGGAGAGCGCGCGCGCCCGTGCACAAAGCCGCAGGGCGTTACACTGTGGATGGGTAAATAAAAAATATATTAGAACATAAAAAAATAAAAAATAAAATGACCCAAAAAAACCAAATATAAAAGAATATAAAAAAATGGAAAAACAAGAAAATATTTCAAAAAAAGACATAATTTAAGAAACAAATTTTAAAAATTAACACTAAACATACAAAATAGTAAAAAGAAAATAAATAAAACCAAATTGGATAATCTAACCAAAATAAATAAATAAAACATTAAAATTAAATCAAAATTACAAAAAAATAAACATTAAAAAAAAAATCAAAAAATAAAGAGAGTAAAAATATTTAAAATAATAATAAAAAGAAACCAAAATAATTAAAAAAAAAAGTCAAGAAAATAACATTAACAAATTAAAAATAAATAAATAAGACCCTAGGGGTCGTGGGCTTGGGCAAGGGGTTGCATGTAGTCCTCCCCTGCCCAAGGCCCACCGTGCCTCTTGCACTGGCGAAGGGCGTTGTTAAAAAATAATTAACTTTTTTTGTTTTTAATGTTTTTTATTTTTAATTTTTTAATGTTTCTTTATATGTTTAAAAAAAAAAATTAATATTATTAATTTTTTTTTAATTTTTTATATTATTTTGATTTCTTTATATTATTTTTTTTATATTTTAATTTTTATTTTAATGATTTAAAAATAAATGTTTTATTTTCATTCTTTATTTAATGGTTTATTTTTAATTATCTAATTTGATTTTTTTTATTGTTTTGTATTTTTGTATTAATGTTTTATTTTTTTCTTAAATTAAGTTTTTTGGAAATATTTTCTTGTTTTTTCAAAAAAAAAAAATATATATATATATATATATATATATATTTATTTATTTTTTTATGTTTACCTTAATTTTCTTTTTTCTTTACCCTTTTTATGTTTGATTTTTTTGTCTTTTTATATATAAATTTTTTTGGGTATCTTCTTCTTCTTCTTCTTGCATGTTTTAATATATTTTTTTATTTACTTCTTATTATTTTTTTTTAACTTTGGAAAAAAAATTTAAAAGTTTCACTATGAAAAATATTGCAAAAAAAACCAAAAAACACAAGTTTGGAAAACCCTTAAAAGCAAACATTTTAGGATGAGAAACAAGAAGAGGAATAAGACAACTTGAAAAATGGTTAAACAATCAAGATTAAAAATAAATTGCATACTTAGGACATATGAAAATTTAAGGTGTCAAAAATATGCCTAAAATAAAAGGTTAATGTTTTTCAATATCCGCATGAAAATCACTAACACCTTAAAAAAAATTATTCATACTTAATATATGAAAAGATTTAAAGTGTCAAAAATAAGCCCAAAAAAAATGTATGATGTTGAATTGCCACTTTTCAAATTGGCTTGAATATCACTAACATTTTAAAAAAAATGTGTATACTTAATACATAAGAAAATTTAAAGTCTCAAAAATATGCTCCAAAAAAAGGGTGTATTTTGAATCAGTTATTTTCAAATTAGATTATGTTTGGTTACCTCTAAAAAGTGAGAACACAGTTCAATACTTGTTCAATTGGGAACTATATTATTATCATCTGCAATCTTGATATGATCATTTAATTCAAGTTCTTCTGTTGTTGGCATTGACTTATGTTTTCCATGTAATTCTAAATTCTAGTCTTGTAGGGCTCTAATGCATGTAATAGTTGATCGCTCTTCTTAGGTACAATAGTAAATGCCTCAGCCTTTGCAAGGATGGTTAAGACAACTGATTGCAAATCATCAACAAGAATAGTTAAAGAGTTATACTCAACCACAACCCATGCATATATCATGGTTAATCACTGATAATATTTCTCTACGTGCTTGATGCTAACACAATCATCATTTCTACAACATGATGTGTTAAATTCGTTGAAGGGATGAGAGATAAATCTAAGTTTGTACCTAGTATATGTTGCGAGTTTTTGTTTTCCCAGTGTCGAAGTATCATGGGTCTCAAGTGTTGAAGGATGTATTTTAAACACCCTACATTGAACCCTTAGACCATGCGGGAGCTCCCTACCTAGACTTGAAGAAAGAATGGTTTATTGATTGATTGGTGGAGTATCCATGGGTTTTGAAGGAATTGAACTTGGTTAATCCATAAGCTCTCCAAATCACAAATTGAGTTGCAAGTTATCTTGGTATTGGGAAGAGTATTTCTAGATTATCTATTGTACTTTTATATGTGAATGTAATTTGTTTGCAATTTTTTGAACTTTATTCCAAAATGGAGATTTATCTGAGGGCTATATGATCTACTTCTTTTATTGAGTAGTGTGGAGAAGATTTTTTTCATCTTTCTCCTACTATAAGTTTAAAATGGTAGCTAATTATGATGTAGAAATTTTCTCTTCAATAGTAATTTGGATTGCCTAGGGGTATGGATTATTTCCCCAGGTTTTAAAGATGCTTAGAGTTGCGTAGTGGTTCCTCTCCCTCTATGGATCCTCCTTATTGTTGTGTTGCAACAATAATGCTTGACTCATGTCTCTTTTTCTTGACAAGGCTTGTCTTATGTGCTGCTTATTTGTCCTTCTGTGGTTCTCATTCCTTTTGCTTGTGCTCTTCTTGTCTCTTTAATGTTTTAGACACGATGGTTCATAAATAGAATTCTTGACCTGTTACACTGATGTAGACTATATAGCTCCAACTTTTTCTTGCTTGTGCTTTTTCCTTCCTTCTTTTATAACTATAACCTAAATCTTTGGATCAGGTTGCAAAAGTGGGGGTTTAACTAAAAGAATGTGCATATATTATTTCAAAATTGAAATAAAATTTTCATACTTGTCTACAAGGTTCCACAAAATCTAAAAGGATTCAATGGTCTCCTATATCATCGAGGTGTATTAATGTTAGAAGAATAGAGAAATATTCCCTATATTGCTTTGTAGTTATTATCTGGCTATATGTTCAAATTTTGGAATGGGGATGTTTTTGTATACTCGGTGTCAAGGGATCTACCAATAACAAGATGAAAGAATACCCAAATGTAATGAAAATCCTTACTAGACTCCTATGTGTCCAAACAATTTACAATGAATTTATTATAGATATAAAGTGATCAAGACATATTAATACCTTATCTGTGCTACTTGGTTTCATGCACATGTGGATGTTTTGTAATATTCCAAAGTTTTTTTACCTGCCTCCATTGTCCTATTGGCTTGGGGAAATAAGTAACACTCTTTTGATGGTGATCATAACTGTTGGTTTGATACTCTTGTAGTATTATAAATAAAATATGTGCCTTGATCACATATCAATACGCTTAGACAACCAAGCCTTGTTATAATATTTAAAAAATTAAGAGCACAACAAATTCTATAGTATAATTCTCGACTAGCACGGTTGCAACCCAATGCATTAGATATTATCACTGCAATGATATAATGCACTCTAGTCCTCCATGCAAGGGGATTAATTGGTCCTACAAAGTCAATCACCCGCTTTCTAAATGGTTTTAGAGGCTTAGGAAATGTGGTCAAATCATCACCCTTTGAAGTTTTTGTCACTGACCTTCTATAGTACTTCTTAGTGTCTTGATATAAAAAATGGTGCCATAATATTGCATGGAGCACCTTCATCACTATTTCCTTCCCTGCATTTTGTTTTCTAGATACCCCTTCACATGCTTCATACAAAAGTGCATTTCCTTCATTTTTAAGCACACATTTTCAAGGGATCTCATTTACACCAAGTTTATTTAATTATTATGCAATTAGTGTAATCAACTACATGGGTTGATGATTTCCTTCAATCTCACAAGTGTAATCTTTAGGTTCCTACCAATGTTGAGAAACTTTGCTATCTCTTTAAACTAGTTTGGTACGTCCTCAATCCAACGCAAGTGTAAAAATGGTATATCGTCATCAATGTTATCTCTATTATCTCTTGATTGAAATCTAGACGAGTGATCAAGTTACCAATGTGCACACACCCCTCCAGCCCACGTCGTGGCCCCTCAGGCGCTAGACAGGGGCCTTATTTAATTTTTTAATTTTTTTTATTTATTCTTAATTTTATTTTATTGATTTTTTGTTTTTTTTTGTTTTTTTTGTCAAGTGATCTATGTTTATCTAGGCTTGACCTGTGGCTTGAAAAATTGTGACCCAGGGGCATCTAAGTCGTCAAAATCACTTGGGGATCACACCCGGCATGGACCACACCAGCCCTAAGCTGACTGGATTTTAGCGTATCTCCTCCCCCTAGAATGGGTGCAACAACCTCTGTGAGGTTCAATCCTGGGTTGCCTTGCTAATGAGGCCCATCCTCAACCAGTTGTGCTAGTGGGACTTGACTATTTTAATTTTTTTTATTATTTTGGTTTATTTTAATTATTTATTTTAATTGATTTTTTTAATTTTAATTTTTTTGTAATGTTTTTTTAATGTTTTATTTATTTTTTTTAATGGTTTTTTTCAATGTTTTTTAATTATTTTTTATGTTTTAAATTAATTTTTTTATTATTTTGTATTTTTTGTGTTAATTCTTTTTATTTTTTTCTTAAATTATGTTTTTTTTCCTTTTTTTAATATTTTTAATTTTTTCATTGTGTTTTTTTTTTTTTTTTTTTTTCTAACCATTTTTATGTTTGAATTTTTTTTTTCTTATTTTAATATATTGTTCAATTTAATTGTTGTTATTTTTTTTAATTTTTTGTCTTTTTAGTTTTAATTTTTTTCAATATTTTAATTTTTGTTTCGTATTATATTTTTCATTTTTATTTATTTATATGTTATATATTGTTTTGTTTTGTTTTATTTTTTTTGCAGGGTCCATGTCAATCTTCGACTAGCACCCCAACCCCATTATCTGTCAATTTTATAGTTGATTTTAAAATTTTTATTATAATGGATCGAGTTTTCCCCCACAATGTGTCTATTTCATGGTTGATTTTTAAGTTTCCATTGCAATGAGTCAAGTTTGCTTATACTGCATGTCAATTTGATGGTTGATTTTTAAATTTTGGATACAATGTGTCAAGTTGCCTTAGCTTAAGATTTTAAAATAGCTATACTTTTAGCATTTAAGAAAGAAATTATTATTGGTTTAATGACTCTTTCATTAAGGTATTTATTTTTAAAGTTTTTTAGTCATAATTTTTCCATAATGTCATAGTTGAAATATGTTAAAAACTTCGGGGTTTTTGTATTTATTATCTTTGGTTTTAATTCCATGGTTGAAAAATTATCAAAAATTTTGTGTTATTCCGAGTCATGATATTTTATCCTTAATGTTATGGTTGAACACAGTTATAATTAGTATTTTATTTTTAACACCATGGATGAAAATTGTTGGAATTTTAAGGCTTTTAGAGGCGTGATATTTTATCTTTAATGTCATGTCTGAAAAATCATTGGAATTTTAAGGATTTTGCAGAGTCATGATATTTTATCTTTAACGTCATTGTTAAAAAAAAAAACATTTTTCCAACATTAACACTTTTTGTTTTCAGGGTGGTTTAGAAAAAAAAAAATGGTTTTTATTGGCTTTTACTGTCATTTTTTTAAAATGTTGAAAATTCACCTTGAGAATATATATATAACAACAACACTCTTCATTTTTGGAATTTTTTTGTGTTTTTTGGCTCGAGTTTCGTTTTGAGTTCATAATTATCGTTTGATCGGTAACTTTGTTTGATTTGTTCTCATTTGATCGGTAACTTTGTTTGATTTGTTCTAAAACGTGAACACTAATACAAATAAATTATTGTGCCTATCAACTTTAACTTTCAACTCTAAGCCTATTTACAAAAGTTCCCAACTTGCATGGTAAAGATGAGGAGATCAAACAATAAGAAGCATAAATTTTAGAAAAGAAACAAGTCATTCAAGAATTATTAATGAGCGTGTGTAAGGATATCATGGCAAAGGTTACCGCCCTAACTAAGCAAATTAATTATTAATGAGCGTGTGTAAGGATATCATGGCAAAGGTTACCGCCCTAACTAAGCAAATTGCCACTATGTGCTTTGAGCAGTGGTAACTTATTAGCGAATTGGCACAAATTTAGGAGCATGTAGAGACAAAGTGCATAGGCTTTGATAGATATACAACTGAAAATTGTACAAAGTTTCACCCAAATAAAGGAAAATGCTACTTTGGAATATGCTACAAACCATTAGCAAGAGATGAAGACCTTAGAGACTTTCTACGACAACCTTATTTAAATTTTTAGTGACTTAATTGCATAAGTGTAGTAGGAACTTCATTGTATTAGGGATGAGACAAACATAGTGTTGGAGCCTGTTAGCCCCTTATTTTGTAATTTTGAAGATCTATACGTAGTGATTTTTTTGCACCTAGTTTCCCTCTAGACATTAAGTTTTTGAAGTACATACCAAATTTTATGTTGTGCATAGTGTTTTGACTTGTGCACTAAATATCAAGAATGCAATGATAATCAATTATCCATGCATTAGAAGGCTGAATTGCATAAAATTGTCATTGTTTTGTAACCAATTGTAATTGATCTAGAGTTGTATATAGGGAAATGTAAATAAAATTGTTGGTGTGGGTTGGTTGGTTTTTTGATAGAATCCTTATTATCTAAGTTCAAACCTCTTGATAGTTGTACGGAGTAATGAGAACTCATTTATAGGCTTAGTTTATGGAATAAATAGAAAGGATTGTGTGATGGCTCTTTTTCTTAAATTTTCTATGTTACTTATATTTATATGTGAAATGTATAATAAATATATGGCAAAATATGACATTGAGTATTTTGTTTTTTTTATTATTTTTTTTTGTCTATAATGTTCATTAACCTCTTATTGAGTGAAACTTTATTACTGTTAGGGTACTAAAAATGTTGATGCTAATGTATAATAAATATATGGCAAAATATGACATTGAGTATTTTGTTTTTTTATTATTTTTTTGTCTATAATGTTCATTAACCTCTTATTGAGTGAAACTTTATCACTGTTAGGGTATTGAAAATGTTGATGCTAACATACTTTTATTGTTGGCTTGAATTTGGAAACTACTATTTAATTTTATTGCAAACACTCAACCGTTGGTAGAATTATACAATTTTGAAGCTCTTCATCACTTCTTGAGCTCTTTGAATGAATCTAGAAAGGTTTGCATTCTAAGATAAAAAGTGATTTTATAGTTGTCAAATTATGATTAAAAGGTCTCCAATTAATATTAAATTTTTTATTACTTTAAATTTAAGAATAGTTTGAGCCTAATACAAAGCTTCATTGTTGTTGGATTCCCCTAGTACCTATACAAAACTTAGTTCACATTTTCCTTTTGAGTCAAACAGAAACCCCAACCACCTTTTTTTACGTAGATGTTTCTTATTAATAAGAGTAATTTATTATCTTTATTTTCCACTTCTTATAAATATTTATGTTTTAAAGGAAAATCATTTTGAAAATTAAATGTGCTTTTTTAATAATTAATAGTTTACATTTTCTAGGTGTGGGAGGGAATTTCATTAACCTTGGGGAAAAAATTGTACATATGCACATGGAACTTGGGAGTAGGTACAAATAATGCAGCAAAATCCTATGCACTACTTCAAAGTCTCAAATGTGCCAATAATATTAAAGCACCTAGATTGGTAATGCTTAGAGACTCGTCTATCGTCATCATATTTAATCTCGAAAAGAGAGCCCCACAAGAATATTAATTATCATTCACCATGGAGTGAATTAGTCTCAAAAATGAAAAATTGGAAAAAAATTCTTGCTTACAAATCCCTTAACATGAGAACTAGGAAGTGGATCGCTTAACAAATTTGGAAATAAAAGGAAAAATGGGGGTTCTTGTCATTAATTCTAAAGTCTATAAACAACCCATCCCTTATTTTATCCGCGATCCTCAATTATGGGGGCAACAAGAGGCAAAGGAATGATCATGTGTGGCATCATAATAGGCCCTTAATAAGGGACAATTGACAAGGTATCCCCCCCCCCAACACACACACCCTCGCATGAACAATAATATGGTCACCTTCAGTTATAATCCTTAATATGTGCCACATGGTGATGAATTTGGGATAAATACAAAAGCGCATTATTTGGTAGTCTCCCTTCCACTTTAAGTGAAAGTCACTTTGATGCAACCCCATTTTGGTTCAAAGTCATTTTCCTTAGATTGTTCCATTCTCATCCAAGATTGAATGCTCGATGCCCTTAATTGTCTAAGCCGAATTGATGAGGTATTATTGGCTAGCATTCTCCTTAGACCCCCTAGTTATCAATTTTCTTTATTCTTCCCTTTTTCTGCCCTCTGTGAATTATCAAGTCAATTATGTGTTCCTCTTAACTAAATTGAGAAAGTGAAGTCCTCTAAGCAACTTAAAATTTTGCTATCACTTTTACCTATTTATCATGCTCTCTATCTTGGGTTGAAGCTCAATTTTTCCTCAGATTCCTATAGAAACTATCAAGTGAGACAAGAATATACTAGTACTTAATAATGGACTATGTAAAGCTCCAAAAAACGAGGTAGTTTCTAGAGAGACATGAGGCCAGAAGAAAGGATTTGGACTGACGATTGAGGATTCGTGAAGACAAGATTCAAGCACAAAACAATCATATTCATTCTTAGAAGATGGAACTCATGACAAACAAATTTGCATGAGTTTCTTGATATTCCAAACTTAGAATATTTCAACATTGAAGAAGGAGGTTTTTGCAATTCAACTTTAGATGGTCAGACTCTCCTCTGGATTTATGCCTCCCTTACCTCCCCTGGTCCCAGGTCGATTTTGTATATCCTTCTTATGGTAAACTTGGAACCAGTTACAATGGAGAACAAGGAAAAATATAATGAGGGATGCTCATTGCCACATATTCACTCTCGAGATGAGATGTCTGTTGACCTTTCCAAGGGGAAAAAACAAAATAAGTGACCCAACCTCTACCCTTTGAATTTTTTGAATGTGCTATAAAGTTGCTATCTTCTAGGAATCTTTTGTAAATGAGTGTAACTAAGATATTTAACACTAAGCCACACTAGGAACACTCTTATAATCGAATATAATAAAGATTGATATGGATAACAATAATTCTCTAGAGAAGGAGAACCATTACTACAAATTTTATTAATATACATTTTCCCCAATTTTAATATATATATATATTATTCTATTATTTTATTTATTATTATTTTTTCCACTTTCTACTAATTAAAAATATTTATTTAGTTATTTTTATATTCACCAATTATTGTGAATTCATTTTATTGTTTCCAAATTTGATATCTCGTTACCAAAGTGTCATAGAATTGAGGGTAAAGGGTAGCTACTTAGAATGTTCATTTATTTCTAATAGTGTTGAGAAGATTATTCTCTTTAATTATTTTAAACCAGTCTGAATTCATTTTATTGTTTCCAAATTTGATATCTCGTTACCAAAGTGTCATAGAATTGAGGGTAAAGTGATGCTACTTAAAATGTTTATTTATTTCTAATAGTGTTGAGAAGATTATTCTCTTTAATTATTTTAAACCAGCGCAGATCCATCTTAACTCTGGATCTACAAAGTGATAGAAGGGATCCAATCTATTTTCACTCTTTGAAGAGGTTTGCATTTGAAGAGTTTTGATTGCTCTCGATGCTTGGTAGATTCGGAGTTAAGATGAATCTAGGTTGGTTTTATTATAAATTATAATTAATTATAATTATAAATATAATGATTTTTTTAATTTTTATTTTATTTTAGTTTTACTTTTATGTAATTTGACCAAGTCAAAATGTTTTATTGATAATTATCATTATTAAATTTTTATTTTATTTTATTTTATTTTGACCAATCAAAATATTTACATGTTATTACAACATATTTACTTATTGCCTTGAGAGTGTCTCTCAAGGCAATTATTTTTATCCTTTTATTATTTTTTAATGGAGCACATATGTAAATGTTTACAAACATTTATACCACTACAACATCTTCCCCATACCTTTTTGCTTTTAGATTTAATTTTTAAAATGTTATAAAATATAATAAAAATAAAATATTTATAAAATATTTTGATTTTTAAATTAATAATGACTTTTGGGCATGTGGTATTGATAAGCCATGGCTTTAGCCATGGTATTGTGACAAAGCCTATTGAGACCCCACACATATATAAAGTTTGTCATTATTTATTTTCTTAACACCTCTAAATATAATCATTCTAAAATAAATATAATAATTAATAATTAAATATTTATGATAATACTAAAAAAAGTGTATTACCTATATATATATATATATATATATCAAGTAGAACCATCTCTAAAAATAATTTGTAGCAAAAAGAAAATAATAGTTAACATAATTAAATACTCATAATAATAAACAAGTGTAAAATGCATTGTTGCTGCTTAGCACATGCCTCTTATGCAAAAAGTAATTGATAGCTAAATTAAAGTAAAAATAAAGGAGTTCTTTTAAATGGGATAGGAATGGTCAAAGGTGAGACCTATGAGAAAAAGCAAGTAGTTGAATTAGCCTTCTTTTTGTTTATTTGTTGTTGTAGTGAAGTTATTAGAACATTGTTGTTGTAGTGAAATTATCAGAGCATTCTATTGCCAAAAATAAATAATGGAAGAGAGGTGATAGAAAAATAATGGAAAACTATATTATTGTAAATTCTACACTTGTCTATTGTAAATATAAATGCAAATAAAAATGATTATTGTGTACACTTGTTTGTTGTAAATTTTTAGTGTAGAATCTAATTTTAATTGAGAGTAATTCTTAGCAAAGTTAATGACTAAGATTTTGTTATCATTCCCCTCATTAAAATTTAAGAGTATTTTAAAAATTCTAAAAACTTATAATAACTTTTTTTAAAGTTATATACGAAAATTTAAAATTTATTATTATATAATTTGTATAGATAAATATTTTCTTATTATCCCAGCTTTTCATATTTTGTAATTTTATTTTCAACATATGTTCTCATGATGAAAGTTTTGAGTAAAATATAACCCTAAATTTTATTATTATTTTGCAAAATTTTCAATCCATGTTAGGTGGAAGTGACCTTATCTTAAATTTAAAAAACACATTTGGTGGGTTAAATCTTAAAAATAAAGAATAATATGGATGGCTAAGTTGTAAAAAATAATAAAATGGAGTCTTTACCCATTGGTGGCATCTACAATACAATATTCTTCCAGACAAGGTTCCATTTCATTATGTAATTTTATATTTTTAATTTATTAATAAAAGGCTGAATTTAAGGGAGCAAAAAGCACAAATGTTAAGAATTCTATACTTTGGTGTTTGAGATTATAAAATTAACATTCACATGATTGTATTTATAATTATAATAGTGTTTTTTTTATTGTATCACAATATAAAGAAAAAGATCTTAGAATGGGTCTATGAAGTTTTTAATAAAAATATGACACCTAGATTTTTTTTAGAGGTTTTGTGTTTAAAAAATATTCTTAAACCTTAGCACATGTGACCTTTTCATTTTGATAATGAAAATGGATGTTAACATTTTCTTTATTTAAGAACATAATAATGTATACTATAATGTATATGACATTTGGCTATGTGAGTAGGTTTTTATTTTATTTTATTTGTTTTTAATTAATCAACTATGCTAAACTAAATTTGCTTCAACCCAACCATGTTCAAACGATTGATGGAGTTATCATCATAGTTATCAATGGACCATACGATTTTACTTGATCCTAAATTACTACCACCATTAGCAAATTCAAGACATATATATTTTAAAATATTGTTGAACAAAATTATATTTCTAAATATTAAAATTCTCTTGCTTTTCACATTAATCACATCATTCTAAGGTAACATAAAATATTTGCATGGTTATATGCGAGAATTCAACATTTAAAGATTAGGCGATATTTTGCTTTCGATCTCTGAACTCACTAACTCACTCTCGAGGGAGCTTGCAGGTGGAAGGATCAACGCTCCAATAGGATCGATAGCGAGATCTCAAGATCTCACTATCAAGTCTGCTAATTTAGGTATACCAATTTATACCAATTTAGGTTTTGCACATGCAAGTCTGCTAATTTGTCGAGCATATGATTATTCATTACAGATCACAGATTCAAGCAATGGCAACACTCTTCATATAATTACGAATTTTAACAATGGTATATTACCATTCAAAGTTTAGAATGTAGGTATGTCAATGACCATGATTTTTGTGTAATGTTGCTGAAATTTAGTTCAACATATCCAGTTGCCCAAATTCATCTTATGATATGTCCCATGGAGGAAGTACAAGTTTGGCCAAGTATGATTTGTCAATGGCAACTAACAAGGTGATGTCTTGCCTAGGGCTTTGTATCCTTGGACGTGGTTGTTGCAAGACGCCATCCATTGACAAAACGTGAAAACTAAAGCTAACATTGTAGATCGAGAAAAATTAACCCAAATTTTTTTATACGACGATAAATAAAATATTCATAACCATTGAGATTTGATAATATTCATAAAATTTGATAACTAATAAATATTGATATTGATATGTGTACTATGATGACACTTTGTGGTATATAGTTTTTTTTTAAATAATTTTATTTTTTTGACAAATACTATTTATAACTTCATTAAATTAGTCACTTCAACTATATGAACCAATAGAAAAACAGAAATTTAAATTTAAAAAATTTTAAAATCTATTTTTAATTTTCAAAAAATTAAGTTTAATATTTAATTTTTTTCAAAACTTTAATAGACTTTATAAAATCTATTTAAAATTTTCAGAATTAATTGAAAGTTCTTTTACTAAAAACAAAAACGATATAGCAGGTAAAAAAAATACAATCTTTGCTTGTAAATATGAGCTTTCTTATTAATCTTATTTTTAATTTTTTTTGGTAAAGTGAATTCTACTTGAGGAGATTACATGAAAAATTATCACAGTTCATTATTATCTCTCGCGAGGGAAATCGGCCCATACCAAATATTGTACCCTTCGAAGGGACATAAGAGACAAACATAGCATAACATAACTAAATGTAAACAGGCCTACAGTAAGGTGTTGACCTACCATGTCGTATGCATAATCATTTACCAAAGGAAATCCATAAACATGAGCCATCATATAATCAAGAAAGTGGTTCAAAATCCAAGCCTCCTACTGGGATAGGGTTTGCTGCGTATGTTGGAGGTCTAGGAATTGTTGGAGGGATATTGAGGTGATGTTCAATTCTTTCCAGCCTACGATCCATCATTTCCAATCTGCAATCATAGTGTTTCAGATGAACATGCATATGGTCCAGAGTTTGTAACATGTCCCTTGACTCCTAGTTATCCAGTAGCACTTGTCACAAGAAAAACTTCATTTTCCAATACATATTTTTTGTCACATACTAATCTTTTTTTTCTCCACGTCTTCTTTGATTCCAAGATCCATTCTACCCACTTCGCCATCACTTTAGAGTTAGAGGGGGAATTTCTTTGAAAGAAGATTCCCTTTCTGACCGAGTCAACTCTTCTTGCACATGCAGAGGAATCTGCTCTCAATTCCTTGCTGCAAAGGCTAATGCTTTATTCTCTAGACAATAGTTTCCTCTGTGGGCTCATTCTTTGTAGTATGTATCTCCTCTCCTCACTCAACTCCTCTCCCTCGGCATAATGTGATTCACCTCAATAACCTAGATTGTAAGATATGATTTATACTTTGTAAACTGAGTTTATTTTACCAACAAGGTCCTTTGATTATGGTGGTAAGTGTTGATTTCCCCTATTGTCCTGATGTAGTTTTTACCAGCTTACACACCCCACTGAATCACGGTTGAATTAAATGCCTTTTCCCCTTGCCTGAGAATAAACCACAACCTAAAGAACGACGAGAAATCCAGCACCCCACCCACACTATTAAAAGAATGCAAGGATCGTCCCCTTTGTCATCCCCCACTCCAAAATAGAATTTAAGAAACCATGCAAACCTAGGAGAGACCTTCAATTCCATGTTCCTCCTTCTACCTAAGAAACCATGCAAACCTAGGAGAGACCTTCAATTCCATGTTCCTCCTTCTACCTGGTAAATACCCATGCCAGACCCAACTCTACCAGAATTCATTGAAATTGTTTCCCTCAAATGGTCGTCTCTAGTGCCCAAGGTCGTCAGATGCCCCAAACCCTATAGAGCCATAGTCCACCAAACTAATCCCAAAATATTTGTTCTTCCCCGATTAAATATCAGTGTAATTTCTATTTAGCCTCCACTCTATGCTCCACATCTATCTCAAGAGCAAAGAAACAGTGACATAAAGATAAACATTGCTAAGTTCATCCAAAAAATTGGCTAGAGGGAGGGGGTCTCCCGAATAAGTTTACAAATGAGAAAATTGTAAACAAACATAGCAAAATAATTCCAGGCCTAAGAATAGTTATTACCTAGATAAGGTGCAAGGGGGCTTCGTCTTATTTTCCTATGCCACCCAAAACATTGCCAATTTGAAGCTTGCTTCCTCTTCTAGCTTATGGGTTGTATGCACTCCAAGTGCATCTCGTAGTGATTCCTAAAATCCTCTATTCTCTGGGAATGGGGTTTACAAACCTTACATCCCCCCGCTAATAACTAGCAATGCTTTTTTGAGGCTCTGCAGTTGCATGTAGGAATTTTCTCTACAAATTGTAGTTCACTGTGGGTTTGCTCTTCCTTTTAGCTCTTACCAACTCCTTACCATTCTCAATTTTGTCAGCTACCCATGTTATCACCTATGCTCTCTAGGTTTCAGCTTCCCCCATAACAATTATTGTCATCATGCTCAGTGTAATTGCCACCCCCCTCACACAGAGTGTCACTAATGTTCTCCTTTCGACGTCATTTCATCTAGCATATGGCTGACCTAATTAGTGTTGGTTATAGGCAAAAACATTTTCCCAATAAAAATATTTTGGTTGTGGAGTCCCTCGTATAAGTTATTTCCTAAATGCTCAGTGCATTCTCCAACCCCCTCTTAGACGTGAGATCACGAGCCTTCTCCTTTCTTTGACATTTCATATAATGCAAAGCTTGATTAGTTATGTTAATATCAGGTTTTGCCATTTGTCGAGTGTGTGTTTCCATGTCCCCCTACCTATTGGTCAGGTGAGGCGGTGGCAACTCCTCCCCCCCCCCCCCCCCCCTCTCTCATTTTGTTAGTCACCCCATCCAGGGGAAACAAACTTTTTTTTTATGGGGTAAACATCAACAATGAATTTGAACCTTGAATCTCACAATTTATATACTACTTCATAACACAACGATTGCCAATTGAGCCGCCCCCCTGTGAGCTTCAATAATCCTTTTATCCATTATTATTTACAAATTATAATGAATGGTAAAAGAATAAAAAAGACTATTATTTTAACTAGAAAATAGTGATTTATTATTTTATTTTTTTTAAATCATCATAATCATTTTTTCCACAAAAATGAGTAGGATTTATATTGAATTTGTGCCTGCACGCAGCAGACACCTAGGAAAAGAGTTACATGATTACATCTTATAGTTTATCCTTTAGAGAGGATATTATTGATTTCACGAGAAGACTACCAAGGGGGCTACTAATACTATATGACAAAAAGAGTATAACTTAAAAAATTGACCAAGTAGATGGGAACATTTGCAATGAGAGTACATTAGAAAAAGGTGTGAGTATCCTCTTCCAAAGGCTTGTTGAGGTCAGGAAGGGATCTTCCTGCATGCCTACTCAAGACACTTGATTCCAAATTTCATTTGTTCCTAGCATTGAGTTTCTCTTGGATACCTTCTATTTGTTGACATAGTGTGTCCATCTTATGTGTTTGATGGGCCAATCTACTCTTCAAGCCCCGAATCTCCTCCATTAGATAGATTATGGTCCTCATTTGTTCTTAATGTTTCATATTAGTCTCAAGAATGCCAAATTGTAAAGACTCATATAGTTGATTGTAGTTGTTACATAGATTTATGACACTAACTCTAGGGTCTTTTGCTTCTGTTGATCAACATTTCAGTCTATAAGAGGTAAGGTGACCAATAATTCCCTTGCAACCTTAATAATGTCCTCTTTATCTTAGTAACGAAGCAAATGAGATATGGGCAAGGGTTGATAGCAACTCAGATTGGAGAGGCTCTTAATTTCTAGAGTAGAATTAACATGGGTAACCACCTACCACACTTAGAGTGGCTGCCCTCTGAATCATGTGAAACCTCGGGGGTGTCCTGCCCAAGTAAAAAATATGTCCCACCTAGTTCCAAAGAAGCAAAATGCTCCCCCGGGGAACAATAATTCATATGCCAACAAAGGGAAGATTCTAGGATAAACAAGTCCAAAGTGAGAAACTCCAGAGGACTAGGGAGGCCATTGAGTCGTCCAAAGGGAGAATTAACGGTCGGTAAGAGAGGGAGAAATGATTCTACCAGTCATGGGAAAGATGCATACCAATGGAGAACTAGGCAGGGCGTATGAAGTCTAAAAACCAAGGTATGTCAAATTGCAGCGAATTGATCCCACCTTTGGTGTAAGAACCAAACATTGTTGCCAATAATTTCCCTTTACCCAAGAATGTTGTCACCCATCCCACTTATCAAGCATCCAAATGGAGATGGAGAAATATCCACAGAGTGCTTGCAAGGTCACGTGAAGTGCCTCCACCACTAATTAACCCAAGTCCAAATATTGCCATAATGGAAAAATATATGTGCTCTAGAACATCAGAGTGCCATTAAAATATACAATGGAGAAGTCTTCCCAATTGCTTCACTTTGAATGCCTCCATGACAATACATTATTACAAATTCCATGCAATCAATCACCAACTAAGGTGGGGGTCTTGCTTTGAGATTAGGTCGCCATCAACACCATGTACGTTGAGCGTGTGGGAAAAATATCTTATATTGATATGAATGCTTCAAAGTGGCAAAGGATGCCACAACAATAGTCTAACAATGCTCAACACTTAATGTGAATTTACTATTATGTGTTTTGATCCAAAGATATAAGAGTCTATGATATAGATACAATACCATGGAGATATGCTTGGAAGATAGGGATGAAGGGTAAAGGTATACTTCTCCACCCCTGAGCTTTGTTAATCTCCCATTGCCCTATTTTGAGATGGCAAGTGTTATTGGCTTGACTATCATCTTCAGTGTTCCAGTGTATAAAGACATGGTAGAAATATTTTTGCAAGATACCATCCAAGATTCTTGATATTTGCTATATCAATAGCTTAAGGTGGTTAGCCCTTGGCCAAGTACCTTTATATAGATGTTGGATTATTATAAGAAAATCTCCCAGGATAGTGATATTTGTCACATGCGTAGCCTTAGCTGAGATCAGGTCAAATAGTAAACCATACATCTCAGTGTGGTTATTGGACATAAGCCCCAGTTCCCAAGAGTATCTTGTTACTAATTTCCTATCTGGGTTATATAGAACACCTCCCTCTCCTGCCGCCCCTTATTTCATTGAAATCAATTGATAAAAAAAATTATTTACATTTATTTTTGTTAAACTATAGACTAGTATGTTACCATGTCAATGAAAGGTTTAAATTCTCATAATGATAAAACTTTAATTTATAATATTTGTTGTGGTTTAGGCCAAATAATCTCTAATTTTGAGATGCTCAAAATAATTAATCCACCTTACTTTTAGTTGAGCTCATCAATAAGTAAGGGAGATGAGCTCATCAATTTCTTCTAGAATCTGCTCATAGAACCACAGCTTGATAGATCAACATCAATCAACAAAATAATTGCCAAATCCTTCGATTGGTAAAGGATGAACACAATGAAGCTCTTATGCGACGAGTCTCCTTACCTGAAGTGGAAGCCATAGTGATCGAAATTCAAGCAAGTAAAGTAACAATATCACATGATTTTACAACTATTTTTTTTCATTATTATTGGAGTTTTATCAAGGATGATGTATGGAAACTAGTGGAAGAATCAAGGAAAACCTTAGGAGTCCTGCCTACTCTAAATGAAACATTCCTCACTTCAATTCCTAAAGAAGCTCACACCAAGGATCCCGATCCCCATAAGTTCCGACCTATATCCCTCTGCAATGTGATATATAAACTTATCACAAAAATCTTGGCTAACATACTTAAACCAATCCTTCCCCTCATTATCTCCTCAGAATAGACTAGTTATGTGGAAGGTAAGCATATTCTTGAGCATCATCTTAGCCCAAGATGCCATTCACTCTCTCAAGTCCTCAAAATCCCTAGGGATTTTCATCAAATTAGACATGTTAAAGATGTTTGATAAGATCCGCTGAAAATATATAAAGAAAATCCTTCTTGCCTTTGGCTTTCACCCCACCTGAGTTCATTGGATTATATCTTTTATTTCTTTGGCCTTATTTTCTATCCTAATCAATGGTTCATCCTTTACTACTTTCAAGCCTTCCAGAGGAATTCAGTAAGGAGACCCCCTATCTCCCTTCCTTTTTATTGTCATGGTATAAGGCCTTGGGCGCCAGATCTCTGCAACCATTCAAGCTCGATGTTTGAAAGGTCTCTCCCTTCACCAATTGACCCCCCACCCCTCTCTCTCCCATAATTAATTTATTGATGACACCATGATAATGGGAAATCCAACTATTAAAGAAGCTATACTTATAAAAGAAGTGCTACAGGACTTTATGGATGCCTTGGGCACTTCCATCAACAAATCTAAGTCTCAAACTTTATTTTACAACAATCCCCTTAGAATTCAAATGAACACCACCCAAATTCTAGGTTTCACAAGCAACCCCCTACCTTCTAAATACCTGGGCATTCCTCTTACAGACAATATGCAACAACAAGCTATCTAGAAGGATCTTCTTGCAAGACTAGAAAGTTGCCCCTCCTCTTGGAAATTTAGATCCCTCAATTTGGCTACAAGAGTGATCCTCTTAAAATCTATCCTTAAGCCATTCCAATCTATTTGTTTTTTGTCGTCGTTGCTCCAAAGATGATCTTTACAAAATCAGAAGTATCCAATGAATTTTTTTATGGCAAGGTACATGAAAGGAACGCAAATGGGCTCTTATTGCATGGGATTCTGTGTGTCTTCCCATATGTAATGGAGGCTTCAAAATGATAGATACAAAAACTTCAGTAGAGGTTTTAAAAGCAAAGACGTGGTGGTGTTGGCTGAAAAATGATAAAGATCTTTGTGATTTCTTTTGGAAATTCAAATACGCTAGGAATATTGAGCATCAAAGAGGGGTTCGCATAACATAATCACTCCAGGGTTCCACTATATGGAAAGCGATATGGTGGCAAAAAAGCCTAATCCTATATTATTGCTCAATTTTGGATGAACTCTGGGATTACTTCCCAAAGTTATGTTCACTTCCACAACTGGGCGAATGTAGAATGCAACTCCATAGAACCTCTCTATGGCATGTGGCAAAATTTTGAAACATAACCACAACCCTCATAGCCAGTGGCACAGATGGATCTCTTATTCCACCGATATGCACGGGAATCTTCTTATGGACATACTCCTCTTTGGGAGGAACTACAACAACATCAAATTAAACAAGCAGTTGGACCAAACATCCTTCGCTAGGGAAACTCTAACTAGGATCCTTCACTCTCAAGGAGACCTACCACATTGCAGTTGGACACAAAAATCTTACGAATGAAGAAGTTTGGGACAAGATCTAACACTTGAAGCACTAACCGAAAATGGCATTATTCCAATGGCAAGTAATGCATTGAAAAAATACTAACCTAGGGCAATCTCATAAAGTGTGGTTACTTTGGACCTTCAATTTGTTCCTTATACCAAGAGAAAATGGAAATGATGGACCATCTTTTATGAGGATGCCCATATAGTGAGCAATTATGGAATGAAAGCACAATTCTATTCAAGATATCGGATCTTCAACAACACTCTATACAAAATGCAGTGAAGTGGCGGTGCATCAATTCATTCACAAATTAAAGAATATATTTGTATTTATTTTAATTTGTAATTTGTAATTTAAATTAATTCAATTATTTAAAATTTAAAGAATTATTATAAAATCTAAATTGATTTTTCTTATATTATTTAATTATTAAAAAAATTTATTTATTTTTTAATCAAGGCAAGAATTAGAATCTAAAACTTCTAAAAATTGACTGCTATTATTAATCAAATATAATTATTTCATATATATCACAAACAAGTCAGTTACAACATATCTCCCAAGATTTGAACCTATAAAATTGGAAAAGCAAATTAATCACTAAACTATTCTAACTCAAATCTTTTGACTTTACATTTAAAAGAATACGAGATAGGCTGCTTTTACAAATCTTTTACTTTGGAAATCCTCAAATAACTAAATATATTATTAAAAGATTTATATATGAAATATTTCATAACTATTAGATTTTTAAAAAAATTACAAGATAAAAATTAAAATTAATTTCAAACAATAAAATCAAATAATAATTTATAAAAGAAAGTAAATTATTTATTCATATATTTGATTTAACTGATTTAATGAGCACAGTCATCAGTAGCTCCACAGTGTAAATTAGTTCATACTTGGATGTACATGACTTTAGATATACATAGTTTAATCTTTAAGACAAGCACTGACAATAACCATAAATATATAATTAGTTAGATATATAATTAATCTCATATATATATGATTTTCTTTCTTTAAATAATAGTGATGAATGAACTTGTTTAGCTAAAAATAAACCATAATAATTGTGTTCACTATAATAATTGTCTTCACTATTTTGATCAATAGAAAATCTAATTGTTTTATATATAATTTTTTATTTGATAATTATAAAATTAACCAAAAGAAATTCGTATTATAATAGAAAATCTAATTGTTCTATATATAATTTTTTATTTGATAATTATAAAATTAACCAAAAGCTAGTTGAAATTTTGAAATTCGTTTTGGAAAGAAAAGCCAAAATACGTGATGAATTTAAAAAGAAAAGCCAAAGGATTATAAATGCAAATTAACTACACTTTATTCCTTATTTATATATTGGTCAAAATATAGTAAACAAGGAAATAATATTTTCCTGAAAACTATAAACTAAGACGCCGAGCATATGATGTCACAATACAGTTTTCTTAAAAGTGATTTTACAGTTCATTAAAAGAGCAATAATAATAATATTTTTAAATTTGAATCCAAACTTAATATTAAAAGATATTTATTGATTTGAATACAAAATTTTAGAAAAGCAAAATTTAAATATTAAAACAAATCACTGAACGAACACACAATTTAGCTGACGAGGAACAGATGCATGAAAGTTGAGAATAGGGAAATGCTTTCTTTTCCTTATTTTGTTTTACATATTGATATGACATTAATAATGCAATGGAATATAAATTGATACGTCATACTTCTGATGATGATGAACTTATAACAAAAGTATTTATAAATATAAAGAAGAATTATAATATTCGGGAGTCTTTTACCGGAGAAATTCAATTTAGCTCAATAATCATGTGGACAAATTATATTTCCTTATAATTTATTATATTTTAAAATATAAATTGATATGGACATTAATGATGCAAAGGAATCACTTCTGATGATGAAGTTATAATAAAGGGATTCAAAAGTATAAAAAATAGTAATAACATTGTAGTTTTATAAACTAAATTCAATTCGTCCTGACCAATTAAATTTGGCAACTCAAGCAAGTTCAATTTGTCAGCACAAATATGAGGCAAGATTTGAGTAGAATATTTTACTCGAAGCATCTCACTTTTTGGGTAAAATTTTGGAGTATACCATATGAATCACCAACAGGTTCCCTCTAGCAATGTATGAGAACAATCTGAGTATACCATATCAAACACCAACAGGGTCCCTCTATCAGAGTATGAGAACAATCTGAGTATACCATATCAAACATCAACAGGGTCCCTCTATCAGAGTATGAGAACAATCTGAGTATACCATATCAAACATCAACAGGGTCCCTCTATCAGAGCCATTTCAAAATTTTGAATAAAAAATTCACTCCAAAGACATACAACCTTTGCAAGTTTCCTGTATCAGAAGAAATATCCATTTCACCAACGACTTTAAAACCCACTTCCCTATATTTACTCCTCACTGACTGCAATAAAGCTATCATCAGTCTTGATGATGGTCTATATTAAATCAAGGATGGAAGAGACATTTATTTAATAAATAAATAAACCAAATCAAGGATGGAATTTTATTGCTTTGGGGGTGGCTTTGTTTCTTGGGAACGAAAATGTGCAACTTCAAGAGAATTTGGATAAACAACTTAAAACTGGAAGCAAAATCCCATAGGTTTTAGGTGAAATGTTAAAAAACAAACGCACTAACTCCACTAATCCAAATTAGGTTGCTGTTCCAAGGCTGAAAACTTCTTCAAGCTCAAAAGTTGTTTCGCGAAGTGCCCACCACTTTTTGCTTGTTTCTCCTCACTTGCAATATAGGATTAAGGACCTTGAAAGGAGATTTATCGGTCAATTTAGTGGCAGCAAAAGCTTAAATTAGAGGCAGAAAAAGCTTAAAGTAAAACAAAATGGAATGTTTTCTCTCGTGGGCCAATAAATCATAGGCTCCATAGAGGGTACTTGCAAATCCCATGTGGGGCAAGGGAGCGGGTACTTGCACATTGCACGTGGGCCAAGGGGTGTCCAGTTGTTCCTTGTCAGCAAGGGATCAAGCCAATAGTCATCCTTCCTTTTCCCTCAAGCCAACACAGAATTGTAGAGGGCCTAGGGGCACCCTGATATTTTCAGTAATCTGAAGTACTAACACTCTTCACATTTCCACCATCCCTGCTACCTTTAATAGTTCAACTACTTTGCCGATGGATCATAAAAGACAATTTGATGGCCAAAGATACCTGGCAGAGCAAATCACAAGTATGGAAGCTGTTTGCCACGTGATATTGCCACCTCCCACGAGCTGTGAGGTTAAATAGTTAGCCCAAATGATCTAACACTTCTCTGAAAAGGGATCAACGACAGAGTCTCTTCATCACTGAGAAAGGATCATCAACAGTCTCTTACATCAGACAATTTCCCCCGTGAGAAAAAAGAGATATGTTCCTCACTTGAAAGAAAATCGAATTTGTCTTGGAAAGCACTAATATACAGCAAGCAACTCTGAAGTGGCCTTTGGATTAGTTTCTCAGATAATTTCTCGATGATAAGGGTCTCGAGATGGCATCACCTCCAACTCAAAAAGGTAAATGAATGCCAATGCATTAACCAAGGAACTTAAGAACGACATCATATATGAGCTAAGAATTGTGGCAAAAGATATAAAAGAACCAGACATAAACTTGTTTACATCGACCGAGAAAAGGAAAGCCAAAAAAAAAAACCAGCCAAGCACCCAATGAACGAATTACCAGAATATGCCCAGCCATATGCATTGATAATTATCAATAAATTAAAAAATTATTGCTGAAAGAGTTTACAGATAGAGGTTAATGTCGACATGAAGCAACCACAAATCAAGGAAGATTTGGAAATAATGGCTCAAAAAGATGGTAAGGACCGCAATAATTAGACGCATTTCTGTTGTAAATTTGCACTTCTTAAGTGGGCTCTGGGTTAAGTGCGGAGTTTTCTATCACTTCAGCTGCTATACTAAGTTCTCCTAGTTTTCTTAGTTTTCTCTCTTGTGAAGCAGTCTACTAATAGGCAGACGTACGTAATGGGAGGAACATATCAATACATACTTAATAGTATAATGGACCTATGTAACAGCCTGTCGCAGACCTGTCTATTGCATAAATAGAGCAAACATTTTTGTAAATTTTAATTTCAATGCTGATTCAATAATCGAAGGTGATTGGCTTACTCTTACTTTCAAGAAAGAAAAATTCTCTCGGTATCCCTACAAAGGATCACAAGCAATAAGACTTTCTTATTAGCTATAGCTCACAAAAGTGCCTTGCATACACAAGTTTTCAAATAGGTGCAGCAAGAACTATCGATTTACTAACATCAAATCAATGAAACTTATTTACCAAACAAGCTTAACATTCCTTGCAGGTAGTATTTTGCAAGAGACTTGGAAGAAAAACAAGCCGAGGACTAAACAAGGTAAAGCTGTGTATTGGAAGACAAGGTAGCTGTGAATTTTGGTAATTCCTCTAATTAACATAACTCATAAAAAAATTTATTAAACTGAACGCTATGTTTTTTTCACAATTGTCAGAGACAGCAACTTAATTCTAAACTCTATTTATGAGAACTCGCCTATTCAACATAAACAGTCACTGTAACATAAAAATGATGGACTTGTATAAGACCCAAATGTGCTGCAGAATCTCGTAACATATTATACATTGCTGATAAACCATTTAACAGAATACCAAATTACCTCTTATTGTCTACCTCTTCATTAAACTGAAATGGAAAATTCCAGTTGCATAATGATAGAAGAGATGGTGCTCATAGCAAAATCAGGAAAAATGAATAATTTCAAACTCTTGTCCTCATCTCAGCTAAATTGCATATATTACGCTAAGCAGGCCTAGTCTATGAGGCTATGTGAAGAAATCCAAATAAATAAGCTTCATCCTGACCTTCAACCCGTGACTATACACACAGATAGTAAAAGCTTAACCATAGACTTCTCTTAGAAACCATTTAAAATTTGAGCTATTTATCTAACCATGCTTTGCTCCATAACAGGTAAACTTTGAGACTGAGAACCCTGATAATACGGAACTCACCTTTTATTCTTTAAAAATCGCACTGCGACCACATTAATAGGGACATGTAAAGTAAACTGCAGCAACTAACAAAAATCAGCTTCATTCAAGGCAAAGCACATTATAACGGCATTAAGGAAATTAAAGACATGTATTGATTGTGACAAACGTATTGTTATAAATTAGTAGAAAAAGGTGGATAACAATGGCAACAATACAGGAAAAATTTCACGCTACATGCAGAGAATTGCTTAATTATGCTCAGAAGTTTGAATCTCTCCATTAACTCAGAAAAAAATATATAGAGACCAAAAGCACTTAGATGAAGATTCAAAGTTGTCTGATCTTATATCAGGAGAAACATTATCACAACTTGCAAATTGATTGTACAAAATGAATTCATTTTTGCATTTCAAATTTCTCCAACATTTTTTTGCTTTTCGGTTTTGAGTTGAAGATCCTGGTAGCTCGAACATACAACTCCATGCTTGTTAGACGCTCATGGTCTCTTCTTGGCTTGGGAGCTCTACACCAGCCAATCCAAGGTTCAGTTAAGTGAGAAGATATATACCATTGGCTGCCACAACCGAATGGCTGCTGTGGAAATATGTATCAGTTCCATTCTCACATAAATCAAGATATTACAATCTCGGGAGATGATGTCGTTTCCCATTCCAAAACTTGATATACAAAGTTCAAACTGAAGCATGGATCACCAATATTCTGTCATAAAAAAAGGGCTAACTGAGAAACGAAACTGACATGAAATTATAAATATGGGTGCTTGTATGGCACAATATACAAAACAAGTAGAAGCAGAGAGATTGAGATCACTGATCCGTGTGCCGAACCCTGATCCAATAATACCTCTGTTTCAGCACATGAAGAATATTTTTTCTATAGTAAAATACCTTCGTTTGAGTAACACCTCTGTTTCAGCACTAGAATGACCCAACAACAACAACCCATGTCAATTGTAAAGTTCTTCCTTCCCGAAGAATCAATCATTCGAGCAATTTTCCCCAAATTCTTATTTTGTTTGATGTAATTACACTACAACGGTACAAGCCTCACCACAACATTCAAAACTGTACATGGGGCAGAAGTACAGTGGAAAGAAAAACACAATGACATACCATCTTAAGAACTATCTAATCCTGCGAACTGGGGCGGCTGAAAGAATCAAAGGCCTCAGTTCTGGTGCGAACGATTCGATGAAAAAGCTCTCTGACCTGTTTTTCCAGGGGGTCAAGGCCGTCCTTCAAAGCAGCCCAAAGATGCATGAGTTCCAGAACGAGTCTCCTCACCTCCTGATCCTGCTGTTCCGCCAAAGGGAATTTCACTGTCTCTGCCAGATCAGAGAGATGGCGAACGCATGTAGAAATTTGGTGAATTTCCTTCAGCAACCCCACGGAGCCGGAGCTCCTACGGTCCCTCTTCCTCGACTCTTCCATGACCTTATCGTGAATTGAGACAAGTGGGGCAGCCCATACGAAATTCCGCGGTACAGAGAAATGTGTCTGGAGACCCCGGTCCTGGCAAGGGATGGCCGCCACGAGTGCCCACAAGGCGAACAAGGTAACATTGTTCATTGTGTAGGCTGCAGCAGCTAAGCCATTCGAGGCCGCCACTTCGGTGCCTTTCGGAGCCACGAGATTCGAACCCATGGCCTGCAACTGGCGGCCGGCGGACCACGACCGTGAAACGCTCCAGGAGAGCGACCGGAAATGCGAAGGCGCATCCCCCCCACGCTGGCTTGGGCGCCCGAACGAGCGGTTCCGGCTTGCGAGCAGTAGCAGTCCGGCGGCCCCAGCGGGCGAATCCTTGTCATCGACAGCGGCGGCCATGGCCAGCGCGAGGTCGCCGAGGGCTTTCCGCGCACGGCGAAATTGGGGTTCGCCAAGAGAACGCTGGCGCCCGTCCAAGGCACAGAGCACAATCTCGACATGTTTCTGCCAGAGGCGCAGCTGCTCTATCCCGTCGCGGATGGCGTTGCAGAGGTCTAGTGCCTTCACGCTGCGCTCAAAAAAGTCCGCCGCGATTTTCTCCTCGACCTTCGACAGTGGAGGTTTCGGCCGTGGCACCAGCGACTTGAATTCCGATTCGCAGCCAAGCGCCGTTTCCACGACATCGCGGAGCCATGCCAGGGACAGCAGCTCATCCGGCGTCTCTACCAGGGTTTGGAAAAGCTCTCCCACGCGCCGCTGGAAAATCTCCACACCCTGACCCTGACCCTGCCCCGGCTGGCTCGAACCCGCGACCTCCTTGCTCGGACTGCCGTGGCTGTGATTCATGGGATGCACTTGTGGCCTGGACGAGAAAAAGATATTGCGAACGGTACCTGAGGGGGATGAACCGGAGGAGGAAGATCCCTGTGTGGCGGCCGCGGGGGTCCTCATCAAAATTTGGGAAATGAAATCCAATCAGCTATTCTGAAGTCACCATGGATTTGGGAGCCTCCGCCCGCTACTGACGTGGTGTGCTGGATAATTGGAACAGAATGAAATGGGGCTCGTATTTATAAATTTTCAAGCCTTTGACGAGACGCGTCGGCTCCTCCTCCTCCTTTCTGCTTGACTTCGCTCTCACGACCCTTCCGTCGCGCCATTGGCGTGTCTAGGAATGGTCTTATTTGGAGTTTCCTCTCTTCCGTGTGAACGCGATCCCTACGCGATCCCTACGCGCTTCGTTGTGCAAAACCCCGACCGCCCGAAACCTGCTCCTTAGGACTACAATCAACTCCCCCTTCCCTTCCCCTTGGGGTCACATTACATTATGTGTTTATTGTGGAGCCTTGGGGTCACATTAAATTATGTTTTTTTTTGTGGAGGGGCCATTCACAGAAATTGTCTATTCATTTCCATTCACACTGTCATCCCCACAGAAATTGTCTATTCATTTCCATTCACACTGTCATCCCCACATGCTTCAAAATGTCACCATTCCATCTGGTTTTCAGATCTTTTGAATAATTTAACAGCTTTTGGCCATTAGAATAGAATGCTTCAATGGATTATGGGTTGAAGGGTCAATATATGGTCTAAAAGCTTCTATGGAATAGGTCAACACAGTGAGTGGGTTTTGGTCATCAATATATGATCACTAGTTTTAATGGGTTTTGGTCATCATTATATGATCTATAGCTCTAATGGAAAAGTTCAATAGATTTAATGGATTTTGGTTTTCTAAAAAAATTGCATAATTTATTTTTATAGAATTTTGATGTGTATGGTTTATTTTTATGGAATTTTTATTTTTATTTTTATTGTTAAGAAAAGTTTAATTTATATGGTAATATTTTTAAAATAGAGTATAAATATTTATTTTAGAATTATTGAAATAGTAAATTTGAGTATTTTAGGAAACTTCAATTTGTATAGTAATATTTTTAATGATAAATTTGAGTGTTTTAAGAAATTTTAATTTATATAGTAATATTTTTAAGAGTGTAGTTTAAATATCTAATCAAAAATTATTGAAATGGTAAATTTAAGTTATTAAATTAGTATGAATTGATTGCTTTGAGATTTTTGAAAATTTTAAATATATTTTATGTTTTGAAAATGTATTTTGAATAATGAAAAATATATATTTCACCAAAATCAAAATATATAATCAAATTCAATTAAAAAAAAATTCCTTGGTTTTTAAGAAGTTTGGTTATTATGATAAGTTTTATTAATATATGGTGGAAGCTTTAAAACATTTTGCCTTCTTTATGAAAAAAAAAAAACTTATAAAAAATATATATAAAAAAGAAAAGAATTAACCTTTTTTAATAATATAAATAAGAAAAGAAAAATGAGCCATACTATTGATGAATAAAAATAGCATATGATTAATTATGTTTTAAGAACAAATCATTGAAATAAAGATAAATAAGGCAAAAACACTGAAAATAGGTGTATTGACTCTTGAGAGAGACGTGTTTACAAAGATTTTTTATGATAAATTTGAAATGAATTTGGTCCAAGTTTTATTTATGATGGAATTTTATCCAAATCTAAATGTACTATATCTCAAAAAATTTATTAGAATTTTGAATTATAGGAGCTTTCATGGATAAATTAAATAAATTTGATGATTTCATGTTAATAAATTGAATTGGTGCAACTATAAAAATTATATGGTTGGTAAATGTTAATAGGCATCAATCCATAATAAATATGAAAGCACTTAATTCATAATACATCTCACATTGTTTATATATATATATAAACTAAATTATAATTTTATTTTAAACCAACTTAGATCCATCTTAATTCTGGATCTTCCAAGGGATCAAATCTCTTTTCACTCTAAAAGAAGTTTGCATATCAAGAGATTTGATCCTTAGGTGTTTGGTAGACCCAGAGCTAAGAAGGAACTAAGTTGGTTTAATTTCCCCTTTTAAATAGACTATATTCCACATGAATACCATGAATTCTCAATGTTATGGGCTATTTTTATTTTTATTATTATTTTGTTTTTATAGTGGTATTTTTATTTTGTTGTTTTATTTTGATTTACATTAATATTTTTATTTTATTATGTAATTTGACTTATTCAAAGTGTTAAACATTACATTGCAACATCTCTACGTTAGTGGGAGCGTTGGGCAATTATTATTAGTAATCATAAAATAAATTAATTGACGAAGGTTTTTTATTTCAACTTAAGGAGGATGAGGATCTATTGAATTTTTTTTTAATTGAGGACCTCGATTGATTTTCAAGGGAATATGCTTAGTCTTAATGCTTATCAAAGGTTGTAATGTATTAAAGAGTTTGTTAGGTTGCATTGATTTTTAATAAATTTAAAAACATATGTGCCTTGTTTTTTCATTTCCATTCACACTGTCATCCCCACATGCTTCAAAATGTCACCATTCCATCTGGTTTTCAGATCTTTTGAATAATTTAACATCTTTTGAATAATTTAACAGCTTTTGGCCATTAGAATAGAATGCTTCAATAGATTATGGGTTGAAGGGTCAATATATGGTCTAAAAGCTTCTATGGAATAGGTCAACACAGTGAGTGGGTTTTGATCATCAATATATGATCAATAGTTTGAATAGGTTTTGGTCATCAATATATGATCTATAGCTCTAATGGAAAAGTTCAATAGATTTAATGGATTTTGGTCTTTCAAAAAATTGCATAATTTATTTTTATAGAATTTTGATGTGTATGGTTTATTTTTATGGAATTTTTATTTTTATTTTTATTTTATTGTTAAGAAAAGTTTAATTTATATGGTAATATTTTTAAAGTACAGTATAAATATTTATTTTAGAATTATTGGAATAGTAAATTTGAGTATTTTAGGAAACTTCAATTTGTATAGTAATATTTTTAATGATAAATTTGAGTGTTTTAAGAAATTTTAATTTATATAGTAATATTTTTAAGAGTGTAGTTTAAATATAAATGGTAAATTTAAGTTATTAAATTAGTATGAATTGATTGCTTTGAGATTTTTGAAAATTTTAAATATTTTTTATGTCTTGAAAATGTATTTTGAATAATGAAAAATATATATTTCACCAAAATCAAAATATATAATCAAATTTCAATTTAAAAAAAAAATAAAAATAAATAAATAACAAAAAAAAAACAAAAAAAACTCTTTGGTTTTTAAGAAGTTTGGTTATTATGATAAGTTTTATTAATATATTAAACTAGGTGGAAGCTTTAAAACATTTTGCCTTCTTTATGAAGAAATTAAAAAAAAAAAACTTATAAAAAAATATATAAAAAAGAAAAGAATTAACTTTTTCTTAATAATATAAATAAGAAAAGAAAAATGAGCCATACTATTGATGAATAAAAGTAGCCTATGATTAATTATGTTTTAAGAACAAATCATTGAAATAAAGATAAATAAAGCAAAAACACTAAAAATAGGTGTATTGACTCTTGAGAGAGACGTATTTACAAAGATTTTTTTATGATAAATTTGAAATGAATTTGGTCCAAGTTTTATTTATGATGGAATTTTATCCAAATCTAAATGTACCATATCTCAAAAAAATTATTAGAATTTTGAATTATAGGAGCTTTCATGGATATGTTATTAAAAAAAATTAAATAAATTTGATGCTTTCATATTAATAAATTGAATTGGTGCAACAATAAAAATTATATGGTTGGTAAATGTTAATAGGCATCAATCCATAATAAATAATACATCTCACATTGCTTATATATATATATATATATATATATATATATATATATATAAACTAAATTATAATTTTATTTTAAACCAGCGTAGATCCATCTTAATTCTGGATCTACTAAAAGTGGAGGGATCAAATCTCTTTTCACTCTAAAATAAGTTTGCATATCAAGAGATTTGATCCTTAGGTGTTTGGTAGACCCAGAGCTAAGAAGAAGGAACTAGGTTGGTTTAATTTCCCCCTTTAAATAGACTATATTCCACATAAATACCATGAATTCTCAATACTATGGGTTATTTTTATTTTTATTATTATTTTGTTTTTATAGGGGTATTTTTATTTTTATTTTGTTGTTTTATTTTGATTTACATTAATCTTTTTATTTTATTATGTAATTTGACTTATTCAAAGTGTTAAACATTACATTGCAACATCTCTACGTTAGTGGGAACGTTGGGCACTTATTATTAGTAATCATAAAATAAATTAATTGACGAAGGTTTTTTATTTCAACTTAAGGAGGATGAGGATCTATTGACTTTTTTTTTTAATTGAGGACCTCGATTGATTCTCAAGGGAATATGCTTAGTCTTAATGCTTATCAAAGGTTGTAACGTATTAAAGAGTTTGTTAGGTTGCATTGTTTTTTAATAAATTTAAAAAATTATATTCATGCCACGTGACTCCCTGCCAACAAATTTCCTAGGGTTTGAGATTATTCTAATTCTAATAAGTTTTTTCATTATTATTTATAACATTCATTTATATGTAAGCAAATTTTATTTGGCAAAATGGTCCATCACTTTATAATTCTTTTTTTTCTTAAGTTAAAGTTGACCCGTAACTTTTTTATACATAGTTAATCAGGTAAATGTGTGCATTAGTAAGGCATTCTTCATGTTGCAAACGTTTTTTTGGTTATATTTATGAAGCCTTCAGCTATATCAACCATATTAATATTTTTAATGTGGTTGTACTAGTATATAAGTTAAATGTATATACATTTGAAAAAACATGGAACAAAATTCCTATCCATAGAGATTTAACCCCACTTTACCATGGATATTCTTAACCTAAATAGTCTTTGTTACAATAACACAAGTGAATATTGTGGCTTATCTCACATGCCCAAAAAACCATAACTCATTTCATACGACATTTTTTAATTAATCAATTTAATTAAAAGAGCAAAAAGACATAACTACTTTGGAGATAAATATATATATATATTCAACTCATATTTTCAACTTATTTCCCTATAAGTTTATTCAAATTTCAAGTGGAAACACTCGTTGGATGTAGAATTTGATTCTTCATACAAGGAGTACCCATGTTGCATATTTTCAATCAACCATGCTACACCAAAAATGAAAAATACATGAAAAATGTGATTGCAATAATGTTTTTTCATGTATTTCTCATTTTTCATTTTTCATATAAAAGGGTCCATTGAAAGTATGCAACATGGGTAAATTTTGCATCCAACGAGTACTCCTCAAAATTTGAGTGAAAACCTAAGGGACATAAGTTGAAAATACCAGTTGTAAAAGTAGTTTTATTATTTTATTATTTTTACTATTCTACTCCAAAAATGGTGAATCATTCCCCATGGTTAACATCATCATCTTGAATCTTATTGGTTTTTATAAAGTTTATTTTGGTTGTAATTTTTCTTGAGAGCCATTTTAGACCTCAAAATCCCCATGTGTATGCTACTAAAAACATTCTAAAATATTTCATGGAGGTTAGATCTCTACCATCCACTTAATAATTATTGATAATTAAATTAAAATTTTGGAAACCCATTCCAAAATAAACATGTCTATCAACATAATTATTAAAATAAAATAAAGCATTTTCTCTCAAAACAGTTATAGCTATACATACTTAGTTCTTACTAACTCAATTAAATAAATTTAAGAAAATTTCATATATTTTTTTAATTATTAAAATAAAATATTAAAACAAATCAATTAATTCGTTCGATATTTTATCAATATTGGGTGATCTTTATGAAGCCCTAGTTTACAGTTGTCAAACTTCAAAATTTTGGGTGCCCCCAAGGTTTTTGATGGCACTGAATCTATTTCCACCATCAAAAACACAATTTAAACGTTGCTTCTGCAAGATTTCTTGAAAAAAATTTGCCCAAATTTCAACTAGTTTTAATTGTCCAAACAATTCTTCTACCTTAGTAAACTATACCCTTTATAAATGATAATCATAATCATTAATATTAATAATAATAAATTATAATAATAAAATAAATCAAGGTAAATCTATTTTAATTTCAATTTTTCAAATAATAATATAATATATAAATTTCTTTTTATAAAATTAAGGTTAAAATAAACCTATACCAATTATATATTTTAATAAATCTAAAAATTATAAAAAGCCTATTCAAAGGAACCATGATCCTCCACATATTTTCCTTCACACCATAATTCTCCATCCAACTTCCTCAACCCTAATACTGGAGAGAGAAGATAATCTCCTCCACCATTTTTAGTAGGAAAATGCAAACCTTTAAGTCATTAGAAATTTTTTTTAGAGGAATTTATAAAGATAGACCTCAGCAAAGAAGAGAATGGTTTATTCCTTTATTTTATATATGTTATATAATTTGGTTAAAAGTATATTAGATAAGATTATTTTAAAAGTATATTAGATAAGGTTATTTTAAATTGTGAAGATATTAAATGGACTAGTTTATATACTTGTAGATTTTTATTTTACATGAGACATGGGAAAGAATCTTACCCAAAAATAAAGGTTTCCCTGGTTTAAAAAAAAAACAAACCATTATTGATGCCTTGTCAAATTGGTGAAAGCGAGGTGTTGTGATCAACCCACCCAGGTACAAGTCTCTTCAATTATAATTATGCTTGTGCTCATATTGGTTATCATCATATTTACAATAATAATGGACTATGTGCAAATTGTAAATAACTTTGAAAATAATAAATAAACACACTTAGAGCTTCTTAATTTGAATATTGTGCATTAGCTAATTTAAATAAACACACGTGAAACTTTTTAATTTGAATATTGTGCATTAGCTACAATTAAAAATCACATTTGACTAATTAAATTTAACGAAGGAAAAAAATCTGAACTTTTTAATTTGAATATTGTGCAGTAGCTACAATTAAAAATCACATTTGACTTAAAAAAAAAACCTAAATAAAAGTAATGGTAAATAATTAATTCTTAGAAAAAAAATATTTGCAAATTGTAAATAACTTTGAAATAATAAATAAACACACTTAAAATTTCTTAATTTGAATATTGTGCATTAGCTACAATTAAAAATCACATTTGACTAATTAAATTTAACTGAAGGTAGGGTTAAATAACTAACGCTTGAGGGGGGTATCTCGACGCATTGCTTGGCAGAGCCTGATCTAGGCCAGTAGGGCCGAGGTTAGGGCCCAGCATCGATGGACAGGGAGCAGGTAGATCTCGTCCCGATGGCAGACAAAAGGTCATCGGCAGGTGGAGGTTAGCTAAGCCAGAGCTTAGACGCCAGGAGGGTTAGTAGCTGCAAAGGGCGGAAGTTTTCTGCAGAGGAATACAGGTAGTGGTTTTACGGTCCGTGACTTTCCAGCACCAGACATTCTGACAGCGGCTGTTTATCCAGGAAGTTTCCATGGTTAACGCGGACGAGGGCATCGATTTAGACCCTTCCATGGAGGATATTCTTTCCGTTTGGGGGGAAGACCCAACCGCCCAAAACATTAAACATTTCTTCGGAACGGTGGAAGCCCTAGCCACACGTCCTTTCTGTTCGGAGCCAGAAAAACCGACCCATATCCCCTCCATTTTGCCAAAGGACCGGCTCGAAACGGCTAACGCGTTTCAGGAAGGAAACGCTCACCTTTCGCCCCAAAGCACGCGTCAGAGGACCGCGCAGACTAATCTGATCAAACCACCTCTCGGAAGCAAAGGGTCTCAAGGGGTTGCTGAACCGGTTCTTTCAGGCGGCCTGGAAGATTTTGTCATCTTAGGAGCGAAGCAAGGGCATAGCCCGGTTGGAAACGTGAGAAGCTCGGCCCCCATCTCAAGGGCTTCAATCACAGCTGCCAGAAATAGCGCAATAGAGAAAGGAGGGCCGGATCAAAGGGCTGAAGATTCACAGGACCCTAGGGGGATCGATAGGCGGCCATTACAAGGGTCTCAGGTAACCAATCAGCCTTGTCTTGATCCCCTAAATTTCCTGCCAAATTTGTCGAAGGAGATTTGTTTGGAGGCTAGCCTTATCTCCCAATCCTCCGGTCCTAGCACACTCAGAGGGCTGCAGGAGAATGAAGCCCTAGGAGATATCCCCAGAGTTCCTAAACCCTCTGAAGGGCCAAGGAAAAAACAGAGATTGATTAAATCTCGGGGGCTTGAAGGAAACCTGGTATTGGGGATGGACGTCAAAATCGAAGAAGTGCTGAAGGTTGCTGAAAGTACCCTGGTCGGTAGAGTAAGAGGGAAGATCTTTTCTTCTGAATTCATCAAATCCTGGGGGAAGAGGAATTGGCAAACGGACCTAATGAGAGATTTCCGGGTCCTAACTCTTGCTAAAGGTTGGTTCTCTGTTCATTTTGATTCCAAAGAGGCAGCAGAATGGGTTTTGCAGAGGAACTGGTCCCTTGGGCACATTCCGGTGCTGTTCAAAAACTGGAGCCCCATGTTTGATGCAGCGCATGAAAAAGTCGATGTCTTTCCGGTATGGGTTAGGGCGCCAGGCTTGCCATCATTCCTCTGGGTCGAATCAGTGTTTAACGCGATCGGGAATAGACTGGGTACCTACCTAGAAACTGATATGTCCTTTCTGGAAACAAACAACAGGGCCATGGCGCGGATTCTGGTAAGCCTAAATCCTAGCCGAGGTTTGCCAGAGAAAATCAATCTTCAATATAAGGATTATGTTTTTGAACAAATTTTGGATTATGAGTACTTACCTTTCCGCTGCCATCGATGCCACGAATATGGGCATCTAGCTAAGGAGTGCCCCCTGGGAAGACGGAGGAGGAGGTTCCAGCAAACGATCTATCAGCGCTCTCAGCATCAAAATCCCAAAGAGCTCTCTGTAACACAGGAGGAGGAATTAATGGACAGTGACCCGCAACAGGGGGGCCAGGCTCAGGGAGCTGACATTCAGGAACTTCCGAAGGATCTGTCGAAAGAGGGAACGCACACTGAGGAAGCACCGAAGGTCGCGGTCGAGGAGTCTCCTAGCACAGCTCCAAGCCCAGACGTGGATCAAAAGGATATGAATTTGGATCTACCTATCTCTCCTCCTATTACAAATAAAGACGAAAGTTTGAATGACCATTTAGTTGCTGATCCGCTTATTAATTCCTCCCCTCCTGATCAAACTGGCAAAAATGCATGTTCGATCGATAGCAATGTGGGAAACTGTTTGGAAACCTGCATTGAAAATATATCGGCTGCTTTTCCTTCCCTAGATTTGAAGCGTGATGGATGTTGCCTTGATCCCTCCTCCCAGGCCCTGCTTCCTCAATGCCCTTATAACCTTCGCTCTCTGGTTCCAAAACCTGATTCATTGCCTTCTATGGGGGGCATAGATCCTTCCCCATCCCTGTCCCAGCCAGGGAAAAAAAGGGGTAGGAAGTCAAAACTTTCTGCGGCCAAAGTCCAGGCTATTTTCGATGTGGTAGATGGGAAGAAACTTTCCATCACAGGGGCACTTAGAGCAGTGCAAAGCCCCGGGCCAGTTTTAAAATGATCATATCCTCATGGAACTGTAGGGGTTTAGCCAGTAAACCCAAAAAACTGGCCTTGAGGGAGTTAGTTTTGAACTCCAAGGCGGATGTAATCCTCCTCCAGGAGACCCTGGGAAAAGGGGAGGACATTGTATCATTGTTCAAAGTACTTCTCCCAGGATGGGTTTTCTCAGCTCTGGATGCTGATGGCCATTCAGGTGGCTTGGCTGTGGGGATCAGAGAAGGTAGAATCAAGATCCTGAATCAATGGGGAATGAAGCAGGTGATGGGGATCGAGTGTCAGTCTACGGATTTTGATTTCCCTTTTACTATTATTAATATCTATGGGCCTTGTCAAGGAAGGATCCCCTTTTGGAATGGTTTGATGGAAAGTTCGCTCATGAAGGACAAATTCTTGGTGATGGGAGGAGACCTAAACTTCTCTTTAGGCAGAGCGGAGACCTGGGGCCCAAATGCAAGAGAGGATCCGCAATCTAATTTCTTCATGAATCTTTTAGCCTCAAACAATCTTTTAGATGCAAACCTCATCAAGCTGAAACCTACCTGGAGGAATAAAAGAGTAGGAGAAGCAAGGGTGGCAAAGCGACTAGACCGCTTCCTAATCAATGAGGAAATGGCTGCTGCAATTCCTCTTTTCAGGCAATGGGTAGAAGAAGGAGGGCCCTCGGATCACTTTCCGATATATATAGAGCTATCCAAAGGTCCCACAAAACCCCTTGCCCCTTTCAAATTCAATGCTTCCTGGCTCCAAGATGAATCCTATAATAAGCTGTTTAATGAAACATGGATTCATCCTGTCAAAGGATCCCAAGAGAATAAAGGATTCTTATTCATGGAAAATCTTAAAAGATTGAAAAAGGCAACAATATCATGGGCAAAGGACAGGAAATTAAAACAAAATGAGGACCTAACCAGGATAAATGAGGAACTACAAAGGCTAGAAAGCATAGAGGCGGATAGCTATGCGACTCAAGATTCAAAGGAGAAAATCGTAGGTCTGGAGAAGCTCAAGAATCAGATTCTGCTAGCAAAGGAGGAAGAATGGCGACTCAAGAGCAGAGCAATATGGCTTAAAGCAGGGGATGAAAACACCAGCTTCTTTCATAACTATGCTAAAGGGAGGAAGAGCGCCAATACAATTTGGAGCCTAAAAGCTGAAGATGGAAGGGAAGCCAAGACCTTCGAAGCTCTTTCATCCCTTGGGGTGAAACATTTCCAATCCCTCTTCAAAGATCCAGGTGAGATCACCTTAGCGGAGGTCATCCAAACAGCGCAGTGCTTCCATAGATATGTGGAGGAGGAAGAAGCGGACCAACTAATGGATCCTGTTACCAAGGAGGAGGTGGAAAGTGTTATAAAGTCTATGGCAAAAGAAAAAAGCCCAGGGTCGGATGGTTGGTCTGTTGAGCTATTCTCACACTTTTTTGAGCAGATAGGCGAAGAAATCACAGAAGTGGTGGAGGAGTCAAGATCAAAGGGAGAAGTCTACAGTCCTTTCAACGCAACTTTCATCGCTCTCATCCCTAAAAAGGAAGCGTCGGAATCCTTTGAGGACTTCAGACCTATTTCATTATGCAACAGCATCTACAAGATAATCGCAAAAGTAATAGCTCTCATGATCAAACCAATTTTATCAAGGCATATCTCTCCTGAACAATTTGGGTTCCTGAACGGAAGACAAATACATGAGGCAATTGGGGTGGCTCAAGAGGTCCTTCACAGTGTTAAGATGAAAAACAAGAGGGGAGCGGTGATTAAAATTGACCTTTCAAAGGCCTATGACAGGATAAACTGGACTTATATCCGCATGCTCCTAACGCACCTAGGCTTCAAAGTGGACTTCATCAGATGGATCATGGGGTGTATAACGAATGTCAGCTATGCTATCCTCATCAACGGAGCCGCTACCTCTTTCTTCCTTGGACAGAGAGGGCTGAGGCAAGGCTGCCCTCTGTCCCCTCTGTTATTCCTCCTAGTGGCTGAAGGTCTAAGTCAGCTGATTCATAAGAGCAAAAGGGAAGGTAAGATAAACGGTATAGAGGCTGCAGTAAACTTGTTCATTTCTCATTTACTCTTTGTAGACGATATCCTGATTTTTACTAACGGCTCCCCCAATGAACTTAAGGAATTAAAAATCATCCTTGAGCTATTTCTGAAAGCTACAGGAATGTAGATCAACTCCAGGAAATCTCAAATCATTGAAGAAGGCTTAAACAGAATTGAAAAGGAGCAGTTCAGTCTTCTCTTCCCATATGACATGTCCAACATGGGCTCTCCTTTCAAGTACCTGGGGTTCTGGCTGAAGCCAAATGATTATAGAAAGGAGGATTGGTCTTGGTTAATCGCAAAGATTGAAGCAAGAATCAGTCACTGGAGCTTCAAATGGCTATCCAGAGCAGGGCGCCTGACTTTAATAAAATATGTGCTTCTTGCCATCCCAGTTTACTGGGCAGCTCTAACTTGGGTTCCAAAAGGAGTTCTAGAGAAAATCAGGAGAATATGTAGCAGATTTCTGTGGGCAGGGACCAAAGAAAACTCGACTCTCCCTTGGGTTGCCTGGGAGAAAGTGGCGAGACCAAAGGATTGGGGTGGTTGGGGGATAAAAAGCCTCCCAGACTTCAGACTTTCTTTGGCTACCAAATTAGGTTGGCGCCTTATAAAGATGGAAAACCTCTGGACAAGAACGGTAAAAAGAAAATATATCGATCCAACCCCCCTGGAAGACTGGATCAGGAACCCAATCAAGACCCAAAAGAATGTTTCTGCAATTTGGAAAGCCACTTTGGAGTCTTTCAAGGTGGTTGAGCAAGGTTTAGCTTGGAAGATCGGGAATGGTGAAAAGGTAAAGATTGGGAAGGACCCCTGGGTTGGCTGTAATGGAAACTATGCCCTCTCCCCTGACCTGATTCAACACATGGAAGAAAAAGGTCTCCGCTTCCTCAGCCAAGTGGAGAAACCAGGTTTCTCAACCATTTGGGGGCAAGCCTGGAAGAACGGAGAAGAGCTGGAATTGGAGCAAAGATGGTGGATTGATTGGAATGCCTTCACTCAGGAACTCTTCAGGTCCAATGTAAGGCTAAGCGACAGGCAAGATGAGCTCATCTGGGCTCATGCAGATTCAGGGGAATACTCACCAAAGAATGGGTACACTTTCCTTATGACAAGGAAAGGTTGGGGAGATCCGGAGTGGTGGTCGGAACAGCTTTGGAAGCTTAAGAGCCCCCCAAAATCTAAAATCCTTTTCTGGTGCATTTTAAGGCGCAAGACCCCAACTTGGGAAATTCTGCAGTCCAGATTCATGCACGGGCCTGGGAGATGCACCTTATGTAAAGCAGAAGTTGAATCCATTAATCACCTTTTTCTTAAATGCCCAGAAGCACTAAAGATATGGTGTGAGACTGGAATTTTATTGAACAAAAAGCTCGTCTGGGAAGGCAACAATATTCAAGAAGCATGGCAGAAGTGGTGGAACGAGCATCCGGATGGGAACCTGCGCAACCTCCCCCTAATCATCAGTTGGGGGATTTGGATAGCTAGAAATAGGAGCATCTTCCAGGATAAAAATACCCCTATAACACTCACTGCAGCTCAGGGAGCTGCCATCTTTTCTAGCATTCCAGAACCTAAGGAATCCTCCTCACAAAGAATTGTCCCCGAAGTACAGATCTCATAAGGAATCCCTTGGGCCTTTTTCGATGGTGCTTCTCAAAATAACAAAGCAGGAGCAGGACTTGTCATCCATGAATCCCCATCATTCTCTCTAAAAGCTTCTGTGGGGTTAGGAACAGGCTCCAATAATTTTGCAGAACTGCTTTCCCTTAAACTCCTTTTATGTTGGCTCATCCAAAGGCACACCCTCTCTATTCAAATTTTTGGGGACTCCCAAAACGTGATCAAATGGGTAAACGGTCAAAGTACATGCAGCAATCAAATCTTAAAACAAATTCTGGGAGAAATTCAAAGACTGAAATCAATGTTTAACAGTTTTTCCATATGTCACATCTTCAGGGAAAGAAATGACATGGCAGATAAGCTCTCAAAAGACGGTCTTCAACAGGATCTGGGCTGCTGGCAAATAGTAGAAGACGATCATGGACAAATCAGCAGATCGATCCAGCCCCCTTATCAACCTATCTGATTTCTGTGGCAAGAAATTGTTGTTTTTATCAAACAGAAAATGCGTAAAACCTCAAATCTTACAGCTACGATTCTGTGGCTTTTTTAAAATCTTTTAAGGAACAGTGGCGGGTTGTTTTCCTCAATTCCGAGGAGACCCGTTTCAGTTTTGTTCTCTTTCACGTTTTTTCTATAGTCTCTATGTATGTACACCCGGCATTAAAGAACAACGGGTCAGCACAAATCAGAGACATTCACAGTACTTAAACGGATCAGTTCAGCAGGCATAAGGCAGAAAATTTTGCAATCCAGTTTTGAAAGAACTCAGAATGAACAGTGATGCTTCGGCATTTACAATGTAAACTTTTTATAATCTTAATAAAAAGTTTCACTTTTTCCTTTGGAAAAATAACTAACGCTTGAATATATATATATATATATATATATAAACTTTTTGTGTGACCCTTTACTTGTTGGAATGGAATAAATATAAATCTAAATGAAGGTAGTGTTAAATAACTAATCCTTAAAAAGAAATATAAGCATTTGTACCTTGTATAAAAACTTCTTATGTGACCCTTAGACTTGTTAGGATGAAATAAATATAAATTATAAAAACTTCTTGTGTGACCCCTTACTTGTTGGAATGAAATAAATATAAATCCAAATGAAGATAGTGTTAAATAACTCATCCTTAAAAAGAAAGCATTTGTACCTTGTATAAAAACTTCTTGTGTGACCCTTGACTTGTTGGGATGAAATAAATATAAATATGATTAAGTGGTTTTTTTAAAATAAATTAAATCATTTAAATTATATATATATATATATATATAATCTTTTATTTAATAAAAATAATATAATATATTTTTAATTAACATTATTAATGTTAATTTAGTCTTCACAAAACAATAAGTGTAATATATGAGTTTAAAAAGAGAAAAAAAAAAATCGATCTGTTTTATTTAATAATCTTTTAACATATAAAATTTTTTACCAATAAATTAGGAGAGAAAAATGTTTCTCAACGAAATAAGTTAAAATAATAAAGCACATATGTAATTTTGGGTCAGCAAAATTTGTAATTACACACTTTTTCAAGAAAGAAAAAACCAACAATTGTATATTAAATAAAAAGATGTTTACATATAGTATGCATATAATATATGTATTAATATATCTTCATATAACATATGACTGATATTCAGTATCTTACAGGAAAAAAACCTAAGAAAAACAAGCCCAAGGGCACCAAAAATTATGTAAAAAAGACAAGAAATAGGGCACGCAAGCCCGACAAAGAATCCCGTAGGGAACACCAAATATAGCTCGGCAGCGAGCAACCACTCATTACAATATCAATGTCGAAAGATACTTTGATTGGCAAAAAGCTTGGAGATGCTCCGAGAGGCCCATCGCAACCAAGCAATTTAATAAGTTACCAACTGTAGACCTCTTTGGTCCAGTCACCTTGTTGTGCCATAGCTCTCCTCCATAACCAAAAAAACCTGCATGCAAGTAGGCACTAGGCGCGTCAGCCACATAACCGCCAGGGATCCCAGCATATCCCGAAGGCCCAAAAGCTCTTGTATACCCACCACCGCCCTGCCCTGTCAAAAGCTGCGATGCACCACCATATCGACCCACTCCAAGATTTAGACCCAAAAATAGCCATTAGGCCACCAAACCCTCGTCCTTGTTGCCCCTCATCTTCCAGCAAACAACCAAGTCTCACTAAACACTTTTAAGTCGCCAATCAGAGTCATCTGTCGCTCCCACGTCGCCATTGCTCTCTGCACAGCGGCACCCAGCCTCCCACTGCTCGTTGGACAACCAAACCCTCGACCTCGTTGGCAACCCATCTTCCAACAAATAGCCTAAGTCTTACTCAACATTTTTAAGTCGTCAGCTGGAGTCATTTGTTGCTCCCTTACAGCCATCACTCTCTACATAGTGGCGGCTAGCTATTCGTTGTGTGTTAGACCACCAAAACCCCCGTCTCATTGGCCCCCCATCTTCCAGCAAACAACCCAAGTCTCACTCAACACAAAAAATTCACCCGCGAGAGTTGCCTGACACTCCCTCATTGCCATCTCTCTCCCTCATTGCCATCTCTCTCTATACAACAACACACAAGCTTCTATTGCCTATCAAACCCATATACATGTACAAGTATGTGTCCATATTTTGAGTTTTTAAACAAGTCAAGACTTGAATAGATTTTGTGTGGGGTTGTCATTAAAGTAAGGTGATCCAATTACACACATATCCCAATAATGGTGGGTGTGTATTATATTCTTTCCACGACTAGTTCCACATGTTGTACATTGCGTGGGGCGCAGTGGAGGGGTCACAGGGGGGAAGTAACCCCCCTGTTGGGGGGTTTGCAGGGGGGTGGTAGCCCCTCTGCACAAGGTCTGAGGCAGCGCCCTAAGAAAAAAAATTATGTGGACCCAAAGACGATGGGCGAACCTACCCATGGTTTTGGGCATGATGGTTTTCTACCCATGGTATTTTGTATATCCGGTCAAGGGAACTATGATTATGTTCTAATCCAGGGTTAGTGGATTGGGGTTTATGAATGCTTCGGCATGTATATATATGTATTGTAACATTGAAATGAATATAATTAAAAATCAATCTACTAGTCTCGGTTTTGGGATCCAGGGGAAAATCTTTGTGTATATTTGTTTTATGTTCTCGCCATTGTTTATTTTTCTGTTTGAAGAGCTCATTTGTAGGTAATTTCTGTATAGGGTTAAAACCTACAAACAAAATGTTTGAAAATAAATAATTTACATTTGAATTTGTAAGTGATGCAAACCCAATTTTGAGCCTGCTTTACCCACAATGCCCAATTTCTCTTACCAAAAAGGCGCTTCCATGTTACCCTGTTTACAATTGCTTTCCAGGATAATAAATCTCTTTTCTTAAAAAATTACAAGGGAAGGCTTTAAACAAATAGTGGGAGGAGCCGAAAGGGTTAGACATACAACCCCTTTTCTCTACAATCGACACAGGACCCTCTATGTCATTTCGAAATTATTCAACCCAATATCGGTGTGTGAAAATTAACAAAACATATGCCCTAATATTGAGCCATAATTCATGTCTCTTTGCCTTCTTACCAATGTTGCATGCATAGTTTGTCTTTTCCCTTTTCTCCGTTAACAACAGTGCTCGTCAGCCTCTACGCTCATATGCTCGTGACCCTGGAGCCCAACATAATTAAAATAACAATTTGAAAGTGTTACAGGCTTTCGACCTTCTTGGTATAGCCTTCCAGGTATATAGTTCTGGATTGGCCCACCTGTCCACTTATCACTGCTTACAAAGAACTCCTCGCTCTTATCCTTCAGTTCGGACTGCTTCCACCTATCAGCTACTTGTACTGAAGACCTCTGCCAACCACCACTTCGCTTGTCAGTCCCATTGAAATGCTTTGCTCCTAATTGGAATTACTTTCGAGCTTGATGGGCCCAAGCAATGGAAAATTTCTCGTCTTTTTCCACTTTCATTAATAGATGATCCCTTGTGCCCAGTGCTTTCTAGAAATCCCAATTTATAAACCTTATGGGCTTCAGGGCTTTCAACCCGACACTATTGACTAACGACACTCCTCTGACAGAATTCGAGTTTTGTCTCTCGACATTGTCAATCGAGAGATTTAAAAAAAAAAATTAAAAATGACTAAGTATCATTCACCTTCTCGACTTCAACTTCACTTCTAGTGCTTCAACTGCGCTATTACACTCTTCCTGAATCTTATATCAGTGTTTTTATGGCTCTGCAAACTCTTGTGAATTCATCCCCAATGTTTCCTCACTTCCAAGGTTTCCATGCATCTGTCGTGCCACTCTAATCACTCCTCTCTTGGTTTATTAACACCAGTGACATTATCTCTCGTGAGCTTAATTATCCCGCACATGTCTTCCTTGATTTTCCATCGTCCTATGATCTTATACCTCTACCTCTCCTAAGCTTTTGGAATTCACCTGATATCTTGACTATTTACTACACTTATCTCTCCTAAGCAAAATCTACCTGCAATACAAATCCAGTTTGATAACTAAATGTATCATAGGTTACAAGATAAACACGCACACACCTGCATAAATTGTACACATTACACAGGGGTACTCTATTAAATATATATATAATTACATAAGGCCTCTCTTGTTTGGCCAGATTTACATTTAATGGCCCTAATTTTGGCCTTGGCCACACTTGGCTTCCTCAAGCCTCTCGGCCCACACTCCTCTACTCTGTCTCGTATTTAAATTACATGTTTATACAAAAGGATCCATAACTAAATTTTGGTTTAGATCCACTATTTCCTCACCTAAACTAGATCCTCTAGATCCATAATTTCCTCAAAAGATCTAACTAATCCCCAAATATCTCTAATTCTCTCAATATTCTAGAGACTTCTCCCAAAGAATAGATCTGATTACAATTTTATTTCTAAATACATGTTTTTCTAGGACTCTCTAAAAACATAGGAAATACAATAATTAAATAATTACATTTAATTAGGGAACCAACTCCCTTGGTAAATGAAAACTCCTAGGTCTAGTTCAAACACACTTTGAGTTGGAAGTGGAATGCTCCTGCATCAGACTCCCAAGGTGAAAAATGTAACAGCCCCGGTGAAAATTCCATGTAATAAAATTTAAAAAACAATAACCAAGGTCGATGAGACACTTATTCCAAGCTGAACGTTGGGCAAGACATCCTAGGGTATGCTCATTTGGTTGTTTATGGCTAAGGAAATTAGCAAAGGCAATGGCTAAGGCATTAAAAGACAAAAGTCATTTTTGGCACATTTATTTATGAAAATAATGGAAATTAGGAGAAAAAGGAGGTGAAAGGTCACAGGTTGCATGTGAGGAGGAAAATGAAGGAAAATAATGGAAGATGAAGAAAATAGAGGCCTCATCCATAAAAAGGCTTATGAGGATCAATTGGTAACCTTTTTTCAATTCAGTGTTGGAGCTCTCTCTCATTATTCTCTCTCCCTCTCTCATACTCTTGGATACTTAGATTTTTCTTGGAGCACTCTTGGAGGGTGTGGCATACTTGGATTCTTGTAGTAAGAAGGAAAAGGAAGAGCAGGAAAGTGCAAGAAGGTATCGGCATCAGCAACTACATCATATTTTCTTGTAGGTACCAAGTAGCACGTATTATTTCTTCACTAGTTTTGGCATATGCATGCGGTTTCTTGGTTGTGATCTATCATTGGCATGGAGGATTTCCTAGATCGACAATGGATTACCTAGCCTTGCCATTTCCTGGAGAGCCATGGTGATTATGGGTTTACTTTCATTCTTTTTTTGTCAGTTCTCATGTTTCCTTAGCTTGGGTTGAGTTATTAGTCCTAGAAGCCCTGGTTGAACAAACGCTCTAGAAGCCTTGTAACAACTTGGGTTGAGTTACTAGTCCTGGAAGCCTTAGTTTGAAAAATGCTCTGGAAGCCCTTAGTGGGTTGAGTTACTAGTCCTGGAAGCCTTGGTTGGAAAAATGCTCTGGAAGCCCTGTATAAGTTGTGGGTTGAGTTACTAGTTCTCGAAACCTTGGTTGGACAATCGCTTTGGAAGCCCTGGAAGGCTTGGATGGAGACCAATCTGATGATGGTTTTGTGTTGTCCAGCCATGAGGTGGAATCAATGTTTGATGGGTTGAGGTGGATGGCCTCTGGAAGCCCTGGATGAGTTTTGATTGATGTGTTCTATGATATCCCACATTCATGCTTGGAATATGGCACTGGGGTGAATGGCTGAAGAGAGATTTAGCTCAGCCATTATATGGTCAGGTGGAACATGGTAGTCTCATCTCTGGTTGTTTTATTGCATTCATTAATGAGAAATTCATTCCCTTGATTTTCATGAGAAAATGTACTGATGTATACATGGATTTTGATGACTGATATGTTTATGGTATTTCTGTTCCTATTATGCTAGTTATATGTACATTTTGTGACAACATCTATGTATGGATCTCAACATGTTTTTAGTTGTACATGAATGGATAATGTGTCTATGACCTAATAGATGATAATGCAGCAAATGGCATGAGGGAACAATGGTTCATAGTGATTCTCAAATAAATATGAGATCCCTACACTTAATTATGTTGTTTACACCTATAGGTTACATGTTGATGATATGTTTGACGAAATGCTTGTCATGGCTTGTAGGGATCTGGTTAAGGTCTTGTTGGGCTTATTATTGTTGCTTCATTGTTTCCCTGTGCTTTTCTTGATTTCAAGCTATCATTCCATTGTGGGCAGTGGCCTAGGCTCTGGGCCTGAAAAAGTGGCTTAAATCCTGGGGTCGCTGACACAAAACTGGCACTTTTAGTCTGCAGTCACTGGCATGCAGGCCTATGAGAGAAACTTTGTGTTCCTGGTCGCTCCCTTGCCCATAGCATGAGAGTGACTGTGGCCTAAGAAGTCCAGAACAACAGTGGGACCCAAGGACAGGCTGTCACAGCGGCTGACTTATATCCTAAGGGTTTTTTTGATGAGGTTGGATGACTGTGTGTGATGTTCCATCGATTCCACTTCCTTAAGGTCACGTAGAAGGTTGAATATGATCATAGTAGCCTCTCTTCTCATGTTTACCTCAATTGGCATGGTTATTTTGGGTAGGCCTGGGAGGAGGGTGGTACAAATTGGTATCAGAGCATGGTTCAACTCTCGGACTAAATGGATTGAATGTGTTAGTCATGCATGCATGTCAGATGCATGTGTGTCTCTTACACTTATATACTTGTTGCAATCGCTTGATGTTGGATTAGGGTTGTAGTATGGTTATCATTATGTTGATTTCGTGAAGAGTATTTGCATTAGTATGTGACTGACTATATATGGTTATTTGTCACTTACATGGTGATTTTATGTCACCTACTTACATCCCTATATGTTAGGTTACATTTTGAATATTGTCATTACATTTATCAGTCTTGTAGGTTGATTACAAGAACTAATCAGTTATGTTCGACTACATGCGTTTATGCGTATTTGTAGTTGATTAAGCATTGCTTATGCATGTTGTTGGTTGCATGTGGAAATGTGTACAATGGAGTAATGGTTGTTGTCATGCATGATGTCATAGCATGCATTGTTGATATGGCCTTGCATTGATGACTAGACCCTAGCTAGAGTGATGTTTATGTGTTGATACATTTATTTGTGTATGTCTATATGTTTTTATGATTATGTTATACATGTATCACGCTGATTTGGTGATCTTGCAGACAAGGTATCCTCCCTGAGCTATACTAAGGTACGTTGATTTATTTTGATTTGGTTTATCTGACATATTATGTCTTGTAGGAAGAAATATCAAATGGCTAGCAAGATGGTTGACTACATAGACTCTCCCTATGAATCCGAAGAGCAGTATGGTGTTGGGAAATCTTCTGATTTGGCAGTAACACTGAGAAGTTTAAAGGAAGAGATAAGGATTTGTAAGGTAGATAATGAAAGAATCATACAATCACAAGAATAAATGTAGTGATACTCCAGAGCTTGTCATATTTGCAGCGGCAAGGACCACTTCGAATCAGTCATGAGTAGGAGGACAAAACTAATGGGGCATATGGCACTGAATCGCATGGTGGTCACCGATCAGATAGAGATGACACAATCTGAGATGGCAAATTTTTGGACACTTTGGAGAGGAGAAGGGATAAACACATGTATGATTCTAGTTTTGATTTAGATAGGCACTATGATCGTCACCATTATCATCCTTACAGGAGGAGTGATAGGGGATACTTGTTGAATGAGTTTAAGAAAGCAAAGCCACCTACTTTTGATGGAGAGGTAAAGAGATCACAGGATGCAGAGGCTTGGTTACTCGATATGAAGAAGTTCTTCAGGTTGCATGACTACTCAGAGAACATGAAAGCTAGAGTGGCTACTTTCAGTCTTAAAGGTAAAGCAGACATCTGGTGGGAAGATGTGAAGAATGTCAGGGACATAAATGAGGAAGATATGACTTGGAGTGAATTTGAGCGGCTATTCAAGAAAAAGTATTTGTTGGAGAGATACTTTGATGATAGGGAAAAATAATTCTATGAACTAAAGATGGGATCCATGACAGATGATGAATACACCAAAAGTTCTTGGAACTGTTGAGGTATGTGCCTTACCTCAAGGAGGAGAAGGTTAAGATTTAGAGATTCATTAGTGGACTACCGATTGCATTCAAAGATAGAATTGAGTTCGATGATCCTAGATAATTGGAGGAGGCCATTCGAAAGCTAAAGCATTGCTATGAACAATCGAAGTGCAGGACTGAGACTAAACCAGATTGGAGAGGTAATGTAAAGAACAAAGGAAAATGGGTAAAAAGTGAGCAAGGCCACAGGGTACAGACAACAAGGAGAATGTTGTACCACCTAAGAGGTTCAATGCATCAAATAGAGGACAGGGACATCGATTTGAAGAAAAGAATAAGGATAAAGGTTGGAAGCCTATAGAGTGTTGGACTTGTGGCAAAGATCATCACAAGAGAGATTGTTCGTAGAATTAGGGTGGTAGACCTCAGATATACAGTGCACAGGAGGCGCAGCCTGTTAGAGATGTAGGCCATATTATTGCTCGTATCTATGCAGTCATGGACAATAGGCAGGCAAAACACCAGACATCTATCATTGATATGGACGGTGAGCTTTGTGATCAAGTTATTTCTATTTTGATTGACCCTGGATCTAATTATAGCTATGTTAGTCCTAACTTGGTGGATAAGTGTGGTTTGAATAAGGAATTGAATGCAAAGTATTGGTTAGTGTAGTTGGCTACAAGTACAAATAAGTGAGTTCATCATTGGATAAGAGCTTGTGAATTTGATTTAAATGGTATGCCTACTACAACACATTTGAATGTGTTACCGTTGGGATCATACAATATGTTGTTGGGCATGGATTGGTTGTATCTGCATAGAACCAAGGTTGAATGCTATGACAAAGCTATTAAGTGTGTTGGTGAAAATGGAGAACCAAGAGTCTTACAAGGTAAGAAGAAAGCCACATCAATAAGGATGGTGATAGTTATGCAAGCAAAGTGTAGCTGCAGGAAGGGGTGCAAGCTATTTACAATACACATTTCTAGTGATAAGGATAAGGAAGTTGAGGATGCAGATGTGTTGAGTAGATACCTAATGTTGTAACAGTTTCAGGATTTATTTCCTGAGGACATTACAGATTTTCCACCTCATAGGGAGGTAAACTTTTCTATTGAGTTAGTGCCAAGGGGAAGCTCTAACATCTAAAGCACCTTACCGGATGAGCACACCTGAGTTGGTTGAGTTAAAATTGTAGTTTAAGGAAATGTTGGACAAGGTATACATTAGGTTAAGTGTATCACCATGGAGCACACCGGTATTGTTTGTGAAGAAGAAAGATGTACTCTCAGATTATGCATTGATTACAAGCAGTTGAAAAAAGTGAATATCAAGAATAGATATCATTTTCCAAGGATTGATGACTTGTTTGATCAATTGAAAGGATCAACAGTGTTCTCGAAGATTGACTTGAGATTCAAATACCATCAGGTACACATCAAAGAGGAGGACATTTATAAGACTGCTTTTAGGACCAGGTATGGGCATTATGATTTTGTTGTTGTTCCATTTGGCTTAACTAATGCTCCAAGTACATTCATGTGTTTGATGAATGGTATGTTGCGTCCATATTTGGATTATTTTGTTATTGTATTCATTCATGATATACTAGTATATTCTAAAAATGAGGAAGAGCATGTCGAGCACTTAGCAACAATATTAAGGTTGTTAAGGAAGCATCAGTTGTATGCTAATATCAACAAGTGTAGTTTCTTTCAGACTGAGGTGCACTACTTGGGACATGTTGTCTCTAGGGAAGGCATTGCAGTAGATATAGAGAAGATAAAGGCCATAATGGAGTGGGTAGCTCCTAAGAGTGTGGAAGAGGTGAGATATTTCATGGGTCTGGCAGGATATTATATGAGGTTCATTAAGAACTTCTCGCAGATTGCTCATCCCATTACATCCTTGCAGAGGAAAGGTAATTAGTTCGAATGCACTGAGGAGTGTGAGGCTAGCTTTGAGCAGCTTAAACAATTGTTGACACATGCACCATGCTACAGATTGCAAATCGGGACAAAGATTTTGTGGTATGCACATATGCTTGCAATAGAGGGCTTGGTGGAGTCCTTAGACATGATGGATAGGTAGTATGTTATGAGTCCCGGAAACTAAACGAGCACGAGTAGAACTACTTGACACATGATCTTGAGTTAGGAACGATTATACATGCACTGAAGATGTGGAGGCCTTGTCTTCTTGACATGTGGTTTGTGCTTATGAGTGATCACATTGGGTTGAGATATTTGTTTGACCAGCCAAATCTGAATGCCAGGTAGGCTAGATGGTTAGCCACGATCAACGAGTTTGATTTTGAGATCAGGTACATCAAAGGTAAAGAGAACAGTGTGGTAGATGCTCTCAGTAGACAAGTATAGGTACATCACTTGGTAGCTATGAGATCCTATGGGACGGACATACAGGATAGGGTCTTGCAGGCAGGACAACAGGATGTCAGGTATATAGAGATTGTGCATAGGTTGTAGTAGGGTGATGGTACAGGTACAAGTGTAGGTACAGGTACATGTAGTGGTACAGGTATAGGTGGAAGTATAGGTACATGTACAAGTACAGGTACATGTAGTGGTACAGTACAGGTGGAAGTATAGGTACAGGTGCAGGTGCACAGGGCATGGACTATTGTCTTACAACAGATGGATTGGTCAAGTTTCGAGACAGGATATATGTACCAGATAATAGTGAGATCAAGAAGGTGGACTTGAGGGAGCTTCATGCGAAACCAGATGCAGGTCACCTAGGTTATCAGAAGACACGGACAACAGTGAAGAGATATTATTATTGGCCGAATTTGAAGAGGGATGTAGCAGAGTTTGTGGTGAGGTGTTTCGACTGTCAACGAGTGAAATCAGAGTGTAAACATCCAGGTGGACTGCTACAATGATTGCGATTCCAGAATGGAAACTGGGACGTCCCACATTCCATGGACTTCATCATAGGGTTGCAAAGACAGTGAAGCAACATG